>UESW01002137.1:42418-85846 GCA_900491605.1 Calamus simplicifolius | reverse complement strand
CCACCAGGGGATCGGCGAGATGCGAGGAGAGCAGGGCCTGCCGGCGCTTTGCTATCACTTGGCCCCCAGTCCCCAGGAGCTGCACCGCACCGACACCGAGGCCCTTGACCCACGAGACTTGGAGAGGAGGGGGGAACCGGCCGAGCGGCTGCTCACTTTCCCCCTCGGGGAGGACCCGCGCAGACGGTTCGAGTTGGAGCCTTACTTCCGGACGAAGCTCGTGACCGGCTCCTTACCTTTCTGCGGGCCAACGCCGACGTCTTCGCATGGTCAGCATCCGACATGCCCGGGATCCCGGAGGAGGTGATTACACACAGCTCAACATCCGACCGGAGTGCCGGCCCGTCAGGCAGAAGAAAAGGAGTTTTGCCCCGGACCGGCAGAAGGCTGTTGACGAGGAGGTGCGGAAGCTGTTGGCGGCTGGCCACATCCGCGAGGTGCGCTACCCCGACTGGTTGGCGAACGTCGTGATGGTTCGGAAGGCCAGTGGAAGCTGGAGGATGTGCGTGGATTTCACCGACCTCAATAAGGCGTGCCCCAAGGACAGCTTCCCGCTCCCCCGAATCGACCAGCTGGTAGACGCCACCTCCGGGCACGGGACGCTCAGTTTCATGGATGCGTTCTCGGGGTATAATCAAATCAAGATGAGCTCAGCAGATGAAGAAGCAACCTCCTTTGTCACAGAGAAGGGGATCTACTGTTACAGGGTGATGCCTTTGGGACTGAAAAACGCCGGGGCCACTTACCAAAGATTAATGAACAAGGTTTTGAGGATCAGCTGGGGCGCAACATGGAGGTATATGTGGATGACATGCTGACCAAGAGCACCATGCGGAAGACCATGTAGCGACCTCGAGGAGACTTTCAACAATCTGCGCCGGTACCGGATGAAGCTCAACCCCCACAAATGCGCCTTTGGAGTAGCGGCTGGCAAGTTCCTGGGTTTCATGGTGACCCAGCGCGGGATCGAAGCCAACCCCGACAAGATCAGAGCCATCCTGGAGATGCGGCCCCCGGTCAGCAAGAAGGAGGTGCAGCGCCTGACGGGGAGGGTGGCGGCCTTGAGTCGTTTCATGTCAAGGTCGGCGGAGAGGTGCCTACCCTTTTTCAAGGCGCTGCGCAAGATTAACGGCTTCGAGTGGACGAAAGAGTGTCAGGGCTCCTTTGAAGAATTGAAGCAGTTTCTCTCCACTCCTCCGCTGCTGTCCAAGCCTGAAAATGGAGAGGAGCTCTTTCTATATCTGGCCGCTTCCCCCGAGGCTGTCAGCTCCGTGCTTGTGCGCATGGATACCGACGGAGCCCAGAAGCCAATCTATTACACCAGCAAGGTACTCCATGACGCTGAGACCAGGTATTCAAAAACCGAGAAGATTATCTTCGCCTTGGTGGTCTCTACTCAGCGCCTTCGGCCTTACTTTCAAGCCCATCCCATCGTGGTGCTTACGGACCAGCCCCTGCGAGCTATCTGTCTCGCCCCGACACCTCCGGCCGGCTGGCTAAATGGGCCATCAAGCTAAGCGAGTTCGACCTGTCCATCCGGCCAAGATCAGCCATGAAGTCCCAGGTGTTGGCGGATTTCCTAGTCGAGTGCTCCTGGACCGAGAAGGACGTGGAGGAGGCGCGACCGGAGGAGTTTGTGGACCCTCCCTCATCTGGGGAGGTGGAGGACTGGATCCTGCATGTGGATGGAGCGGCGAACTCTCAAGGGAGCGGAGCCGGACTCATTCTCGCAAGCCCAGGGGAGACGTGGTGGAGTACGCTCTCAGATTCCAGTTCCGGCGACCAATAATCAGGCGGAGTACGAAGCCCTGCTGGCGGGGATGAGACTAGCTAAGGAGCTGGGCGCGGGGCGCTTGAGGGCCTTCACGGACTCTCAACTCATTTCTGGACAAGTCACTGGGAGTACGAGGCTAGGGACCCACCATGTCCCGCTACTTGAGCAAGGTGCAGTCCCAGGCGTCTCATTTTTCTTACTTCCGTGTCAGCTATATCCCCAGGCGGAGAATGCCAGGGCTGACGCTGTCCCGCTTGGCCACTTCGGTCGACGGGACGTTGGGAAGGACATACGTGGAGCACCTACAAGTCCCAAGCATTGAGGCCGCGGATGAAGCGTTGCCAGTGGAGCAGGAGCCCTCCTGGATGGACGCCTACATCCGATACTTGACTGACGGTACTCTCCCGGGGACCCGCTGAGGCCAAGCTGCTCAGGCGAAGGGCCCCGAGATTCTTGATGATGGACGGGAAGCTTTATCGGAGATCCTTCTCATATCCGGTCCTCAGGTGTGTGGGGCCACTGAATCAGATTATATCCTTAGGGAGATCCACGAAGGCATATGCGGGAGTCACCTGGGGGGCAGAGCCCTAGCTTACAAGGCCCTGCGCCAAGGGTACTTCTGGCTGACGATGAAGGAGGACGCGGCCGAGCTTGTCAAGAAGTGTGATAGCTGCCAACGTCATGCCAATATCCAGCGACAGCCGACGTCTCACCTGACCCCCTTGGTGGCACCTTGGCCCTTTGCCCAGTGGGGCATGGATATCTTGGGTCCATTTCCCCCGGCCTCCGGGCAGCGGAAGTTCCTCTTGGTGGCGGTGGATCACTTCACCAAGTGGGTTGAAGCTGAGGCTCTGGCCAAGATTACCGAGAGCAAAGTGAGATCTTTCTTCTGGAAGTCAATCATATGTCGGTTCGGGCTGCCGCACTCACTAGTCACTGATAATGGCCGGCAGTTTGACAATGCGCCTTTCGGGAGTTCTGCTCCGAGCTGGGTATCTGTCAGAGGTTCACTTCCGTCGGGCATCCTCAAACCAACGGGGCAGCTGAAGTGACTAACCGGATCATCCTCCAGGGACTGAGATCTCGGCTGGATGGCTGCAAGGGACGATGGGTAGAGGAGCTCCCCAACGTGCTATGGGCCTATCATACAACGCCGCGAGCCCCCACTGGCGAAACGCCGTTCAGCTTAGTCTTTGGCTCTGAAGCTGTTATTCCTGTGGAGATCGGTGCGCCAGCCCCCGGGTGGAAGCCTATAGTGAGAAGGTAACCCTGACCAACTGCGAGCCAACCTCGACCTGGTGGAGGAGGTGCGAGACAGGGCGCGGCTTCGAATGGCAGCCTACCGGCAACGGGCCGCGAAATACTACAACGCTCGCGTGCGCCCCCGGACGTTCCTACCAGGAGATCTAGTCCTTCGACGGGCCGAGGTCTCAAAGCCAACTGAAGGAGGCAAGCTAGCCCCTAACTGGGAGGGGCCTTACCGGATCACCGAACACTCTGCCACGGAGCTTATAAAATTGAAGAACTTGATGGGACGCCACTCCCTAGGACGTGGAATGCGGATAACCTCCGCCGGTATTATCAGTAATGTATTCCTCCTTTCATGCTAAGTATCACCCTTGTATTCGCTTGTGTTCTTACCCTTGTTCAATATTAACGAGATTCAATTTAGCTACCTGAATCTTCACAAAAGCCGACACCCCGTCGGCACCTAAAGCCCTGCACCAGCCAGGCACAAAGCCCAGTGTACCACTGGCAGAGCGGTGTACCACCGGCTCTCAGCAACAAAAGCCCGGCACCCCGTCGGCACCTAAAGCCCTGCACCAGCCAGGCACAAAGCCCAGTGTACCACTGGCAGAGCGGTGTACCACCGGCTCTCAGCAACAAAAGCCCGGCACCCCGTCGGCACCTAAAGCCCTGCACCAGCCAGGCATAAAGCCCAGTGTACCACTGGCAGAGCGGTGTACCACCGGCTCTCAGCAACAAAAGCCCGCACCCCGTCGGCACCTAAAGCCCTGCACCAGCCAGGCACAAAGCCCAGTGTACCACTGGCAGAGCGGTGTACCACCGGCTCTCAGCAACAAAAGCCCGACACCCCGTCGGCACCTAAAGCCCTGCACCAGCCAGGCACAAAGCCCAGTGTACCACTGGCAGAGCGGTGTACCACCGGCTCTCAGCAACAAAAGCCCGGCACCCCGTCGGCACCTAAAGCCCTGCACCAGCCAGGCACAAAGCCCAGTGTACCACTGGCAGAATGGTGTACCACCGGCTCTCAGCAACAAAAGCTCGACACCCCGTCGGCACCTAAAGCCCTACACTAACCAGGCATGAAGCCCAGTGTACCACTGGCAGATCGGTGTACCACCGGCAGAGCGGTGTACCACCGACTCTCCGCAATGAAGGCCCGACACCCGACAACACAAAGTCCCTCCGATCAGACGAAAGCCTACCCCCGTAGGCATCAAAAGCCATGCACCTATTTAGTACAAGGTCCGATACTTGACAAGGCGTTGCACCGATAGCCCAGAGGAGCCTACCTACCTAACCTCTGACTGACGGCATTTCCGCTCCGAGAATTCTACCCTCCCTGGCTCTAACTTTCGAGTTTAAACAGCTGGAGCGGAATAGCTCGAATGGGGAGTTGTCCCCCGGAACTATCAGAACTAACGGGGTTACAAGGCTACATATCAATCGATGAAGTCCATGACAATTCAGAAGGCATTTTGAAGAGTGTTTTCATTAATTGAAAGGGACTACAAAATGCCGACGCTGTCGGACTTGCCAAAGAGAAAGAGAAGAGAGAAAGCAAAATAACAAGTTCGAGCTCACGGCTCTGCCGGTGCGGGCTCATCGTCAGAAGGGGCCAAGTCTGACAACCGCTCCAGTTCAACCTCCAGGGCCCGGGGAAGTTCAGGTCTCTGGCCACCTTCTCCTTGCCGTGCTGGAACCCATCGAGGAATACAGCTGCCGAGGCCTCGGCCAGGTCATCTACGAAACGCCCAGATGCCTTGTATTCCTCTATGAGCCCAGCGGCTCGGACTTTCTCTGCGGCAAGGGCTTCCGTTGCCACCCTTTCGGCCTCTCGAGTGCGGCTCACCTCCTCCTCAGACCGGCAGATTTCCTCCTTCGCCACTCTTGCCTCTTCTGCCGCTGCGCGCGCTTGATTTTGGCCTCCCGGAGGGCTGAGGCTAACTCAGAGATATGTATGTCCCTGGCCATTACAGCGTTCTCAACCTCCGTCATTTGGAGGAACGCTGCGTGCGCATGGTTCTTGGCGGCCTTTACCTCGCTTGCACAATCGTTCTTGGCCGACTCCAGCGCCTTCTCGGCTGCCTCTGCGCGGCACCGAGCCTCCTCAATTTCTTTCTGTGTCTCCCGCAGAAGGACCTTCTCCCCGCGAATTACCTCCCTGGCGGCCTTCAGGGAGTGCGCAATCTGTACGCGTAAGCCCCAGGTCGGCTAAAAAAAAAGATAAAAGATAAAAAGGCAAAGGATAAGAAGATCGCTTACCCTGACGACGGTGGCATAGGAGTCTCGGAAGAACGCACCCGCTTTCTGGCGACTGAGGTCCTCCAGGATCCCAGGAACGAAGATCGGGTCCAGGACTCGCTCAGCCCAACGGCCGTCATCCAGGGAGTCGAGGTGGCCCGGGCTCACCCCGGCTCCCCCCGCCGTCTCAGCTGTCCTCGGTTCTATGCGTGGGCCACTCCGGGCGACCCCTCGGGGGTGGACTCTGGGGCCAGATGGTCTCTCACCCCAGTCCCTGGTAGTATCCAGGGGTCGATCCCCCTGGAGCCGGGAGCTCTTCAGTCGACATGGGCTCCCCCGCGGCTGACTCTTCAACGGCGGCTCCCGCAGTTGTCCCCACCTCTGGTGGGGTGTCGGCTGTGAGGT
This sequence comes from Calamus simplicifolius, assembly GCA_900491605.1. Taxonomy (NCBI): domain Eukaryota; kingdom Viridiplantae; phylum Streptophyta; class Magnoliopsida; order Arecales; family Arecaceae; genus Calamus; species Calamus simplicifolius. The sequence goes on along the minus strand of UESW01002137.1, from coordinate 80,178 downwards.
CAACCTCCGGAACAGCCAAGACATTTTGCAGAGCCGGGGTGGGGAGACTTGTGCTGGAGGGGAGGCCCAAGCCATAGGGCGCTTCGGGGCTGGGGCCTGCTGACCCCTGGATGGTCCTTCCCGAGCCCTCTTCTTGGAGGCGACTCTCAACAATTTTGCCGTCGGTATTTTCATGGCTGCATGGCATCAGTTGAGTTTTCAGAATTAAAAAAAAAAAAAAAAAGAGAGAGGAGGAAGAAAAGAAGAAGGAAAGGGGCAGAGGAGTGAAGTTTTTGGCTAAGAGTGAGAAGGCTTACCCTGGTGGGAGATGAGGCCCGCCAACTCCAGGTTGTCCTCCAATAGCAGCAGGGTGTACCGGAGGATCTCGGTGGCCAACAGTAGCCCCAGTGCCTCCCGGTCCCCAGGCTAGATAGCAACGGCGTTCCCCCGGAGGTCGGGGTCTCCCCATTGCGGCCGGACTTGGTTGACATTTGCAAAGAAGAAGCGGGACTTCCACCCCTTAATCGATGAAGGAAGAAGGAGTTTCAGGACCCGATTGGGTCGGGGCTAGAACAGCCACCAACCCCTTTGGGCCCTGAGGGAGTAGAAAGTGCAGAACAGGCTAATTCTGGGGGTGATATTTAGGTGGTGACAGAGGATGACGAAAGCGTTGATTACACGATAAGAATTTGGAACTAACTAGGAGGGGGTCAAGGAACAGAAGTCAAGGAGGTTGACGAAAAAAGGGGGAAAGGGAGGGCGGAGACCTGCCTTTAGGCAGATCTCATAAAGGGCCACCGGCCGGACCGGGAGGATATGACCCTGTCGTCGAGGGTTGCCAGGAACAGCTCAACCTCCCGGGGGATCCTATAGCGGGCCCGGATTCTTTCCAAATCTGGCTGCGTCATTGTGGAGGCCGTCCCCTCTGGGGACTCCTCCGCCGTCGAGGAGGCACCGGCCCTCAACCGGTGGCCCCTCGATGGGGCTCCACCAGTGACCCGTCGTCGGGCCAGAGGGACGCGGTCCTCTGAATCAGAGGACCACTCAATCGAGGGAGAAGGGGTAGGAGAGGTACGACGCCTCTCGGAGGGAGGACGGTTCTCAGAACCGTCCTCCGAGGTCCAAGAAGGGGAACTCATGAGCGGGGAGACAAGTCCGAGATGGGAAAAAGCTAACCTGGAAGGGAAAAAATCAGGCGTGGGCCCGTTGGTTGCAGGAGAAGTTGGAGTGTAGGCAAGGAAGAAGACGAAGACAAAGGCGGTATGGCATCAGTTCAACCCCCTCGCTTAGCTTTATCGGGTTTTCAAATCATCCCGCCATGTCTAGTCGGCCACATGGCCCCTTGCCATACGCTGGCTCGCCTCGAGGAATGCCTCGGCGCGTGGTGCGGCGCGCCTCCGGCCAGTGGTGGGACCCCGCTGACGTCGCCGTAATGAAAGGAAATGATGATGCGGCTTTTCGCGTAAACTTCGAAGAGCCAATCCTCACTCTCGAGGGCGATCGTGGCAGGCACGGTGTACGGAAGGCCGCCTCCTTACATTCCCCGCACCGTCCGCATAAATGACAAGGACGGGGATCAGCCACGTGGAGAACACCCCTTGAGCCTCAGCGGTGGGGCCCGCTTCGCCCCAGGGGCAAGGGGCATCTGATATGACTGATCCCGTGTCGTCAGAAAAGGTAACGGCGGCTACTGACCCCGAGACCCCCATCGGTCTCGGGGTGCACTGGCATTTCCCCACTCCCGGACCCCCTCGGGGTCACGGGGTGGGGTCATCATTTCTCGACCCCGAGACCCCCACCGGTCTCGGGGTGCACTGGCATTTCCCCACCCCGGGACCCCCTCGGGGTCACGGGGTGGGGTCATCATTTCTGACCCCGAGACCCCCACCGGTCTCGGGGTGCACTGGCATTTCCCCACCCCCGGACCCCCTCGGGGTCATGGGGTGGGGTCATCATTTCTCGACCCCGAGACCCCCACCGGTCTCGGGGTGCACTGGCATTTCCCCACCCCCGGGACCCCCTCGGGGTCACGGGTGGGGTCATCATTTCTGACCCCGAGACCCCCACCGGTCTCGGGGTGCACTGGCATTTCCCCACCCCCGGGACCCCCTCGGGGTCACGGGTGGGGTCATCATTTCTCGACCCCGAGACCCCCACCGGTCTCGGGGTGCACTGGCATTTCCCACCCCCGGGACCCCCTCGGGTCACGGGGTGGGGTCATCATTTCTGACCCCGAGACCCCCACCGGTCTCGGGGTGCACTGGCATTTCCCCACCCCCGGGACCCCTCGGGGTCACGGGTGGGGTCATCATTTCTCGACCCCGAGACCCCCACCGGTCTCGGGGTGCACTGGCATTTCCCCACCCCCGGGACCCCCTCGGGGTCACGGGGTGGGGTCATCATTTCTCAACCCCGAGACCCCCACCGGTCTCAGGGTGCACTGGCATTTCCCCACCCCGGGACCCCCTCGGGGTCACGGGTGGGGTCATCATTTCTCGACCCCGAGACCCCACCGGTCTCGGGGTGCACTGGCATTTCCCCACCCCCGGGACCCCTCGGGGTCACGGGGTGGGGTCATCATTTCTCGACCCCGAGACCCCCACCGGTCTCGGGGTGCACTGGCATTTCCCCACCCCCGGGACCCCCTCGGGGTCACGGGGTGGGGTCATCATTTCTCGACCCCGAGACCCCCACCGGTCTCGGGGTGCACTGGCATTTCCCCACCCCGGGACCCCCTCGGGGTCGCGGGGTGGGGTCATCATTTCTCGACCCCGAGACCCCCACCGGTCTCGGGGTGCACTGGCATTTCCCCACCCCGGGACCCCCTCGGGGTCACGGGGTGGGGTCATCATTTTTGACCCCGAGCCCCCACCGGTCTCGGGGTGCACTGGCATTTCCCCACCCCGGGACCCCCTCGGGGTCACGGGTGGGGTCATCATTTCTCGACCCCGAGACCCCCACCGGTCTCGGGGTGCACTGGCATTTCCCCACCCCGGGACCCCCTCGGGGTCACGGGGTGGGTCATCATTTCTCAACCCCGAGACCCCCACCGGTCTCGGGGTGCACTGGCATTTCCCACCCCGGGACCCCCTCGGGGTCATGGGTGGGGTCATCATTTCTCGACCCCGAGACCCCCACCGGTCTTGGGGTGCACCGGCGTTCTCCCACCCTTAGGACCCCTTCGGTCTCAGGGTGGGGGGTCGTCAGCGATTGGCATGAAACTCAACCACCAAGGAAAACGACAACCCCAGGTCGCGCGGTACACCCACGTGATTCCCAGTACTCCTGTGATTGTGCCCCGTTACGGAGGGCCATGCCTCATAACGCGTTTGGCGCGTTGCATGTCCCTGTGCATGGCCATGCCTCGCTACGGCGTACGATTCGCTACCACTTGCAACTGTGCCCGGTCATATCAGCCGACGGCACGCACTGGATGCCTTTGCAGCTGTTGGACGCGTATGATATCACGCCAGCAAGCGGTGCGGGGTGTCTCCAGCACGCGCAGCGATGGTACGGTGGTGATCTCCCAGAGCTGTAAGCTAGGGTATTCTGACAGGTATAAAGGCACGTGCTCGCGCTGTAAGTGGTATCTGAACTCTGGTTTTCTGAGCTTTCTTCCTCCCAGCAAAACCCTAACCGCCTCAGCTCTCCTTCGCTGGAGCGGTTCTCTGTCTGAGCCCAAGTGACTGACTTGACCGTCGGAGGGTCCCCACCGGTATCGCCGGTCTCTGGGGGACTTTTCTTGCAGGACTTCGAGGAGAAGGACATCCGTCTTCCCCGACGTTTGAGGCCGGTGACTTGGCGTCATCAAAACCCTGTTTAATTTTTGGGAATATTTTTTATTTTCTATTTTCATTATCATTTTAAATAATATTTTCAAAAAAATAACTAAAAAATTAAAAGAATTATATAATAGTATAATATAAATAATAATAATATAGATCATAATATATAATATATTTATAAGAACACTATAATACATTATATAAAAATTACATATTATAATATATGATTAATAATTTTATTAACAATATGATAATATATTATATTTATATAATATTATATATTTATTATATTATATAATATGTTATATAAATTGCATATTTTTATATATATAGTAAATGTAAATAATAATATAATATTAATGATATTATAATAATATTATAATATAACACATTAATATTATATTATTAATTAAATAATTAAAATAATAATATATATATATATATATAAGCATATTAACAATTATATGATTAACAATATCATACACATATACTTAATATTAATATGTAATTATAAATAATATTTTTAGAATATTTTTTTTTTATAAAAATAAAAATAAAAAATAAAATTATTCTTATAATCCAAATGCATCCTAATATTTTATTATCTTTTTTACACATGCATCTCTTGGAGCAGCCGGTTTTCTTACCTGACTCATGGCTCCTTAGCTGGATCAGATCGAAGGCCATATCTCTACCGCTTCGCGACAAAATCGGACAGCTTCCGGATATTAAATCACCACCGAAGGCCGGGGGAGCGGAGGACGGCCTGCTCCGCTCGCAGACAACCTAACCTCACCTCCCATCTTTTGTCTCTACCTGCAGGAGTTTTGATCATAAATAACAGGGGACGTGCAAATCCATGGAGGACAGTTGGCACACAGCTCATCCCCTGTTAGAAGTGTACGAATTGCTGCTGGCGTTGCTGGGCGCCAGATTTTGCTTAATTAATTAACTAACATGATCGACCCCCCATTATGTTATAAAATGGAGACCAGCTCTGTCCTTTATCTGAAGCCGTGCCTTGGCCTGTTCGGAAAATCCATCGGTAGGTAGATTCATGATGAAATTTTGTGGGCCAGTCGCCCGTGAGTCAGTTTCTACCATAAACTACTCCACCGTCCATCTTGTTACCACTACCAACTGCTGCTTCGGTGCCCCCATCCGTTTCCTGCGGGCTTGAAACCCATGGGAAGCCTCAAGAATAAAAAATAATAGCGTAGGTTTTCGTTTTTCAATCTTAAAAAAAAAAAAAAAAAAAAAAAAAAAAAAAAGAGAGTGTGTGTATTAAAATTTAGATATATTTATTTTTTAAAAATTTATAAAATAATATTTTTTATAAAAATAAGATAAATAATTTTATGAAAAATTCTTTGATGTTTAAATCAGTGAATAATCTTCAGCTTCAGATAATGAAGAAAATGTTTTGAAAAGAAAGTGAGGAGAAGTTCTCACATAGTGATTGTGAATTTTTTTCTCCCTTTAGGGCTCTTAGGCTCGATATTTTAAGAGAGAGGATTCAGTAAGCTATTACCTGATTTTCGAAGAGCTGTTGTGGAAGTTGGGGGATGATAAAGCCGATTTTGATGTATACCTTATTAGGGAGGATTCGTTATCCCACAAATCATAAAAAGATAAGCCATATCTAGCACCTGCTTTCGCTTATAGAGGAACCACTTCGAGAAAGAGTTCTGAGATCCTCGTAGTTATGGTGTCTAATGTTTGAGATGTTCGGCGCGGGCCAAAGGTCAGTGAAGGGGAGGATCGGTTGAGTGACTTCCGACTATTGAGATCCGATTGTTTTGGCTCGGGTGTGAGACTCGACGAAAGAAGCTGAGGATCAGTCAGCCAAGGTTCGGTTGGCAAAGCTCGGTTGGCAAGGCTCGGACAAAGATACCGAGGCAAAGGTTGGTAAGGCATCCTTTGACTTCATGAGGGTTGGCAAAAACCTCAAGGTGGGCTCGGTTTGTTTGCCCATGTTAGCCGATTAATGCGGAGATCTTTTTTACCCTGCACCCCCTCCCTAGTTCGAAGTTTACGTTCGGCTTAAAGAGTAGAGTCCTAATGGCCGAATTTCATTAACAAGGGTGGAATTTGAGAGATGCATCATAATGATACCATAAATATCGCACTGTCGTGCGTTCATCTCAGCCGTCAAGCAAGAGGAACCTTTTCAAAATTCAATCAAGGATGGTCGGCGGAACAATACGTGGTGGAGCCGGAGGTCACAGCACTTGAATCAAAGGCTCGTGGCTCTTAGGGTTCCTCACTAATGATGTTCTATCTCTTCGTGCAACAGCTTTAAAAGGGGGAGACCGGTGCCTTCCCTACTACATCTTTTCAAACTCTTGGTCATCTTTCTCTCTTCTAAGACTAAGTGTCCCTAGTAGGAGAGTACCATGGCCAGTTCTGTTGCCATTCACTTTGAGGATATAGAGCACCCAACCCGCATAGCCTCGATGATGACTCCAGCGGATTTGGAAAGAGTCCACCGTGAATAATGGATTCTCGGTGACTATGATCTGCGAGTGCCGAGTTCTATGCAAAGGGTGTCAGACGAACTAGAGTCTGAGACCTTTTGTGAGGAGTGCTTTAAGGCAGGCATTCGCCTTCCTCTTCATCCAGTTATTGAGGGGGTGATGAAGTTTTATGGCATCTGCCCCTCAGCGGTGGCTCCGAATAGCTAGCGGCACATTGTGGGGTTCATCTCTATGTGCTAATTGGTGGGGGTGACGGCGATGGTGCCTCTGTTCCAGGCATGTCGCAACATCGTCTTTCCCAAGAACTCCTTCTGGCCCTATATCGGACTCTGAAGGACTCTGTTCCAGGCATGGTCAATAGTCTCCTCCTTCTGGCCACACATGGGTAGGTCGTCTGAATGAATAGACTTTCACAGAGAACAGAAAACAGGTAGGAAGAAAGTCCCACATAAGCTTTCATATAAAGAGCTGAAGCCTAAGATAAATAGGAAGCTTTTAAATTCATGCAGCATTCACACTGAGGCATGAAAAACTTTATAAGGCCTACGATAAGAGTCCTAGAAAGATATGATCTTGCCATAATCTTGGTGGAGTTGTTGAGAGCATTGGTCAATACGTTGAAATATATAATATCGGATTAGTTGGTGACGAATGCTTGCATAGAACCAGGACTTGGACGCAACCTCCAACTTGGAACGGGTCAGGTTTGATTAATTAAAGGTGAAAGCCAGCTCAGATTGGCACCCTATGATTTCGAGCATTCGGCCACCAACCCGAGGAGCCTCACGTGTCACGTCACGTGGGCTACTCTTTATACCTGAATCCACCACCTCGCGGCTCGACCAATAAAATGCGAGATTGTCTAATCGGACGGTTATTATATAATCATTGTAGTATTTGCTTATTTGTGATTTTGATAAATTGTAAATTAATTAAAAAATTGCTTTACGATTATTTAGTGCTTATGTTTTAAATTAATTCAGTCTTAATTGATTAGTAATTTTTAATAGTCATGGTTCAATTTCTCAGTCTATTAAACTATGCATGGTAGTTTACTGGTGAACATTGACATATGCTATTCCATATTATTGTCACTATGAAATTGTTGTGAATTAGGTTTTAATTTAAGTTTCAATTCCTTCATATTGGGATATGTTATGTTGGGGATTAGATTATATATGACTTTAATAGATGTGCCACGGTTGATATGTTATGAAAATTTTGGTCCAGCCTGTCCAATATTGAAACCATAGTATTATTACATATTACTATGCATAACTATTGAATTAAGGTTGTTATCTTTGATGTAATATCAATTTTATAAGTTTGTAACTGTAGACCACAATCAAAATATGTATAGCGATCAAGAGAACTTGCAAGATCGTAATCTTGCAAATTCTCAAATTTTTTCTTAAAATATTATATCTCGCAGTACTAAAACCTTTAGACCCGTTTGAGAATTTACAAGACGTAGTCTTACAAATTCTCAAATTGTCCTAGTGGACAGTTTGAGATTATTTTTTGCAATATGTTAGTCTGCTATTAATTATCGTATGTTGAGATTGTGGTTTGTATTTCCTCATACGTTCTTCTAGTGTGGCATATATGTCATACATTTAGGAGAACATATGGGAAAATGCTACTGAAATTCCAACGTAAACGATGATAATGAATAGCAGAATACCATATCACAGAAAATAATCTTGAATGGGATAGGGCCTTACTTTTTAGATATGTAGTAAAGGTGGAATTAATTTAGGACACCTACATACTCGTGAAGTCTCACAAACTCTGTGGACGGTGTAAAGGAGGGACCTTAGCGAAGCCTGGCCTAATCAATTGGTTGCAATCATTAAAAACAAAATTGATCTATTGTTTTAAATTTTTAAATGGTTATTATTTACCTTGGATGTGTAACATAAATAATTTAGTCATAAAATTATTAATACTAATATTGTTTTATATTATGGTTTTGTTTATTGGTTCATCAGAAAATTGTATAAGTTGTTCGAAAATGAGCGGACCTCGCTCTTGAATGTATGCAAGATTAAAAGATGGCCTGCTTAATCTAGATTTTTGAATGGACTGGAAGAATTTATTAGATTTGCATGTAGCCAACCTGAATGGATGGATGGGCCTAGGATTAGGTGCCCCTGCAACTTATACATGTATCAGAATAAAGCGTACAGGGATGTTGAAACTATAAAGGTGCATTTGTGTAAAAAGGGTTTTATTCCTGGGTATGATATTTGGTACTATCATGGTGAAACAAAGGAAATGGGTGCAGCTGTTACAAGCCAACAAGTTTCTATTCCTATTGATGAACCATGTGCGAATTTAAACAGATACGAAGAAATGGTGATGAATGCATCGGGTAATGAATTCAATCAGAATATATTTATGGAAGAACCAAATCCAGATGCACAGCAATTTTACGATATGCTTCGTGCTGCAAATCAAGAATTGTATCATGGTTGTGAGAGTCATTCCTAATTGTCTATGGCTGCTCGGTTGTTAAATATTAAGGCAGAACATAGATTATCGGAAAAGGCGTTCAATGCAGTAGCTGGATTAATGAAGGAAGTTTGCCAAATGATAATGTTTTAGCAGATAGTTTTTACTCAATGAAGAAGTTGTTGCATGGCCTTAGGCTCCCAGTTAATAAGATCGATTGTTGCTTGAATAATTATATGTTATATTGGGGAGAAGACTCAGACCCTGAGATGTTATAAGATTTGTGGGCAATCGGGTACACCAACGATGAAGGGGGAGCTAGTACAAGTAGGAGGAAGAGTGTGCCTTACAAGAGGATGCATTACAATCGAGGTACACCAATTCAATCATTATTCATAATTATATTGCATGCATGGTTCTTTAGTATTTTCAGTATGTCGGGCCGAGATAGATCTTCCGCCGATGGATAGAGCGAGAAGGGACGTGGCCCTGCCGCATCAGATCACTTCATAAGCATTGAAGATGGAGAATTCAGATCTGCAGCCTTCGAGTCTCATAGCCGATCGGCATAGACATCTGAGAGTTCATCCCACATCAGCCGCACCATACTTCGACTGGATGTTGATGGGCAGTAAGTATATGGTAATGTAAATATGTTTGTGTGTTACTAGGCATTTACTTATAAATATGGATGTTTTTGTAGCTTTATTGAGCAGCATTCTGTATCGAGCCGGATCAGCTCCATATTCCAGATCCGTGCTGATCCCACTGGCTATGATTGGCATCATGTATCTACGGCCATGAGGGAGTTTTATTTTTTAGAGTTTCAGGTAAATTTATTAAATACAATTTATTATTGATTTAAAATAACTAAATCTTGATATATTCTTAAACTAATTATTTATTTAAATGCAGAAAAAGTTTACGTGGGACTCAACCATCCATGATGCCGTTAGGGCAGCATGGAATGCTCTTGCGGCACGCCGATACTCCGACATGCTTCATCGTTGGAGGAGATTGGGCGATCGCCCTGTGCATGTGTCGGAGGGTATTTGGCACGATTGGCAGCAGGTGTGGCAGTCTGAGGCCTGGCAAAGGAGGTCCACATCAGCCACCGTGAACCGCCGATCCGAGAAAGCTGGTCGTGGCACGGGTCTCTCCTGCCACACTGCGGGGTCCATTTCCATTCAGGAGCACAGACGCCGTATGGTAAGAAAACATCAATAATTTAATTACTAATTTAATCATTTTCATATACTTACATTTATATCATTTCTTCTGCTTTGTAGTCTGAGCGAGAGGGCAGTGATCCGGGTGACTTTAACCTATTCAGGGCGACACACACCAGGAAGGATGGTACCAGGGTCAATGCACGATCACAGGAGGTTGCAGTAAGAAATTTGACTTATATTGTAACTGTTTAATTTTTTAACCTTTATTCAGGTTTGTATATTTATTCATTTATAATTCAAAGGCACGAGTCGAGGAGCTTCAGTCCCAAGCATCGCAGGTCGACTCCACTGATGGGGGGCCGCCCGTTGAACTCTCACCAAAGGAGAGTCGACGTGTATTTTTGAAAGCTGTTGGTGCCCAACCGCGAGACCGTAGGGTCTACGGTCTGGGCGCTAAAGCTTCTAGATATTTTTTCGGCTCTACTTCGCATTATTCTGGCGATATTCCTTCTTATCGTTTAGATGATATTGAAGATCTATTACGGAGGAGATTCGACAGGAGCTTCGGTAGGAGGTTCGGCATGAGGTTCAGCATGAGGTTCAACATGAGCTTTCAGACATTAGAGAGCAGATGCGTCGGATGAAAGATTTTGTTGCCAAATATCGCAGGGTTCATTTCAGCCCCGCAGCCTTTCTGTGATCGTGACAGTGCGGATTCTTAATGTATTATTTTCTGTTTTGTGTATCCAAACCTGTCATTATTAATAAAATAAAATTTTATGCATTATCAAAAATTTTGTAATGAATGTTAGCGATAATGTTTCAATTGAATAAAATTAAATTGCATTAAGAGTTTTAAATATTTATTTTTTTAACAAAAAAATTTTTCGTTATAATTTTTTTTAAAATAATTTAATAAATTTGCGACGCATATTGCGTCGCTAAATTGAATAATAATTTATTTTTTAAAATTAATTTTTGGTTGAATTTTTTTTAAAAAAAATAAAATTTAATTTTTGCGACGCATTAGTGACGCATATTTGCGACACATATTGATGCGTCGCAATTTAGCGATGCAAATATGCATCACTAATGTGCCGCAAAAATTAATTTTTTTTTAAAATTGCAACGATAAATTAATTTTTGATTGGAATTTTTTAAAAAAGAAATTTATAAATTTGCATCGCAAATGCGTCGCAAAATTTTAATTTTTTTTAAATATTGCAACCAAAAATTAATTTATCGTTAATTTTTTTAAAAAAATAAAATTTAATTTTTGCGACGCATTAGTGATGCAATTTGAGTCGCTAAATTGCGATAAAAAATCATGCGTCGCAATTTAGCGATGCAAATATGCATCCCTAATGCCTCGCAAAAATTAAATTTTATTTTTTTAAAAATTGCAATGATAAATTAATTTCTGGTTGCAATATTTAAAAAAAATTAAAATATTACGCATTTGCGATGCTAATTTATAAATTTCTTTTTTAAAAAATTTAATTAGAAATTAATTTATCGTTAATTTTTTTAAAAATAAAAATTAATTTTTTGACACATTAGTGACGCATATTTGCGTCTTTAAATTGCGACGCATGATTTTGCATCGCAAATGCATTGCAAATTTGCGACGATGGAATATTCGTCGCAAAATAGCGACGCAATAAATGCGTCGCTATTTCGTCGCTAAATAGCGACGAAATTACGACAAATAGCATTTTGCGATGAAAGTTACAGCGACGACGGTATTGCGTCGCTAAATCGATTTAGCAACGCATTAGCGACGCATTTTGGTGTCACTAAAATGAAAATTTCTTGTAGTAATTTGGTCACAAGAAAGTCTATATGGATGGTCTCCGTGCAGGGCTATTTGCCGACCCAGACCATTAGAGTGATTACTCCTTCTGGTATGATGATATTGCTTGTGAACCCCATTAAGGTGGAGTCCGCCACCTAAAGGTCCTCCACTCTTAATCCCATTTTTGCAAAGGCATCAAAGTAAAGAACATTAATAGAGCTTCCACTATCGACAAGGACTCGATGTACATCATAAATTTTTTTGTTTAAAGATACAACGAGTGCGTTATCATGGGGTTATTGTATCCCTTGGAGATCTTTCTCTAAAAATGTGAGTTCCTCACATTTGATTTTTTTGGAAGGGCTTTGTTCTTCGTTTGGCTGACTTTTGGATGAGTCATATGTACATTGCTTGTCATCAATGGGTTTAGCGGAGGTTATTGTTAAGGCTCAGGTGGATGCTCTGCTCTAATGTCTACCTCTTGGGGTTCTCTATAGCGCTCAAGCCTTCCTCGGTGGATCGGCTGCTTGATCTCTATCTAAGCTGCCAGCATTCCTTGGTATCATGCTTATGGTCATGATGATACTGGTAGTATTTGGTCATGTCTCTCTAAGTTGGATTCCCCTGAAAAGGCCTTGGTCGAGGAAGCTGATGCTCTATTTCATTAGAATTTGGGCTCGGGGCATGGTAAGTGGAGTAAACAGATTGAATCTTCATGCTGGGCTTCTGGAGAGCTGACTAAATGTTGAAGCCCTTTGATTTTGTGGCTCATAGGGTGAGTCAGTTAGCTTTTATCCGAGCTATTCTTTTTCTTCTTCTTTGATTGCTCAGCTTGTGCCAACCTCTGGACTCTTCCACTCTAGCATATTTGTCCGTCTAGACCATCATGTCGGAAAGACTTCGTGAATAATTTACCTTCAGCGCCAAATAGAAGTCTTCCTCCTTTAGCACTCTGCCCATCAAGGCGGACATAGCTACCTCATGGTTGAGATGGTCAACCTCCAATATGGCCGTATTGAAATGACCCAAGACACTCTTCAGGACTCCCTCTCCATTGTTTCAGCTCAGAGAGGGAATCCGACCTCTACTGATAATGGTGGCTATTGACAAATTGGCTGGTGAAGGACTGACCAAGTTCGTTAAAGGAGTCAATGAAGTTTGGCTTTAATGTGTTGAACCATACTCTAGCAGGTCCTCCAAGAGTTGAAGGGAAAGCCCGATACAAGATCGCATCTGAGACTCCATGAAACAACATCATCGATCAAAAGCTACTTAGATGATCATTCTGTTGTCCCACTATATTGCTCGATGGCTTGGAGCTTGATATGTGACGGGATGACTTCGTTTATAATCCTCTCGGTGAAGGGCGGACCTTATTCCACCCGAGATTCCTGTAAGAAGGAGTGCTTTACGGTGTCCATTTCCAAGTGCATCTCCTGGATTTTTCGCTCAAATAACTTGGCTCGAATAGATGGAAAGGTTGGGAGGGGAGATCGACGTCTTGGCATCGAATCATGATGAAAAGAAACTGAAGACAAAGAGTGGGCCTAGCGAGGTCGGGGGAAGCCCCTATCTCCGACTTTCGGTGGGATTGGCTCTACTTCCCTCACCTCATGGTCGAATTGTCGTGGGGCACTCATGGCCTCCAACCGATTAGGCACCGTTGGTTGAAGCGGTGCAGTTGCTCCGACGGGATGTTGTTGAACGCCCGCAAGAGGTTGAGAATTTGGAGTTGTCGAGGGAACAACTCCTTGGAGTCCTTGCACCATTTGTGTCAAGGCTTGGACTTGTTGGACCAATACGCTGATTTGGTCCTATATGATGGATGCCATAGGTGGCGATAGAGCAGAGAACTGAGATGGCTACGGGGACGTTGCGTTATGTGAGAAATTAGGCCTTTGAGAGGCAGCCTGGTTGGGAGCATCCATGGTTGTCCTTTTGCAGTTCATCATTTTGAATGACATTTTCTCTTTCGAACCTTTTCTTTAGGGATTTATCAAGTTATGAGGACTTGAGGCCTTCCTTCTAGCATCAATCTGTTACTGCTAATTTCTGTTCTTGGACATAGGGACGAGGTAGCGGCGCACTCCAGAATTTGAATGGCATTCTTCCATCCTTGGGAACCTGCAAAATAGCATCCTTTCGCAGGGAATGAGATGGGCGATCCCTACGATGGACCCTTTGACGCTCAAGTCAATGGATAATCTTTAGCTTCAGATAATGAGAAAAAGGTTCTGAAGAGAAAGTGCAGGAGGAGTTCCATAGAGTGATTGTGAGTTTTTTTTTCTCTCCCCCTGTAGGGCTCTCGGGACACGGTATTTAAAAGGAAAGGATCCATAAAGCTGTCACCTAATTTTTGAGAGCTATTGTGGAAGTTGGGGAATGATAAGGTTGATTCTGACGTATACCTTATTAGGGGGATTCATGATCCTACAAATTATGAAAAGGGGGAGTCATATCTGGCACCCCTTTCTCTTATGGAGGAACCATTTTGGGAAAGAGTTCTGAGATCCTCATGGTTCTGATGATCTGATGTCTGAGATGTTCGGTGCGAGCCGAAGGTCGATGAAGGAGAGGGTCGATCGGGTGACTCTCAACTATTAAGGTCTGGTTGCTTTGGTTTGGGGGCGAGACTCGGTGAAAAAAGCTAAGGTTCAGTCAGCCGAGATTTGGTTGGTGAAGCTTGGTCTGGTAAGGCTCAAGCAAAAATACCAAGTCAGAAGTCGGTAAGGCATCCTTTAGCTTTATAAGGATCGGCCGAAATCCTAAGGTGGGCTCAATTCGTTTGCCCATGTCAGCCGATTTATGCAGAGATCCTTTTTACTCCGCATCAAATAGTTCAATCAGACATGGAAGAATGAGATGGCCACATAATCCTTAAGTTCTAGAGCATGCAAAGCCTAAAGTTTTAAATTAATCACTTAATGGTAGTAGATGAGAATGTAAAATAAACAAGATATTCCGTTGTAGAGATCTCATGAGGTGGTAGTCTTCGGAGGTCCAACGGCTAATTAATCTCTTTGGTTACCTGGCCATTTCAAATGTATGGTACAAATCTATATTCGAAAAGTTTGCTTTTAACTGTATATGAATGATATTGTAAATAAAAATAGATTGAAGAACATAAAGATTAATATTGATGCAACTTGAAGTGGGTTACCAAAAGGAATTTGGCAATTTGAAGTGGGCGTTGCATAAAAATGTCAAGCTAAAATATATTCACAATTTCCTTTCACTTGAGAGAGAGAGAGAGAGAGAGAGAGAGAGAGAGAGAGAGGCCCAAGATTCAAATGGTAATAGTGTCAACTCGTCATTTTTTTTTAATAAATCATGTGTCACAACGAGAGTACATGCACATCCATGTTCGCCAATGGATCTCATATCTGAAAACCAATTTAGAGAGGAGATTAAAGGACATGTTTGATAATGATGGAAGTGGAAAAGTTTGAGGTTGGTTTTGGATTGATTAGATATACCTGATAAGGTGCCTAAAGGAAATGGCGACGGCTGAACACCAAAAGAATGTTAAAAATGCATTCGCAAGTTCCTATGTCATGACCACTGGACATGCACATGCGACCATGCCGTTTGATCCTATCTAATTTACAAAGAAACCATTGAAAGTATTGAATTTCTTGTGCTCTCCCAACCAAGGTGAAATGCCTCTAACATTATTTTAGATCTTTAATATTATTTGGGTTATAAATGGGAATAAGAATGGTAATTTTATCTTAATCTAATGAAGATCTACATCGATCACTCTAATTGAGACAGGCTTTTTAAGCTTTCACTAGATTCGAGGTGAGCTTCTGAATTAAAAATTTTATGATTGAGATTAAGGTGAGATTGATATATATAAACCTCATCCTCAACTAGAGATATTAAACGGTTTAGATCGTGATGGCTCAACCTATTGAAAGAGTTGATCCGGTATGGCTCGCCAGATCGGAGAAGAGGGCAATTCGGCACAACCCACAGGCCCAACATGGAGTGGGTGGTGTCAAACTATGCCTGGTCTGTGTGCTGGCCATAAATCAGTTTGTGCGTCCATCTTATGAAATGGCCTCGTCTCGCATGCTTAGCATGCATATTGTAAATAGACAGGATTATAATAGCAAGCCACTCATTCATTCACAAGCAATATATATTGTGAATGAATGAGTGGCTTGCTACTATGATCATATCTTTTATATGCCTTCTCCATGTTTTGACACGTTAATGGCTGCCGTGAAAAAGAAAAAATTTTTATGCATCATTTTCGATGTACAAAAATGTATATCGAGTATGCACATTGACTGTACGCTCGTGCGAGTATGCGTATAAAATGTATCACGGCTTAATGAACTATAGCATGCTGTATAAGCGCACAATTAATGCGCATGTCCGATACATACCTTTATGTTACGAAGGTGGTGCATAAAAAATTTTTCTGCTAAAATAAAGAAAGTCCATCAGCCTATTAATTCTACTTCCATCATCCTCGTCATTCTTGTAACAAAGAAAGGTTCTTGTTTGTCTAATCTTGAACTATTGGGGTTTAGTCCTTGATGAATAGCAATGAAATCTTTTTTAAAAAAATTTTTTAGGCTTCTACCAATAATTAAACTGCAGCCCTCTTTTTTTTTTTTAATTTCTTAAATCCTTTTCTTTTTATCACTTGACTAGTTGACTAGGTTTGACTTTCTTCTGCTTGGAACTCCCCTCCCTTCCTTCTTCACGTTGATGCTTTCCGTGAAGCCTGGCTCCTCCCAAGAACCACTTTTCTTGGAACGCCTCTCTTTCACATCAGTTTGACTTCTCTCGTGAGAAGTCTCAAGCCACACGCCTCACAAATCTTCACGTGAAACCGTCCTGAAAATGGCTCTCCCTGAGGCTTTCGTTGGCTTCTTGTTTTCTTCCATGGGACTTATCCCATTTCTCCTGGAGCGTGCCATGAACACGAAGGAGAGAGAGAGAGAGAGAGAGAGAGAGAGAGAAAGAGAGAGGAAGGAGGGAGAAGAGAGAGAAGATGAGGAGGTGATTGAGATAAAGTTTTGAGAGAAAAATTTTTATTCTCTATTTCATACAAATTCTAGAAACTAAAGTTTAAATACATCAGGTCAAGCTCAATAAAAACTTCTAAAGATTAACTCAGTAAAATCAAACTAATCCTTAAACTCATATACATCTATAATTTGATTTAATTTTAATCCTTAAATTTATACTAAGTCCTATACAAATTAGCTCCTTTGAATCCTCGTAGCACCACAGCAGACTCAACACGAACTCCACGGCTTATCCGACCATCAATTACGGCATGGCCATGGCCTCACACCACTGACGACTTAATCATTCATAGCTGTCAGACCTAGGGTATGGCTATAGACGCACGCAGCGACCAATCTCTTCACCGCTGTTCGTGAAATCCCATCGAATACGGTCGAGGTCTTCGACCGAACACCTCTCGCGAAATCCCATATACTACGGTTGGGGTCTCTGACCAATCGCCTCCCGCGGTTGTACCCAGCAATTTCCTGGCCACCACGATAAAGTCCGCAGCCTTGATCCGCTTTGTCGCCATTGGAGCAAAGCTTCCTCTCCCCTTATTTTTGTCATGACAAACCACCGTGCATGGCCGCGGCCATTGGCAGTTTCTTTCTCACAAAAACAGAGGAAATATCGGCCATGATTTTTCATGCCTACCCTCCTTCATGCCTTCATTGCGAGTAAATTTTTTGGTAGGGACTTCGAGCTGGGGAGGCTGAACCCAAGCTTGGCCTCCTTGAGGTTCGGTGCCGGACGGGTGGTCTAAACCTTAAGAGTCCCAGAATGGGTGTTGTTGTCTTAAAGCTAGGGCATGATCAGATGAGAGCTGGGATGTCATAAGAGCTTAAGTCGGGATGTCGTCGGTCCCCATCTTTTAACAGTCATAAAACGGGTGTCGTCGCCTTAAAGGTAGGGTGTCGTCGCGCATGAGAGCTGTAGTGTCGTCATAAAAGCTACGACACCCAGATTTACTGTTAAAATACCGTAGTTACAAGCCTACGATACCCGTGCTCCAAACGAATGCTGGAGAAAAGCCTTGCGACATCGCAGAAGAAAATCGGGAGTATTGCGACACCCAAGTTAAAGAAATAATACACCTCTGTTAAACAAATAGGACACCCCTGTCGAAAATCCTTCGCGACACCGCAGTTCAACATCACGACACCCTAACGACAACGCTACGATACCCATGCTTATAACCTTACGACACCTAAGTCGGGGATGTCGTCGTCCCTGCCTTAACAGTCCCTGCACGGGTGTCGTCGTACTAAAGCTAGGGTGTCGTCGGATAAGAGCTGGGGTGTCGTAACAGCCTAATTCGAGGATGTCATTGGTCCCGCCTTAACAGTCCCCGCACGGATGTCGTCGCGTTAAAGCTAGGGTATCGTCACGCTAAAGCTGGGGTGTCGTAAGAGCCTAAGTTGTCGGTCCCTGTCTTAACAGTCCCGGCATGGGTGTCGTCGCCTTAAAGCTAGGGTGTCGTCGTGCTAAAGCTGGGGTATCGTAAGAGCCTAAGTTATCGGTCCCCGCCTTAACAGTTCTGGTACGGATGTCGTCGCCTTAAAGCTAGAGTGTCGTCGCGCTAAAGCTGGAGTGTCGTCAGATGAGAAGAACTGGGGTGTCGTTAACAGCCTATTGTAAAAGGCGATAAATTTATCACCAAAATTGCTGCTATAAGGTAAACTATTGCCAATATAAAATACAATGGAGATGAATTTACTCTCACTAACGGTATAAGCACTGATCAATCTTATTCCCCAAAAATGATCAATTAAGAAGGTTGCTTTTCTATCTATCTAATGAATATGGTCCCACAAAAAATCTTTGTAAAAAAGAGATGAGAGAATCTTATTTAAATTATTTGAAACTCCAAACCTCTTATGCCTAGTCGATTTTCTTATAAGTGCCTCTTCTCGACGTTATTCTTCCTTTTGGAAAGAGGTGTGTCGCAATGGTAGCTCCATTCTAAATAACACTTCATGGATGATTGGAGATGGCTCTTCCATCGATGTTATCCAGGATACCTGGTTTTCAGATATACCTCTTTCTCGTTGGCCTTCCTTCTTTAGTATTGACATTCCAAGGAGTATGACAGTTAAGAATTTGCTCTCTTCTAATACTCCCTCCTGGGATGCCCCGATGGTGACCCGTTTATTTGGTGTGGAGCTCTCTCGTCGATCCTGTCCATTCCGCTCACCCCGAGTCTATCTACTGATATCATACTTTGAAGGAGATCTTGCCTATCCAGGGCCCCCACAAAGGATCTTGTGAAGTTATTCAGACCGCAATCTCAGGGGTCAGTGGAGGCTGCATTGATCTGGAAGCTTCCCATTCTTCCTAGGATCCAGCTCTTCATATGGAAGCTTCTGTGGGAATGCCTTCCTACTTGTGCATTGCTTGTGAGGAGGGGATTGCCTATCCAGCCTACATGTCCGTTATGCGGTTTGAAGGTGGAGACCACGGCTCATGCCATTTTCTCTTGTCCTAGAGTGGGGCAGATCTGGCTATCCGTTGGCTACCAGTGTAGACCAGACCATATGGATTCTCAGTGCTCTTTTTTCTTGGAAGACCTTCGGCAGGCTCCTCACTACAAAAGTTCTATTTGGGCTTCGACCGCTTACCAGATCTGATTGTCTAGAAACCAGATTATCTTCGCTGATGCTTCTATATCTCACCACAGGATCATGTGGAATATTCGATCTCTGACGACGGATAGTGCTCATGGTCTCGGCTCTGGTGATTTTGACTCCGCTAATCTCTGGGGCTCCCCTGCTGCTTCGGCAGCGAACCGGCATACGATTTTTATATCTTGGGAGCCCCCTCCTCCAGGGTCTGTCAAAATCAACTTTGATGGAAGTGTTCGTGGGCGATTAGCGGGTTCTGAATTTGTCATTCGTGGGTCGGAGGGAGACCTGTTGGCGGCTAGTGGATTTGGCAGTCTGGACTCATCGGTCCCTATGGCTGAGCTATATACAGCTTGGGCGGATATCTCCTTTGCAGTCCGGACTATGCATGCTTATAACCTTATTATTGAGGGTGATTCTATGACTGTTATTTAGTGGCTGTGAAGGGACAGTGTCTTCCAACCTACTATCAATCCGCTATTGCAGGACATCTGGGCTATTTTCAGTGAGATCCAGGAAGCTCAGATCCGTCATATCTATCGCGAAGCTAACTCGGCTGCCGACTGGGTGGCTTCAAGCGTGGCGCATCATTCAGGGTTTTGGTGTTAGAGGCAGGATGATCACTGCCCTCTTATTTTATAGTAAATAGTATATTCTGACCTTTATAGGCTGACTCGTACTCGTATTGTATGATCGCCCGCTTGTATCAAAAAAAAAAAAAAAAAAAAAAGCTTTTTTCTAATGAGGCATTTCAATGTCAACTGGATCAAGGATAGAAGGTTTAGTATTTCGTTGTTTATGATTTACTATCTTTATGGACGTAGGCATGGTACCTTTATATAATAAACAATTAAAAGTAAAGGAAACATAGCATCTTTATTAGGCTCTCTTGTCAAGAGACTGACAACTTACCATATGAGTACCATTAAGCTCTAAATTAGCCATCACAAACTCTATAAACTTGATGCCAAATGTAGGATAACAAAATCTGCATTCCTTAAAATATCATGGATACCCAATAAAGCAATAATGGGTAGTCCTAAGGTTAGCCCTTTCTTACAAGGATCATAAATCCTAACCTTAGAAGTGTATCCTCAAACACAAAAGTGGTTGAAACTTGGTTTTCTTTCTATTTACAATCACTCAAATAGTGTTTTGGGAACAGATTTGCTAGACACTCTATTGAGTATTCTCAAAATAGTTTTAATAGCCTCACCCAATGGAGACTCAGAAAAATTACACTTAGTCTTCATACTCAGCATCATATTCTTAAAAGTATAGTTATTCCTTTAAATCGTACCTTTCTAATTAAAAAACCAAAAGGTATACAAGGCTATAATTATAATTTTTTGTAAGTATTTGAGAAATGATTCTATTTGCTGGCTTATTACATCACATTTGCCATAATATTCACTATCATAATCAAGACTTCATAGCTTTGATGATCTCCTTCAATTGTTTCTAAGCCTCAATTTCAAAGATCTTTATGTTATTCTTTCCTTATATAGAGATAATAATGAAGAAATGAGTCATCTATAAAAGGGCTGAGGTCCTCTAATATTGGTAGATATAATTCTAAGAAGATTATTGTTATGAGTTGCATCCTTATTTATAGATTTTAACTTACATCGGGTGCAATCAATACATATCTTTGTATCTTCAAAATTAAGAGAGAGTGAAATATTAACTTTTTATAAATTTTAATTCAACTCAACTCAATTCAACTCAACTCAATTCAGCTAAGCCTTTTTCCAACTATATATGGGGTTGGCTATATAAATCTACTTTCTTCACTCCACTTTATTTAGAACTAAGTCAACACTCAAATTATAAATAGTTATATCTTTCTTAATTATTTTTATCCATGTTAGTTTAGATTTATCTCTACTTTATTATTATCATGATTGTTAAAAGATCATTCTTTCTGACTTGAGCATCTAAAATTCTTTGTATATATATATATATATCCAAACAACCGCAATCGATTTTTTTTTATTTTATCTTTAATTAAGACTGCTTATATTATTTCTCATATATATTTATTACCCGTATATTTAATACTTTCCTAACACGAATTATATATTACAGAGGAACGAACTCATTGGTTTGCAATTTTGTAAGTACACCTAAATCCTAATGTACTTTAAAGCATTTTTTTAATAAAAGAAATAATGCACTCGATGTATGTAGCCTAGCCCAACTTGTTCCTTCATTTTGAGATTTGGACCTAGCTTGACCGTAGAGACGCCTCACTCCAATCTGACGTGGATCTTTTTATAGTTTTGGTAAGGATTAAAATTCTAATCAATAGATTTATCCCTCAAAGAATAGTTTGAAAATCATAATCATTCATTTTATCTGGTATGTATCCTTATAATAAGGTTTCAGATTATATAAAAATTAAAAGTCAAAAAAAGATATTGATAACTGAGAAATCCGAAGAAAAGTCTCCATTTATAAATTATAATTTTCATAAAAACTTATAAAATTTAATTGAAAAACAAGTAAGTACACAAGGTTTAAAATTATTTAAAAATAATTTACATTAAATTTTATATAAAAAATTAATAAAAAAATTAAAATTAAAAATGTGCAGCCGATTAGATATAAAAACGATCGGCTAGAATGGATAGCATCAGGAGACGCCTAGAATTCAAAATCCCCAATTAGAAGCCACCGGATAAGGATGCTGCAGCACAAGTGACCGTATACTGGAGAGGGTCAAAAAGAGGGGGAAGAAAAGGTAACTGGCTGGCTATAAGATATCTAGTGCTTTGAAGCTGTTGGGTGTGGAAGTTTTGGACACTTAAATCTAGTTTGAATGCCATTTATCCCTCTAAGTTGTACTACTGCAGCAATGGACGGGGAGAATTGCACATACCATTCATCTTTACTTTCAAAATTAGAAAAGAGTGTTAACTACAAGGTTGAGGAGAACACTGAGGGCTGTTTCCTTATCTTGCCAAGTGCAAGAAAGATGAGAGCCAGAAGGAATATATATTGACGACACAACTGGGAGTCTTTCAACTTTTCTCGCATTATCTAACCAATCCATATATGGCATCCATTATCCAATCGAAATGCCTGCACCCAAGCTGATTAAATGCCTTGCCTGGGACTGAGAGTGGCAAGGTATCTGCAATCCTAAGATTTTGTGATATCAAAGTCATCTATTTTAAATAAATGCCTTCAGCATCCAGAAAAGCTAGGAACTGTGAGAAACATCAACGAAAGTCTGAAGAAGCTACCAATACGTACCATTTGAAATATCAAAAGACTCGCACAACAAGGTTCACCAACCATGAGTTATCTATCTATCATCACCAAATTCACTTCTTATTTCATTCAATCATTTTCACAAACACATAATTCATACAACCAACCTATCCATGAAGCAAGCAAACAAGACAAATTCATAGACCACTCTACGAAAGAGGAAAAGGTACAGAGCAAAGCAGTATCAAGGAACAAGCTTGTAAGCCCTCATCTTACCAACCCACGAGATGAAAGAATTTACCGTATTTCGGAACCCCAAGAAACCATGCTCCTTGCTCTTGTTCATGCTGTCCAGATAGTCCTTGTCTAGGCCCAACACAGCATCGGCAAACCACCAGTTCCCCACCTCCTCCAGCCTCGTCGGCGCGAGCTCGTTCTCCGCCACTATCTCCTCCCAAAGAACTTCTTTCCCCTTCATCGCGTCCTCCAGCTTGAACCGAGCCTCCTCCCCCTCGTACCCGACCCACCCCACCTCGAACTCCTTCGCCAGCAACGGCCACAAGTGCTTCCACTTGAACACATCCCCGTTGCTGCAATTGAAGGCCTCGTTCTTCGCATACGGATCCACCGCCGCCCAGATCTGGTGCTCGGCGATGAGGTCGGCATCGGAGGCGTCACTGAACCCCTCCCAACCTACCCGGCTCCCCGGCCACCGGAGAGGAACTCCCTCCCGCCGGCAGATGGCGGCGTAGACACAAAGAGTCCCCAACAAATTCATCAGGCTCGACGGGGAGAAGCCGAAGATGTTTGTCGGGCGATGGATCGACCAACTCACCGCCCCCTCCCTCTTCGCCACCTCCTCGAAGAGGATGTCCTCGAGGTCGTAGTAGAAGTTGGGGCAATCCAGCCGAGGGAGATCCTCATGGAAAGGGGGCTCGTGGGCTGTCACCTTGCCCAGGGCTTCGAACGAGCCGAGATAGTGCTTGCGGCCGGTCTGGAGGCAAATATGCTGGAGATTGGGGGCGTTGGGGATGACGGCGGCGAGGACGTTGCGGAGCATGGCGGAATTCACCTCCCGGTTCTCGGCCTCGGTGGACCGACTGACCCACGCCACATAAAAGACATGGGTGACATCGGTGAGGGGAGACAGCTTGGCGAGAGCATCTTCGCGATCGGAGATGTCGCACTGGACGTGCTCGACGGCGAGGTCCTCGGTTTGGGAGGGGAAGGAGGCGGGGCGGGGGCGGCGCGAGACGCCGTAGACCTTCCAGGGGCCGCCTGGAGTGTCGGAGAGCGGGAGGATCTCGGCTAGGCTGTTGCCGACGATTCCAGTGACGCCGATCACCAGGCCGACGCTCTGGAACTTCAGGGCGCCACCGCCGGAGTCCTCGTCGAACTTCTTCCTCGCGGCGCCGATAGCTCCGGCCCACCACCAGCTCATGCTTACGACTTTACTTTGTATTCCTCTACCAGTGGATTAGCTTGTTTATTTCTGGGGTATAAATTTATAGGCGGTGGACGGCGACGAGGAAAGGCGAGGGTGGTTTGGGCTCGCTAAGTCATCGAGGAGGACGAATCCCTTACGGCAGTTCTTCGGACCATAGATTTCCGCTGGAGGAAATAATTAACTCAAATCAAGGCTTTCGATTTTTCTTCGACCGATGCTCGTGTTCAACCTTTTCCTCAAGAAAAAAAAAAAAAAAAAACTCTTGCCATTAAAATTTTTGATGCTAATGTAATAATCCTTAATAATGAGTTCTTAATTAATATCAAATACAATGAAATGTACGAATAAAAGGTTATAATATTTTGTCGGCTTAAGTCAATATCTGTAACGGTGCTTGATGGAGCCAGTTGATCCCATGGAGAATAATTTTTTTTTTTAGACGGCCCCAAAGGCCGACGACCGACGGCCCCAAAGGCCGACACCCGACGGCCCCAGAGCCGACATCTCCAAGACCGACGGCCCCAAAGCCGACGGCTCCAAGACGACGGCCCCAAAGGCCGACGACCGAAGGCCCCAAAGCCGCCGACGGCCCCAAAGGCCGACATCTCCAAGACCGACGGCCCTAAAGGCCGACGGCTCCAAGACCGACGGCCCCAAAGGCCGACACCCGACGGCCCTAAAGGCCGACATCTCCAAGACCGACGGCCCCAAAGGCCGACACCAGACGGCCCCAAAGGCCAACATCTCCAAGGCCGATGGCTCCAAGACCGACGGCCCCAAAGGCCGACATCTCCAAGACCGACGGCCCCAAAGGCCGACGGCTCCAAGACCGACGGCCCCAAAGGCCGACACCCGACGGCCCCAAAGGCCGACATCTCTAAGCCCGACGGCCCCAAAGGCCGACACCCGACGACCGACGGTCCCAAGGCCGACACCTCCAAGACCGGTACCTAAAAGGCCGGCACCTCCAAGAACGGCACCTCCAAAGGCCGACGGCTCCAAGACCGACGGCCCCAAAAGCCAACAGCTCCATCGAGTCAAGGAACACGCGAGCCAATTCCTTGGCAATTGGGCTTGACATGGCTTACCCCGACTTTCGTGTCGGTTGCGGCCCATCTCGACATCCGTGTTGGCCAGGGCCCATCCCGACCTCGGCATCGGCCATGGCCCATCTCGACATCCGTGTCAGCCAGGGCCCATCCCGACCTCGGCCCCGGCGTCTCCAGTTCCCATCAGATCAGCCCCAGCATGGCCCTATCAGTTCAGGGCGCCATCTCTGACGCACGCCGCCTGACAACGCCGGATCCAACAACCTACCGGTAACATCGTTGATGGGACTAGACCCAGCTACCCAACAGCCCCGCCGGCTGATGGGACGTAGCCCACCAACCAGCCCAGATTCACGCAACGGCTCGGCAGACATTCTGACTTCATGAAAACCCACGTGATCGTGCCAGCGTCAACCCCTATAAAAGGGTAAACCACGTCGAGGACCAGGTAACACACGTTTACGCACTTGATGCCCTAATTCTCAGAGGAACAACCCGATCCTTCTGAGATCTCTCCCTTCCCAAGAGCTCTCTCGAGCTCCTTCTCTACTGTGACCTCAGTCACTAACTTGGGCGTCGGAGGGTCCCACCGGAGAACCCTCTCCGGTCTTGGGACTTCTTTGCAGGCAACCCGGTGAAGCGAGGATTCGAGAAGCATTCCGTCCCCGACATCCAGGATCGGTGATTGAGCGTCATCAGATTGGCGCGCAGGAAGGGGGATAAGAAAAGGTAGCGAACGTTCTCCCGGAGCTACATCTTTCATCCCCTCTCTTCTTCAAGAAGCCATGGTGGTGACTCGAGCCCAGGACGCCTCCGTCAGCTGCCCGGCGGGGCTCCTCCCGCCAGCTAGGTAGCAGGAGGCCGATCCCCCTGCTACCAACCTTCCGGTTGCCGGCCCGCCGCCAGACGCCGCTGTCCAAACAGCGGAGCAGCTGGCAACACTCTCCCAGCAAGTTCAGAATCTTACGGCCATGGTCCACGGGCTCCAGCAGCAGCAGTCCGTGGCCACCCAGCACCAGACCGCTCCCCCCGCCAGTCAGCAGTCGGCGAGGGGAGGCTTCCCCCGGCGGGAGGCGTCGGCGAGAGACCGGCTGACGTCAAGCTTCCCCCAGGAAGCCTCGACGCGAGCCCTCCAAGCGGCCACGGTCCCCTACCACGGCCCCAACGAGTTTCCTCCCAAGCCACCTCATCACGAGGAACCCAGGCGGAAGTCCCGACTTCCGTCTCCATCTCCTTCGGCCTCCTCTTCTTCTTCTTCCTCCGAGCCATCTCGAAGGGCCCCGACGATCAACCGCCAGGCGGAGGAACGCCTGGAGGAGTACAACCGGCGCCTCGACGAGCTCGCCAAGAAGATCAACCATCAGCCGGAGGAAGAGTTCGACACTCGACCTCCTTACACTCGCCGCATACTGGAGGAACCGGTTCCCTCCAGGTTCCGCTTCCCCCAGGTGGACCCGTACGATGGTACGACCGACCCCTCGATCACCTCGAGAGATACAAGGCCATGATGCAAGTCCAGGGCACCTCAGACCCTTCTCTGCAAGGCCTTCCCTGCAACTCTGCGGAAGGCCGCCCGTGCATGGCACTCACCTGCCCCCCCACAGCATAGACTCCTTCCGGAGCTGGAGAGGCATTCTTGGCCCACTTTGACGCCTGCCGCCAGATCCCAAGGGTGGCAGACAGCCTCTTCTCCGTCTACCAGAAGGAAGGAGAGTCGCTGCGGGACTTCGTGTCCCGATTCAAAACCGCCGCCCTCGAGGTCTACCATCTCGACGATGCGGTGGCCACCCTGGCGCTGAAGCGGGGACTCCTTCCGTCCCGCTTCACCTTCTCCCTGGATAAGAAGCCCCCGAGCTCTTACTCTGACCTCCTCCTCTGGGCCCAGAAGTACATCCGGGCAGATGAAGCCGACCTCACCTGTCGGGAGTCTTCGAAGAGCTCTAGCCACAAATCCGCTCGCCCCGAGCCGAGCGGACCTCCCCGACATCGCCAATCCGACCCGCCTCGCCGGTGACAACAGGCGCCGAAGCCCAGTTTCCGACAAGAGTAAGCTCACTCCTCTCCTTGCCCCTCGATCCCACATCCTGATGGAGATCGAGGGCGAGCCCTACCTTCAATGTCTTCCCCCCATGAAGAAAGGTGTATCCCGCGACAGAAGCCGCTATTGTCGATTCCACCGGGACTACGGCCACGACACCGACAGCTGCTACAGCTTGAAGCGGGCCATCAAGGAGCTCATCCAACGGGGCTACCTCGGCAAGTACGTCCAGAAGACGCCGCAGCCGCTGCCGGCCATCATGGGCCTCCACCAGCTCAAGCCACCGTCGACAACACTCCCACGGAGCGGACTGTCGGGATGGTGTCCTGGGGATCAGCCTCTGCGTCCAAGCGGCCGAGGGGGGAGGAGGCTCCAAACAATGTAATTCCCCGGGGGGAGACTGCTGTCATGGAAAATGTAAACAATGAAGGCATAGTCGTCGCTATGACGATCGCCAAACACCCTGTAAAAAGGATATTAGTTGATAGTGGCAGCTCAGCCGACATCCTTACTTACGACGCCTTTGTTCGGATGGGATTATCTGTTGACTCCCTTCAGCCCGTGGCAACCCCGCTGGTCGGATTCACTGGAGATTCCGTGAGGGTTGAGGGCGAAATATCCTTGCCTGTGACGGCGGAACCCCACCATGCCAAAGCACAGTAATCATGAAGTTCCTAGTCGTGAGGGTCCCTTTGGCATACAACGCCATTCTTGGGCGTCCGGCCTGAATCTTTTGGACGCGGTTATCTCCACCCGACGTCTACTGGTGCAGTTCCCCACTGGCGGGAGTTGGAGAGATGCGCGGGGAGATAAGCCCGGTCTTACCTTGCTATCACACGGCATCAAGCCCTTTGGAGGCCGACGCGGCCTTAGAGGTCGACGCGGCCCTAGAGGCATCCGATCCTAGAGATTCGCCAAAGGAGGGGAGCCCGCCGAGCACCTCCTGACTTTCCCTCTCAAAGATGACCCAACAAGGACCGTCCGTGGGGGACTCCTTCCCCTGGAAGACCGGGAGCGCCTCTTAGCTTTCCTGCGGGCTAACTCGGACGTCTTCGCCTGGTCAGCGTCTGAAATGCCCGGCATCCCTCCGGAGGTCATCACCCACAAGCTCAACATCGACTCGCGCCACCGTCCAATCCGTCAAAAGAAGAGGAGCTTTGCCCCCGACCGATAAAGGGCAATTGATAAAGAAGTCAACAAGCTGATCAGCACCGGCCACATCCGGGAGGCGCACTACCCAAGCTGGCTGGCCAACGTAGTCATGGTGCGCAAAGCAAACGGGAGCTGGAGGATATGTATAGACTTCACCGACCTCAACAAGGCGTGCCCAAAAGACAGCTTTCCCTTGCCGAGAATTGATCACTGGTCGATTCCACCTCTGGTCACGAGCTTCTCAGCTTCATGGACACCTTCTCCGGATATAACCAGATAAGGATGGACCCCAGCGACGAGGAGCACACCTCCTTCGTGACGGAGAAAGGCATTTACTGTTACAAGGTGATGCCCTTCGGCCTCAAGAATGCAGGAGCGACCTATCAAAGGCTGATGAACAAGGTGTTGCAGGACCAGCTCGGCCGGAACATGGAAGTCTACGTGGACGACATGCTGACAAAGAGCATCCGTGCCACCGACCACATCTCCGACCTGGAAGAAACTTTTAACAACCTCCGTCGCTTCCAAGTCAAGCTGAACCCTAAGAAGTGTGCTTTTGGAGTCACGGCAGGTAAATTTCTGGGCTTTATGGTGACCCAGCGCGGAATCGAGGCGAACCCAGAGAAGATCAGTGCAATACTCGACATGAGGCCGCCGTCCAACAAGAAGGAAGTGCAACGGCTAACGGGAAGGATAGCGGCTCTGAGCCGTTTCCTCTCTAGATCGGCGGAGAGGTGCTTGCCTTTCTTCAAGGCCCTGCGGAAGGTGAATGGTTTTGCGTGGACGGACGACTGCCAGGAAGCTTTCGATGGCTTAAAGGCGTTCCTGTCCTCCCCACCGCTCCTCTCCAAGCCGAGAGACGGGGAGAGTCTTTTCCTTTACTTGGCCGCCTCTCCAGAAGCCGTCAGCTCAGTCCTGGTGCGCCTTGACGCTGACGGAACTCAAAGGCCTGTCTACTATGTGAGCAAGGTCCTACACGACGCCGAGGTCAGGTATTCCAAAAAGAGAAAGTCATTTTCGCCTTGATAGTCTCTGCCCGGCGTCTTTGCCCGTATTTCCAAGCCCACCCTATCGTGGTGCTGACGGACCAACCTCTCCGAGCCATCCTGGCCCGTCCGGATACTTCGGGTCGACTCGCCAAATGGGCCATCAAGCTAGGAGAGTTCGACATCTCTTTCCAAGCACGACCGGCCTTGAAGTCCCAAGTCCTGGCCGATTTCCTGGTCGAGTGCACTTGGGCGGAAGAAGATCTCAAAGAGGTTCCTGGGGGGCAGCCCAGGTCCGAGCCGAGCGGTGATGGATAGACCTGGATCCTCCATGTGGACGGCGCATCGAATTCTCAAGGGAGCGGCGCCAGCCTCATCCTTGCCGGGCCGGGAGGAGAAAAAACTGAGTGCGCCCTGAGGTTTCTTTTCGAAGCCACCAACAACCAAGCGGAGTACGAAGCCCTGCTGGCCGGATTAAGGCTAGCCCAGGAGATTGGAGCAAAGCACCTCAGAGCTTACACGGACTCGCAACTCGTCTCCGGGCAAATCAACGGAGAGTATGAGGCGCGCGACCCCGTTATGGCGCAATATCTGAAAAAGGTTCAACTCTTGACCTCCTCACTGCCCTACTTCAGTATCAGCTACATCCCCCGAAGTGAAAATGCCAAGGCCGACATCCTCTCTCGACTGGCTACCTCCGCCGACAGCTTGGCAAGGGACGCCTACATTGAATATCTAGAAAGGCCCACATAGAGGATGGGGAGGAAGTCCTCCCGCTCACCCCGGAACCTACGTGGATGGACGCCTATGTCCGCTACCTCACCGACGGCACCCTCCCTGACGACCGCAACGAAGCCAGATTGCTCAAGTGGAGGGCCTCCAAGTTCATCCTCCTCGATGGGCGCCTATACAGAAGGTCATTCTCCTACCCGTTGCTTAAGTGCGTAGGCCCCGCTGATGCCGACTACATCCTCAGAGAAATCCACGAAGGCATTTGTGGGAACCATCTGGGGGGCAGATCCTTAGCCCAGAAGGCTCTCCGTCAGGGGTACTTCTGGCTCACTATGAAGGAGGACGCGGCCAAGCTAGTTCAAAGGTGTGACGGCTGCCAGCGCCACGTGCACATCCAGCATCAGCCGCCTGCCCCGCTGAGCCCGCTCTCGGCTCCGTGGCCCTTTGCCCAGTGGGGAATGGACATCCTTGGACCATTCCCCCAGCTTCAGGGCAGCGGAGATTCTTGTTAGTCGCCATCGACTATTTCACCAAGTGGGTCGAGGTCGAGGCGTTGGCCAAAATCTACTGAGAGCAAAGTTAAAGCTTTCTTCTGGAAGTCGATCATATGCCGTTTTGGCTTGCCCCACACCCTCGTCACGGACAATGGTCGCCAATTCAACAACGAGGCATTCAAGGCCTTCTGTGAGGAGCTAGGCATTCACCACCGATTCACCTCTGTCGGCCACCCCCAGACCAACGGGGAGGCTGAGGTCATGAACCGCACCATCCTCAGAGGGCTCAGGACTCGCCTAGACGGTTCCAAGGGACGCTGGGTAGAAGAGCTCCCCAGTGTGATATGGGCTTACCACACAACTCCCAGAGCCCCGACGGGCGAAACTCCTTTCAGCCTCTCCTTCGGATCCGAGGCCGTCATCCCCGTCGAGATCAGGTTGCCCAGTCCACGTGTGGAGTCCTTCAGCGAGGAAGGCAACTCCGCGCTGATTCGGGCCAACCTAGACTTCATCGACGAGGCGCATGACAGAGCGAGACTGCGCATGGCAACCTTTCGCCAGCGAGCGGCCAAGTACTACAACGCCCGAGTTCGTCCAAGGTTTTTCGCCGTGGAGACTTGGTGCTATGTAAGGCTGAGGTATCCAAGCCTACCGAGGGGGGCAAGCTATCCCCCAACTGGGAAGGTCCCTACCACGTCGCCGAGGCGTTCCACGGGGGCATACAAACTAGAAGAGCTTGACGGGAAGCCCATTCCACGTACTTGGAATGCGGACAACCTTCGCCAATATTACCAATGATGTACTCCCAGAAGCATAAGTAATAAAAAGGCCCTTTCCGACGATACAGCTTGTCCTCCCTTGCGCTAAGTCTCTCAAAAGGAGCTCACCGGCATTGCGGCCCACGAGATACCACTCGGCCCCGGCACGGCGGTGCCCCCGAGTAGGTTAAGACCCTAAAGGCTCCGTGCCCGGCTGAGTCACCACTTGGGTGGAACATAAACCCCCAAGATTGTTAAAAGAGCTCATTGGCATCGCGGCCCAAGGGACACCACTCGGCCCCAGCACGGCAGTGCCCCTGAGTAGGTTAAAACCCTAAAGGCTCCGTACCCGGCTGAGTGCCACTTGGGCGGAACACAAACCCCCAAGATGGTTTAAAAGGAGCTCACTGGCATCGCAGCCCATGGGACACCACTCGGCCCCGGCACGATGGTGCCCCCGAGTAGGTAAAGACCTAAAGGCTCCGTACCCGGCTGAGTTGTCACTTGGGCGGAACACAAACCCCCAAGATGGTTTAAAAGGAGCTCACTGGCATCACGGCCCACGGGACACCACTCGGCCCCGGCACGGCGGTGCCCTCGAGTAGGTAAAGACCCTAAAGGCTCTGTACCCGGCTGAGTCGCCACTCGGGCGGACCACAAACCCCCAAGCTGGTTCAAAAGGAGCTCACTGGCATCGCGGCCCACGGGACACCACTCGGCCCTGGCACGACGGTGCCCCCGAGTAGGTTAAGTCCCTAAAGGCTCCATACTCGGCTGAGTCGTCACTTGGGCGGAACACAAACCCCCAGGTTGGTTCAAAAGGAGCTCATTGGCATCGCGGCCCATGGGACACCACTCGGCCCCGGCACGGCGGTGCCCCCGAGTAGGTTAAGTCCCTAAAGGCTCCGTACCCGGCTGAGTCGCCCCTCGCATCGTTCCCACATCCCCGAGGTGGTTCAAAAGGAACCTGACGACTCTCAGCTCTTAGGTCACCCTCCGAGGTTCAAAAGACTTCCGAACTCCGCGCTGGGAGAGGATTACTAGCCGCCCCTAGCTAGCCAAAGAAGGCGCGCAGACGTCCATCCAAGGCAGCGTAAGATGAAAGAGCAGATGCCAAGGTAAAAGTTCTACACTCCTTTCGCTTAGCTGATGCAGAGCACGCAAGCTCAAGGAGTATGGGGGGCATTTGATGGAGCCAGTTGACCCCATGGAGAATAAAAAATTTTTTAGACGGCCCCAAAGGCCGACAACCGATGGCCCCAAAGGCCAACACCCGATGGCCCCAAAGGCCGACATCTCCAAGACCGACGGCCCCAAAGGCCGACGGCTCCAAGACCGATGGCCCCAAAGGCCGACGACCGACGGCCCCAAAGGCCGACACCCGACGGCCCCAAAGGCCGACTGCTCCAAGACCGACGGCCCCAAAGGCCGACACCCGACGGCCCCAAAGGCCGACATCTCCAAGACCGACTGCCCCAAAGGCCGACGGCTCCAAGACCGACGGCCCCAAAGGCCGACTACCGACGACCCCAAAGGCCGACACCCGATGGCCCCAAAGGCCGATATCTCCAAGACCGACGGCCCCAAGGCCGATACCCGATGGCCCCAAAGGCCGATGGCTCCAAGCCCGACGGCCCCAAAGGCCGACACCCGACAGTCCCGAAGGCCAACATCTCTAAGCCCGATGGCCCCAAAGGCCGACACCCGACGACCGACGGCCCCAAGGCCGACACCTCCAAGACCGGCACCTCAAAGGCTGGCACCTTCAAGAACGGCACCTCCAAAAGCCGATGGCTCCAAGACTGACGGCCCCAAAAGCCGACAGCTCCATCGAGTTAAGGAACACGTGAGCCAATTCCTTGGCAATTGGGCTTGACATGGCTTACCCCGACTTTCGTATCGGTTGCGGCCCATCTCGACATCCATGTCGACCAGGGCCCATCTCGACCTCGGCGTCGGCCATGGCCCATCTCGACATCCATATCGGCCAGAGCCCATCCTGACCTCGGCGCCGGCCATGGCCTATCTCGACATCTGTGTCGGCCAAGGCCCATCCCAACCTTAGCCTCGGCGTCTTCAGTTCCCACCAGATCAGCCCCAGCATGGCCCTATCAGTTCAGGGCGCCATCTCTGACGCACGCCGCCTGACAACGCTGGATCCAACAACCTACCGGTAACATCGTTGATGGGACTAGACCTAGCTACCCAACAGCCCCGCCGGCTGATGGGATGTAGCCCACCAACCAGCCCAGATTCACGCAACGGCTCGGTAGACATTCTGACTTCACGAAAACCCATGTGATCGTGCCAGCGTCAACCCTATAAAGGGTAAACCACGTCGAGGACCAGGTAACACACGTTTATGCACTTGATGCCCTAATTCTCAGAGGAACAACCCGATCCTTCTGAGATCTCTCCCTTCCCAAGAGCTCTCTCGAGCTCCTTCTCTGCTGTGACCTTAATCACTAACTTGGGCGTCGGAGGGTTCCACCGGAGAACCCTCTCCGGTCTTGGGACTTCTTTGCAGGCAACCCGGTGAAGCGAGGATTCGAGAAGCATTCCGTCCCTGATATCCAGGATCAGTGATTGAGCGTCATCAGTGCTCAATATGTGCAACGGTGTTCTTGGGTGGATTAAACGATGGTTGGGCTCCTTGCTCATAATCATGTGTCTTTACTTTTCTAAAAGTTATGGAGACCAACGTTGGTTTATTTAGCAGTAGGAAGGAGACATGCTCTGTTTTAATTTCACGCATGCGAGCTCATCTCTGAGGCTGCCTAAATCCTGAGTTTTATAGCCTCTGCAAGATTCTTGGAAACCGCACACATCTTTCTATATGAGTTATTATCAGCATGGAGACGATGATGTGGCTCCATTGATTTCGTGAAGGACAATTATATATATTTCACATAAGAGTGCATGGGTTTTAATGGGAACTGAGGTATGGTAACAAGTGTACTTCATCACTTACCAGTTGTTTGTTGGATTGATAATTTTATAAATTTTTTTTTTTTTGGTACAATCGGGCGATCACACTAATCTAGCGCGAGTCAGCCCAGATAGATCAGAGTACAAAATTTGCTGCAAAGGAGCAGGGCAGGGGTCACCCGGCGTCAATATCCAAGGACCAGACAGCAGAGCCACTGAAGAAGCAATCCAGTCGGCCGCCGAGTTGGCTTCACGAAATATATGACGGGTCTTGACGCAATCAATCTCACGCAGAATAGCCCAAATATCCAACAAAATCGGATTAGAAAGAGCAGGAGGGCAATTCTGCGTCTGAATCCAAGCAATGACCGACATGGAGTCGCCCTCAATACAAATCCTCTGAGCATGAAGAACCCGAGCAGCATAAGAAATACCCGTCCAAGCCGCGCGAAGTTCAGTCATGGGGACAGAGGAGTCAAGAGAACCAAACCCTCCTGCCGCCAAAAGGTCACCATGAGGACCTCGGATAATGAACGCTGACCCAGTAATTCTACCACGGACACTCCCGTCAAAATTGACTTTGACATACCCTGGAGGGGGGGATCCCAAGAGATGAGAACCGTATGCCGGTTCGCTGCCGAAGCAGCAGGGGATCCCCAGTGGCCAGAGATATCAAACCCAATACGAGCACAGTCCGCCGCCAATAATCTGATCTTCCTAGCAGTCTTATGAAGAGAGATAGTGTCATCAGAGAAATAAACTGGTTCCGAGTTAGCCAAATCTGATAAGCAGTGACCGCCCAGAGACCTTTCATATGCTGAGGGCATCTCCGAAGATTCAGAAGGAAAGAAGAGTACAGGGAGCCCGAGCCATTCTGTCTGACCGATAACCCACCATAAGCCAGACCCGTATAGCTCTTGGGCAGATGAAAATAGCATGATCTATAGATTCCTCCTCTAAACTGCATAACGGGCAGATCGACTGAATAGAGAGACCCCTCCGAGATAGGAGAGCACAGGTAGGGAGAGAGCCCCACAGAAGTTTCCAGATAAATAACTGAACTCTGGGGATAGTAGGAAGCTTCCAAATCCACGTAGCATCTTCCAGGCACTGAGGCTGAGGTCTGAACATCATCATCAGATCCCTAGTCGGGGCCTTAGAGAGACAGGAACTCTGCCAGAGTCTAACATCAGAAGAACGGCCAGGAAGAAGAGGCATCGATAGAATCCGCTGGGCAAGCTCCGCACCAAAAAATCTGGTCACCGAGGGGGTATTCCAAGCAGGAGGGTCAGAGGAGATCAAGTCCTTGACCCGAAGACTGGAAGGGGTCTCAATGCTGATAAAGGAGGGCCACCGAGAGAGAGGAAGCTCAGAAATCCAAGTATCCTGAATAACACTGACCGACGAACCATCACCGATCATCCAAGAGAGATTGTCCAAAATAGCCTGACCATAGCGACAGATCTCCTTCCAAAAGAGGAGCTTCCCCGAGGTGGAGAAATATGCATGGCAGATGTCCATTCTCCATACCTAATACGCATCAGGGAGCTCCAAAGACACTGTGGCTCAAGAAGAAATCTAGAAGCATGTCTGGCAATAAGAGCTTTTCTTCTAACAATCAAGGACTGGATACCGAGACCACCCTTAGAAATAGGCATACAACCAAGTCCCAGGATAAGAGATGAATCCCATGACCATCCTGCACAGAAGCCCATAGGAAATCTCGAAAGCATCTCTCAATCCTTCTCAGGCAAGTAATTGGAATGGCTGCATTCGACAGGATATGCAGGGGAAGAGAGGAAAGAACTGATCGAATAATAATAACCCTAGCCATCATCGAAAGACCAGTCACCTGCCATCCCTCAATGCGCTGGCGCACCCGCCTCTCAATCTCGAAGAAATCAGAGCAGCGGGGGCTACGCCCCGTTATAGGATCCCCAAATAAATAAATCTATCAGTCTGAGTGTGATACCCGACAATCTGATGATGGCTTCTCTAGTGGATCTAGAGGTCTTCGAGCTAAAACAAATAGAAGACTTCAGAAAATTGACCTTCTGACCAGAAGCCTGATAGTAGCTCTGAATAATAGAATAAAAGGAAGCCGCATTCTCAATAGAAGCATGGCCAAGGAGGATACAATCATCAGCAAAGAGGAGGTGGGAGACAAAAGGGCCCTCAGGCCCAGCCATAACTGGGGCAATCCGCCTGTCCTGCTGAGCCTGGCGTAAAGCCCGAGAAAGATCATCTGCAGCCAGGATGAACAGCAAAGGAGATAAGGGGCAACCCTGACGGAGACCAACACTGGAGTGAAAAAATCAGTGTGTTTCCATTGATAATTAGAGAAAAAGAGGGCTTATGGATGCAAGCCATAATCCATTCAATAAATAATTCATCAAACCCAAACTCCAGAAGAGAGCGGTACAAAAAAACCCAGCTCAATCGATCATAAGCACGCTCCATATCGAGCTTAACAGCCATAAGACATCGTCTGGCCGGGGCTCTATGAAGAACGTGCATAAACTCCTGAGCAATAAGAACATTATCAGAAATAGACCTCCCTCTAATGAAAGCCCCCTGCTCCTCCGAGATGAGGCAGGAATCACCAGAAAAAGGCGGCGAGCTAAAAGGCGAGCACAAACTTTATACAAGGTAGAGCAGAGGCTAATGGGCCTAAAGTGCTGAGGGAGAGAAGCATTCACTCTCTTGGGCACCAAGGTAATGAAAGTCTGATTCCATTCAGGAGGTATATGTCTAGCTCTGAAAACATCCTGAATAGCTTGAACAACCTCCCGACCAACAATATCCCAATAGTGCCGAAAGAAAAAAGACGGAAACCCATCAGGCCCAGGGGCTTTGTTCGGACCAAGCTCCCACAGGGCCTCCCTAATCTCATCCGCCAAGATCGGCCTGGTAAGCATATCGTTATCCAGGGAGGAGACCTTCCTAGAAGACGGAACCTGAACAACCGGATCCCATCACCATTAGAGTCAGCCCATCTGGTCCGGAAGAAATGGAGAAGAAGGTCACTGATAGATTGAAAATCCTCCCTAGAATGCCCATCTTCATCTACTAACCTCCGAATCCGATTAGCATCTCTCCGCTTCAGAGTGGCCTGATGGAAGAATCTGGTGTTACGATCCCCATCACAAATCCACTGAGCCCGAGATCTCTGCCACCAATACATCTCCTGCTGCCGTAAAAGGGAGTGGTGCCGAGCGAGCACTCCCTAAGGAAAGAGAGATCCGAGTCCGCCAAAAAACCTTCCTGATCCTCCTTAGCCTGCATGACTTAATATCAGCTTCAATCTGCTCAACTTGTCTGACCATATCCCCCACCTCAATCCTGTTCCATCTGGATAGTCTGTGTCTGGCCATATTAAAATGACGAGATAACCGATAAACAACATTGCCCCTAACAAGAGTATGCCAGATCTGAGATATAATAGAACGAGCAGCTGAAAGGCCAGTCCAAAACTGCTCAAATCTGAATTGCTTCCGCATAAGCTGATCAGCCTCCGTAGAAATCAATATAGGGCAATGGTCAGAAGCAATCCTAGGAAGATGAGTGACAGTAACCATAGGGAATCTTTGGAGCCACTGGGGAGAAGCCATGGCACGATCAAGTCTCTCCCATACTCGAGCAGACCCTG
>UESW01002137.1:19954-38288 GCA_900491605.1 Calamus simplicifolius | reverse complement strand
TGAATTGGGGAACCAGAGACCAATCCCATAGGTTCGCCAGAAGAATCAGCCAAAGGAAGATCAGCCCTTCCAACTGATTGGTCCCTCATCACCTCCAGAGCACCAATCTGAGAACAAGGAACCTGATCCAGCTGTATCGGAGAGCCGCAACTAACCTCTCCTTTTTTGGTGAAAGAAACCTTTCCTTTCCTTTTCCCTTTTTCTTGTCTGATTTGGATAAAATCCTAGGAGCATAAGAAACCTCCGGTCTAGCTCGCTTAAGTGGACCTGGACTGGCTTCGCTGCTACCCACAGGACCATCATAGCTCACCACTGTAGCAAGAGAGGAGAAGGGGTTATGAATCAATGTTGGGATGTTCAGACCTGGATCCAGGGAGCCAATTTCAACATTAGAACTAGAGTTCAGAGAAGCTACCTTAGAAACGACATGCTCTCTCTGAACCGGCACGGGACTCTTCCCATTACCCACGATGTCGATTTCCTTCCCAGGATGCGCCACCACAACATCAGGCCGTAGATGAATTCTTGGAGACGAAGAGGGTCTCCGGCGAGCAACCTTCACCGGAGCTACCCACCCTTCAGTCGAATCAGCCGAGCCCACTGGAATCCCCTTCTTCACTGCCTGGGACGCTGAAGTAGAGCCCTGGTTTGAAACCGAAGCCATCGGCGAAGCCTTCTTCTCCACCACCTGAGGGTTAGGATCAAACGACCTCTTCCAAATAGCAACAAGCCACGGCCCAAACAGAGTATCAGAATCAGAGCCAGCCCCCTCAGGACACCTCGGCTGAGAACAGGGGCCATCCAAGTGCAGAGTGGCACAGCTCAAGCAAACTCCCTCCAAGTTCTCATAGACAAAGTTCTGCCAGAATGGATTGAAGCTTCCTTGAATCCGGGTACCTGGCCGGAGAGGGCGCCGAAGGTCAATCCGCAGACAAACCCTCGCAAAACCTCCCCTTGACTTCGCCACAGTAGCTGCATCAGCGCAGACAAACTCGCCCGCTGGCTCAACAATGGCTCTGAGGAATTCCACCTTCCAGAATTCAAGAGGCAGAAGCGGCAATCTCACCCAGATCAACGCAGAAGAGACGGAATCCTCTGCCGGAGTAAATTCCGGTTTCCACGGCTCTGTGCCAATCACCTGGCCGTTGATTACCCAAGGACGATGCAGAACCAGTTCACAAGCTTCCTTAGATTCGAAACGGAAAACATGGCATTTGAATGCCAAGCTAATTGGAAAGATTTCACCTGAAATTCCAGCTCGTATGAATTCCCTAATAAAAGCATTAGCCGGAATCCATTTGTGGAACGATCGGACGATCAGAGCCTTCTGCTGCCAGCCCGCCACCTCCTCATCAAGCTCCGCCACCGGGATATGAATCACCTCCGGGAACGAAGCCTGCAATCTCCATAGCAGCAGGCGAAGGGGACTGGGTAACCCAGTGAAAATCGGTCGACATCAACCTCCTCCCCGGATTCCGGCTACCATCAACCGGATTAGGAGCCATTGGAATGGAGGGAAGGCCGAAGAGAAAAACAGGAGAGACGGCGAAGGAGCAGAGACGAAGGTCACCCAGCGATCAAGGAAGAAGACCACGGATGCATGAATCTTAAAGCAGGAGGAAAACGGAGAACCAGAGCTCTCAGGCGCACGATTCTCAAAGCAAGGAAAAAAACCCTAGCACG
Source organism: Calamus simplicifolius (assembly GCA_900491605.1). Classification (NCBI taxonomy): domain Eukaryota; kingdom Viridiplantae; phylum Streptophyta; class Magnoliopsida; order Arecales; family Arecaceae; genus Calamus; species Calamus simplicifolius. Next base: position 36,605 of record UESW01002137.1, on the reverse strand, counting down.
GTTCCGCAGTTAATTTTATAAATTAAAGATTGAAAACTCCTGACATTCAATCATTCTATATGAGTAATAATAAGATGAGCATGTGTTCTAGCATGAAACATGCAATTTTATAATAAATATATACAGATCCAGCAAGAATTTGTCTTGCAGGGAAATGCGACAAAGTTTGCCTGCAAGCCGAAGAAGAATGGTAGTTGGTTCATGAATGAATCCATCAAGCAAGGAAATAATATAGTTTTATATTGTCACCATTATTTATCGGCCATCAAAACTTTAGGCAAAAGAAAGATACCTTAGTATTATACTAAATAAATAAAAACGTCAAAGAGAAAAGATATTTGATCAAGAAACATGCTTCTCATAAGCTAAACCAGCCTATTAATTACAGTGCATGATCAATCACAGATATATATTCTAAAATAGTGATATTAGAGATACTTACACGCCAAGAACTACATATTTAAAAGTTATTTTATTTATCTATCAAATAATTTCAAATTCACTTAATTGGATTCAAAAGTGCATTTTTAACATATATATATATATATATATTGCTGCAGGTCCTCATTCTTCGGCCTAGGGTTGAAGCAATGGCACGTCGGGATTCGGGTGTCATCCTTCAGTTTTTACGGGGTGGTTCCTGTGGAAGATCCTTCGACATCCAAGTCATGAAAACCTTTTAGCCACAGATAAGGTGGAGAAGGTTATTCAAGGAGGATGCTACAAAGAAGGTCTCTTAAGATGATGGCATTGGTCAAGGGTTTTCTTGTGCTTACTAGAGGGGTCTTGGGACCTGATACTTATACGCTGCCAAGATGGTAAGTTGTTACCTGATTTTTCGGGCGCAGTTATAAAAGTTAGTAGCTAATAAGGCTTGTGAATTTATGCCTTATCGGGTGGACTTGAGATCCGGTGAATCATGGAGGGTGTGCCACATACGGCCTTTCTGTTTAGGGAGGCCCATCTCGAGATTCTTGTGATCAGGATGATCTATCTTTTAAGATGTTCGGCACTAATCAGATGAGGGTGATGTTTGGCAAGTGAAGCCGGAGTTTGGTCTTGCTAAGGTTCGGAGACTGCTCGATCCTATCCTACCGAGGTTCAAAATTTACAGTTGGTGCGATCGTCCTTTACTATGGTGGAGATTGGACGTCTTCTGAGCACCGTATTGGCGAGCCAAAGTTTAGAGGTGGCCCTCACCATTGTTGCATCAGCCGAATGATGCGGAGACAATTTTATTCCGCATCAATATTGTGAGCCCCTGTTCTTGCGACGAATCCTCACATGGTGAGGATCCGCCATTGTTGACGGAGGAAGGGGGGGCGCCGCCCCCTTCCTTCGCCATTGTTGACAGCTGCGGCAGGGCAGGCGCCGCAGCTGGTCAAGGAAGGGGGGCATCGACGCGCCCCTTCACACGAGCAGGGGAGGGGCTAACCCTCCCCTTATATAGTGCCAAGGGGAGGGTTAGCCCCTCCCCTGCTCGTGTGAAGGGGGTGCATCGGTGCTCCCCTTCCTTGATCAGCTGCGGCGCCTGCCCTGCCGCAGCTGTCAACAATGGTGGAGGAAGGGGGCGGCGCCCCTTCCTCCGTCAACAATGGCGGATCCTTACCATGTGAGGATCTATCGCAAGAACAGGGGCTCACATTCTCCCCTCCTTATAAAAATTTTGACCTCGAAATTGATGTACTTCAAATAACATTTAGAATCCAAAGCTTTGATCATATGATTAATCTTCTTTCCATTTACATATGTTATGTTACAAACAATTGAGGATATTTCTCTTTAATTTCTTCCTCAAGCTCCCAGTAGCTTCCCTCTCAGAATGGTTACTCCACTGAACCTTGACATAAGTGTTGGCCCAGATGGCAACCCAAGAGGGGGGGTGAATTGGGTTCTTAAAAATTTAAGACTTTTTAACTTTAATTGATTAGTTAGCAAGATGTGCAAGTGAGAGGCTAACTAAGATCAACACAAGCAAATAAAAGAGATAGAGAAAGAGAAAATAACACGGCAAACACAAGATAATTTTTAGTGGTTCGGTGCATCAACACCTACGTCCACTCCCAAGATTCACTTGGGTCCACACTATAATTCTCTCTAGATTACAGTCGAGTTGTTTTCCAAGCTCACAACTCAAACTTGTTGTTTTACCGGATGCACAACGAACCCAGCTGGTTTTAACTCGGGCTTACCAGCACAAAACCCTACACGTTGTTTTCACGGGCTCACAACTAACCCAACACAAGCACTCCGGCTTGTAACGAGGTATACCAACCTCCACTGATTCAATCCACTGATTCAATCAGCAAACATAAGAATAATAGTGTTTGAACAATGAAGTGCTCCTCTTGAGCAAATATACAAATGAAGTACAAAAATAAAGGTTAGAAAAGCCTGATTGTATTGCAGATGGTGGTGGCTTTGGCTTTCTTCCTTCTTCTCTTCAACTCCTCTTGAAACGTTGAATCACGCCTCAGCAAGATTCTTGACCGTTGAAGTCTTTGGAGTTGAGATGAAGCTTTCTCCTTTTTTGAAAATCCTCCGATTTGACCTTTGAAATGCTTGTGGATTTTCTTTTGGCTCTTGTGGATTGATGAGAAGGAGCAGACGAAACTACCACTTGGATTTCACTCCTTTTGAATCACTCTCTTTGAGCTAGATGATTTTTTCAATATGCTCTGTTTTCCCTCTTTTCAAAAGATATTCTTTTCTCTTTGATTTTCTCTATTTTGATTTGAAAAGACTCCTCTATTTATAGAATCTGCAAAAATATCCGTTAGAAACAAAGAAAAATAGCCGTTATTTGAAAAATCTTACCGTTGGAGCTGATGTGTCATCGTGAAAAATCGCGTCCAGATTTCGTGGAGTCGGCTCGAGCTTTGTGGGAGTCGGCTCGCACAGTCCATTCCAGAAACACCTAACTTTCAGGGGTCGACTCGCGATATGCGGGGAGTCGACTCGCGAAGTGCTCAAAAATGACACTTTCTGGTGTCTGAGTCGAGTCGGCTCGCACAGTCTTGAGTCGGCTCGCGAAGGTTTCAGGGGTCGACTCTTGAAAACTCAAGTGTCGACTCAGGACAACATTTCAGACAATTGGGGAGTCGACTCGGAAACCCTTGAGTCGGCTCGGGAGCGATACAAAAATCAGAAAAATGTTCTGATTGACTTTAAAGCTCGTCCAATTATATTTAATAATTTTAAATATATTTGACTTGAACACAATAAATATGACATTAAATGAATTCAAGACATGTTTCAAGAAATCATAGATTAAAATATATTATGTAAGAATTTCTTTCGAAATCTCAAATAGAGTTTGAAAACTTCTCTTTCAAATTGATTCAAAATCAGTGAATTAAACCATTTAGAGTCCATTGGTTTCCTTTTGAATAAGCTCAAGATTTTTGATAGATAAACTCATTGTTTTCTTTAAAATACTCATGGCTTTTGGAAATCATCAAAATCAATAAAGTTGGGGCAATTATGATTCAATAATTTCTCAACAATCTCCCCCTTTTTGATGATGACAAAAACATTGAGTATATGCATTATAACATTGAAAGATTTATGATACCAAAATCACTTTTGTGTTCATGGAAAGCTCCCCCTCAATGAGGTAGCTCCCCCTAAGAACCTCAATTCTATAATTCAAAAAAAATTTTAAATTTAAAAACTTAAGCCAAATAACCTTTTTCTTATTTAATTCTCTCCCCCTTATTTAATTAGGGCAATTAAATGAGATGATGATGCATATACGATTAAATCATATAAATCTCTCCCCCTTTTTTGTAATCAACAAAAAGGTTGAAATGCATCAGAGCATCAACTTGATTAATTCATTCGAATTCATTCAGCATTAAGTTATCAATTGAGTATTGAGATATTCAAAATTATATCAAATTAAACATAAGCAATCAAAGATATTCAAGTGTACTCATAATTGAAATGAACATAACTTTTCTCATTACTTCAAGAGTATGTCAAATTACATCAAAATGTAACACAAGCTCATTGAATCAAATTTAAACCAACTTAGATTCATCAAAGTTCAAATACATTCATATTAAAGCAAAATTTCCTAGATACAATCTAGGAAGGAAATCTAGAAATACAAACTAAGATAAGTATCAAATTCATTTGACACGCTTGAAAATTAAACTCTTTAAGTGTCCAATCATCTCCATGATATCATCCTTTTGAGATTTGTTAAAGTCATTCATGGTTACTTGAATTTGATCAACTGCTGCATCAATATCTCTTCTTAACTGATTGGTTCTATCAAGATACACATTGGATCCATCGGCTATCCCTTGAAGTCTTTCAAATATCTTCTTAAGCTCAGCATTGAGTGAATCCACATGAGTACCAACAGAAAATGAAAATAAGTCAAGTCTTGAAATGATATCTTCCTTTAATTCTCTAATGTCTTCTCTTAATTGACCAATTTCATCTTTCCTTTGATTATCAAACTCTGCAAACATAGATCTAAGTTGACATAACTGCTCATCTGAAAATCTCACAGAAGAAGATGAAGCCTGAGGTGGAGGAGAATAATGCATGCTAGGTCCTGCCTCAGACGGTCCAGCAACAGAAGGTCCAACCTCGACCTCAGCTCCAATGTCTTCAACTCTGTCCTCAGCTCTAACATCATCTTGACCTTTTCTTATCCAATTACCATTAACTTTTGAAGCCCATGCGGTGAATAGTGGCCAATGAGTAGTAGTCAGTATGTCTCAAATTTTTCTTGGGCTCACTATCACTAAATACAATCCCTTGGCTTCTGAATAACTGAGTCAAGATCATACCATAGGGAAGACAGGATTTCCTCTTACTTCCACAATCAGCTATATACCATAATATCATGATGGGTAAGTTGATTGGCTTCCCTGAAACTACAGCATCCATGACAAAGATATCCCTCTCAGATAAGTAGTCAAACCGGCCTGTCTTAGGGAATAGAATTCTGCTGCATATGTTATGAAGCAATCTTAAGTCCAGTGGCAGCTGACTGGCAAAAACTTCTTCAAATCCCTCAAAGTTTCTATTCAATAATCTGGTGAGGGCAGGGACCTATCCTCTGGGTCAAAGGTGGAGGGTCCTGATAGGGGTAAGTCCAATAGCTTAGAAAGAATGACGCAGTGACATTCAAACCAACTCCTCTAACAGTACTGACCAGACCATTGTCCCCTCTAGTTAAATTTCTATAAAACTCTTTTACCAGTGCAGGGTATGTAGGACAGTCTAGGGAGCATATTTTTTCAAACCCCATTTCTCTCAACTGTGAACCTACAAGTAATCCCTCTCTCTCAAACAAATCGAAATCAAACTTCCTTCCAGTGGTAATGACCCTACTTGCAAAATGGTCTACCTGAGGAGTAGGGCAGTAGGAGCAGGTGAATCATCCGAAGAGGAAGCAGATGAAGATTCCGGAGTCGGCTCGCGGACGGGTCGACGCACGGTCTTCTTCCTTTTCATCCCGGCACGGCTACTACTGGCACCACGGGTTTTGGGGGCCATTGATTCAAGGTGGAATGATTGTTCAAGGTTTTTGGAAGATTTTGGAAGTTTGAAAGGTTTTGGAGGGTTTTGAGATGATTTGGAATGATTAGAATCGATCGATGGGTCGGCTCGTGCCCTAATAAGCGATTTGGGACCACGTCGAGTCGACTCGCGCAAAGCGTAGAGTCGGCTCGGGTAAGTCACAGAGCACAGACACGATCTCGAGTCGACTCGCTCAGAGAAGGGGTCGACTCCTGAGTTTCAGCAGAAACTCGAGTCGACTCCGATACTCTCGAGTCGGCTCCGAAACCATTTCAGAAAAAAATCGAAATTTTTGAATGTCTGAAATGAACCCGGATTTGATCTTTGAGTATGATTAAAAATCATGGATTTTGAGAGATCAAATTGATATGAGTTCTAGATAAAATTTCCTTAAGATTTTGAGAATTGAAAGAACTCTAGATATATTTCCTTAAAGGTTTCAAAATTTATTCAAAAGGATTACAAATTCCTAACTCTCCTCTAAGATAACAAAATCTTTCTTCACTTAAAGGTTTTGTAAATATGTCAGCTAATTGTTCTTCAGTGTTTACATAATCTAAACAAATTTCATCATTAGCTACATGTTCCCTTATAAAATGATATCTAATTTCTATGTGTTTTGTCCTTGAGTGTTGAATTGGATTTTTAGTTAGGTTGATTGCGCTAGTGTTATCACATCTTATGGGAGTTTTATTAAGTGTGATACCATAGTCTTCAAGTTGTCGCTTAATCCATAGGATTTGCGCACAGCAACTTCCAGCTGCTACATATTCAGCTTCAGTAGTTGATAATGCAACTGAATTTTGCTTTTTGCTAAACCATGTGATTAAGTTACTTCCTAAGAATTGGCATGCACCACTTGTGCTTTTCTATCTAATTTACATCCAGCATAATCAGAATCTGAATATGCAATTAGGTTTAATGTAGAGTCTCTAGAATACCATAAACCTACATTTTTAGTTCCATTTAGATATCTTAAAATTCTTTTAACAGCTATTAAATGTGATTCTTTAGGTTCAGATTGAAATCTAGCACATAAACATACTGAAAACATATATCTGGTCTACTTGCTGTTAAATAAAGAAGGGATCCGATTATACCTCGATAATACTTTTGATCAACCTTTTTACCTTCTTCATCTTTGTCCAGCTTGCATGAAGGACTCATTGGAGTTCCGAGGGGTTTCATTGTTTCCATACCAAACTTTTTGAGTAGTTCTCTTGTGTATTTGTTTGGTTGATAAAGATTCCCTCTTTGCTTTGTTTGATTTGGAGTCCAAGGAAGAAGTTGAGTTCTCCCATCATGCTCATCTCGAATTCTCCCTGCATCAACTTTGCAAATTCTTGACAAAGAGAATCGTTAGTAGCACCAAAAATAATGTCATCAACGTATATTTGTACTACAAGTAAATCTTTACTTTTCTTTTCAAAAACAAAGTTTTATCAACATTTCCTCTTGTAAAATCATTTTCTATTAAGAATTTACTTAACCTATCATACCAAGCTCTAGGTGCTTGTTTCAAACCATATAAAGCTTTGTGCAATTTAAAAACGTGATTTGAAAATTCGTGATCTTCAAAACCTGGTGGTTGTTCTACATAAACTTCTTCATTATAAATCCATTTAAAAATGCGCTTTTTACATCCATTTGAAATAAGTTAAAATTCATATGACATGCAAATGCAAGTAATAGCCTAATGGCTTCTAATCTAGCTACTGGTGCAAAGGTTTCATCAAAATCAATACCTTCTTCTTGATTATATCCTTTAGCAACCAATCTAGCTTTGTTTCTAATTACAATGCCATTTTCATCTAGTTTATTTCTAAAAATCCATTTTGATCCTATTACTGAATGATTTTTAGGTCTTTCAACTAAAGTCCAAACATTATTTCTAGTGAATTGATTTAGTTCTTCTTGCATTGCTAACATCCAATTATTATCTTTTTCAGCTTCTTCTATAGTTTTAGGTTCAATTTGTGATACAAATGCAAGATGATTACTAATATTTCTCATGTATGATCTAGTCCTTATTCCTTGAGATGGATCGCCTATAATCAATTCCTTAGGGATGACTATGAGCATATCTCCAGTCTCTTGGAAGATCTACATCATTATGATCAATATTGACATCATCGTCCTTATGTGAATCATCATCTTTAGCTCTTGCTCATGATCAGAAGATACTTCAATATTAAGTTTTTCAAGATCTTTTTCAATTATGTTTGTATCTTCCTCATCATCAATCTTTTCAGAACTAGTTGCTAAAGATTCATCAAAAACTACATGAATGGATTCTTCAACTACTAAGGTTTTCTTGTTAAAGATTCTATATGCCTTACTAGTTGTTGAATACCTAGAAAATTCCTTCATCAGATTTAGCATCAAATTTTCCTAAATTGTTTTTACCATTATTATGAATGAAACATTTACATCCAAATGCATGAAAGTATTTTATATTTGGTTTTCTTTCATTCCATAATTCATAAGGTGTTTTCTTTAATATTGGTCTTATTAAGGCTCTATTTAAGATGTAACATGCTGTGTTAATGCTTCCGCCCAAAATACTTTGGTAAGTTGCTTTCACATAGCATGGTACGGGCCATGTCTTCTAGAGTCCTATTTTTCCTTTCAACTACACCATTTTGTTGTGGAGTCCTAGGGGCTGAAAAATTATGATTAATTCCATTTTCAGCAAAAACTTTCAAATAAGTGATTTTCAAATTCTGTTCCATGATCACTTCTTAGAGATACTATAGTAGTGTTTTTCTCATTTGTGACTTTCTTGAAGAATTTCAGGAATATCGAGAAAGTCTCATCTTTGTGAGCTAAAAACATTACCCAAGTATATCTAGAATAATCATCTACAATCACTAGACCATATTTCTTTCCTCCTAGACTTGTGGTTCTAGTTGGTCCGAAAAGATCCATGTGAAGTAGCTCTAATGGCCCTAGAAGTTGAAACAATGTTTTTAGATTTGAAAGAACTTCTAGTTTGTTTTCCAAATTGACATGCATCACATATTTTATTATTTTCAAAATCTAATTTAGGTAACCTTTAACTAAATCCATTTTAATTAGTTTTGAAATAAGGTGTGTGCTTGCATGACCTAATCTACGATGCCACAACCAACTAATTTCATTTATGTTAGCATTGTCAGCAATTAAGCAATGATCACTCAAAGATAATTTTTCTAAATCAACCAAGTAAACATTGCCATGTCTATAACCAGTAAATACAATGCTATCATCAATAGAATTAGTTACAGTGCATAAAGAAGATTTAAATGAAACATTAAATTTTTATCACATAATTGACTTATACTTATTAGATTATGCTTCAAACCATCAACATAAAGTACATTATCAATAATGTAGATGGAGTTATGCGAACTTTACCAAGGCCCAGATTTGACCTTTACCGTTGTCGCCAAACGTCACAACTCCACCTTTCTTTTCTTCAAGGGTGATGAATTCATCTTTGTCACCCGTCATATGTCTTGAGCAGCCACTATCAAGGTACCACTTTTTCTTTGATCTTTTGGCTACAAGACATTCCTGCAATGATAATCAAACTTTATGCTTAGGTACCCAAGCTTTCTTGGGTCCTTCATGGTTAGCAGCAATAAAAATTGTTCCTTTCGGAACCCATATTTTCTTAGCTTTAATATTAACTTGTTGTTATTATTTAACGTTTTGCATTCAAAGGATTTGTGACCTTTTTCATTACATTTAAACAAGTTATATTACTTTGGTTGGCTTTTATAAAAATATTCTTTAAAGATTTTTGTTTCTTAATGTGTTATATCCTAAACCAGCTTTGTCAAAAACAGCTTTTTGACTATCTAGGATCATGTTAAGTTTAGTTGAACTTAAAGTGAATTTCTCAACAATGTCTTATATTTTTTAACATCTTTCTTAAGAGAGTCATTTTCTTTAGCTTGCTGTTCTTTATCTAAAGCTAAAGTTTTTTTGATCTTTTATCTTTAGTTGAGTTTTAGTTTCAGATTTTAATAAATCTTTTTCTTGATTAAGATTATCTCTTTCTTTCTAAGTTCTTCTTTTTCATTTGTTAAGTTCTTAACTTCTAAAGCTAATTCATTTTTACTTTTAGCTAAACTAATATTGTCATTTTTCAAAAACTTATACTTTTTTTAAGGATTTGAAATCAATCATAAGTTCATTGAAAGCCTCAAACAGTTCATCAAAGCAAACTCATCATTTGAGTTTTCAGAACTTACCTCATTGTCGTTGTCGTCGTCGTTGGCCATGAAACATATTGGCAACTTCCTTTTGTTCTTCTTCTTCGGAAGAAGATTCTGTCACTCCATGTTGCCATGTAAGCTTTCTTCTTTTTCTTGTAGGCCTTTTTCAGCAAAGGACATTCATTCCTAAAGTGCCCTGGTTTTTGCACTCATAACATACTAAGGGTCTTTTTCTTTTTTTTCTTTCTCCTTGTCCTTTTTTCTTATCCTTTTCTCCTTCAACTTGCTCCAAATTTTTTTTGTGGAAGGGCCTTTTTCTCATGAATCTTTCTGAATTTTTTGCCAAGAGAGCAGTTTCCTCATCATCTTCATCATCACTTTCACTGCTGCTCTCTTCCATTTCTGCAGTTTGAGGGCAATTACTTTCCTTCTTTTTGTGTCCTCCTCAACATGCTGCTCATTGTTAACTCGTGGGTCATTAAGGATCCTAGAAGCTCCTCTAAAGGTAAGTGTTGAGGTCCTTAGCTTCTTGGATTGCTGTCACTTTTGCTTCCCATGATCTTGGTAATGACCTAAGAATTTTCGAACAAGTTCAGAGTTAGAATAAATGTCTTACCAAGACTTTTCAAACCATTAACAATATCTGTAAATCTAGTGAACATGCATGCAATGGTTTCAGATTGTTCCATGCTAAATAATTCATATTTATGAACAAGAATATTAATTTTAGATTCTTTTACTTGATTGGTACCCTCATGGGTAACCTCTAGTCTATCCCAAATCTCCTTTGCGGAATTACATGTGGAGATTCTATTAAACTCATTAGCATCTAAGGAGCAATATAAGACATTCATGGCTTTAGCGTTAAGCTGTGCCATTTTCCTATCATTATCATTCCAGTCCCTTTCGGGCTTAGGAACAATAGTGCCATCTATAACATGTGTGGGTGTACTAGGTCCATTGATTATAACACCCCATAGCTCATAAGTAGAAGCTTGAATGAATATCCTCATTCTAGCTTTCCAATATGAATAATTTGAACCATTAAACAGTGGAGGTCTATTAGTAGAATGACCTTCAGCAAATGATCCAACTTGTGTTGCCATATGGATCTTTAGCCCTTGATCGTGAGATCAAATTCTAAATGAGCACTAGCTCTGATACCAATTGTTGGCCCAGATGGCAACCCAAGAGGGGGGGGTGAATTGGGTTCTTAAAAATTTAAGCCTTTTTAACTTTAATTGATTGTTAGCAAGATGTGCAAGTGAAGGCTAACTAAATGCAATATACAAGCAAATAAAAGAGATAGAGAAAGAGTCAATAAGCACGGCAAACACAAGATAATTTTATAGTGGTTCGGTGCAATCAACACCTACGTCCACTCCCAAGATTCACTTGGGTCCATACTATAATCTCTCTAGATTACAGCCGAGTTGTTTTCCAAGCTCACAACTCAAACTTATTGTTTTCCGGGTGCACAACGAACCCAGCTGGTTTTAACTCGGGCTCACCAGCACAAAACCCTACACGTTGTTTTACTCACAACTAACCCAACACAAGCACTCCGGCTTGTAACGAGTATACCAACCTCACTGATTCAATCCACTGATTGAATCAGCAAACAATAGAAGATAGTGTTTGAACAAAAGTGCTCCCCTTGAGCAAATATACAAATGAAGTACAAAAAAAAGGGTTAGAAAAGCCTGATATTGCAGATGGTTGGCTTGAGCTTTCTTCTCTTCCTCAACTCCTTTGAAGTGTAGAATCGGGCCTCAGCTTGGATTCTTCACCGTTGAAGTCTTTGGAGTTGATTTGAGCTTTTCCTCTTTTGAGTGTTGAAAATCCCTTGAGATGCCTTTGAAATGCTCTTGGATTTTCTTCTGAAGCTTCCTTGGATTGTTGAGCTTGAACACAGAAGGAGCTTCCTTTGATTTCACACTCTTTTTTCACTCTATTTTGAATCATGGATTTTTTCAAATGAAGCTCTGTTTTTCCAATTTTTCTTTTCTTTTCTCTTGAAATGAATATCTCTCTATTTGTATATTTTGTTTGAAAAGAACTCTCTATTTATAGATTCTGCAAAAATATGGCCGTTAGAAACAAAGAAAAATAGCCGTTAATTAAAAATCTTACCGTTGACGCTGATTGGCATTCGGAAAAATTTTGCCCAGATTTCTGGAGTCGACTCATGCTTTTCGAGCTCGAGGTCGTGATACCAAAAATAGAAATGTTCGCATAGGGTCGACTTCAAAGTAAAGTGTCGACTCCTGACTTTGGGGTCGACTCATGAAGTTGGGGGTCGACTCGCGAAGTGCTCAAAAACACACCTCTGGTGTCTGAGCGAGTCGACTCGCACAGTCATGGAGTCGGCTCGACAGAATTGGGGGTCGACTCGAGAAATTGCATGGGTCGACTCGAGGACAATCATTTCTGTACTCTGAGTGGAGTCGACTCTGAAACTCAAGAGTCGGCTCGGACGATACAAAAATCAGAAAAGTTTTCTGATTGACTTTAAATTCGTTCCAATTCATTTTAAATAATTTTAAATAATATTTTGACTTGAATACAATAATATGACATTAGGAATCAATTCAAGAAATGTTCCAAAAACTCATTGATTAAAATATGAAGTATTGAATTTCTAATTGAAAGCTTCAAATTGAACATGAAAGTTACTTTCAATTTGATAAAAATATAATTAAACATTTAGAGTCATTGTTCCTTATGAATAATTCATTTTGTAAATAAACTCATTGTTTTCTTTAAAATACTCATGGCTTTTGGAAATCATCAAAATCAATAAAGTTGGGGCAATTATGATTCAATAATTTCTCAACAATAAGGAATGCTACGCCGTCTTAAAACTTGATCCTTGCGGTCCATAATACGCACAGGATGCTCCTCATACATTAGATCCTTCCTTAACTGCATGGGCTCAAACTGTATCACATGGTTGGGGTCAGGAATGTGCTTTCTCAACATAGATACATGAAATACATTGTGTACCCCAGAGAGTGCCGGAGGTAATGCCAGGCTATAAGCCACCTCCCCTACTTTGCTCAGAATCTCAAATGGTCCAATGTATCGTGGACTCAGTTTACCTCTAATCCCAAATCTCATCACATTTTTGGTTGGTGATATCTTCAAGAAGACATGATCTCCAACTTGAAATTCTAGCTCCCTTCTTCTCACATCAGCATAGCTCTTCTGTCGGCTCTGAGCTGTGCGGAGTCGTCCCTTGATCAGTTGCACCTTCTCTACTGTCTGCCGAATCAGCTCAGGGCCCAACAATTTTCTCTCTCCCACATCATCCCAACATAAGGGAGATCTGCATTTTCTACCATACAAGGCCTCAAATGGAGCCATCTGGATACTGGCCTGGTAGCTATTATTGTAAGCAAATTCCACTAAAGATAAGTGGTTGTCCCAAGCACCACCCAAGTCCATCACACAGGCTCGCAACATGTCCTCCAGGGTCTGTATGGTTCTCTCAGACTGCCCATCTGTCTGGGGATGGAAGGCTGTGCTGAAGTTCAATTTGGTCCCCAGAGCTCTATGAAGACTCTTCCAGAATTGGGACACAAACCTAGTATCCCTATCTGATACAATAGATACGGGAATACCATGAAGCCTCACAATTTGCTCAATATACATGTTGGCCAATCTCTCACTGGAGATCCCAACTCTGAATGGCAGGAAATGGCTGACTTCGTCAATCTGTCTACAATGACCCATACCGCATCATTGTTCCGAGGGGTCTTAGGCAGACCAGTCACGAAGTCCATAGTGATCTTCTCCCATTTCCATTGTGGAATCATCAGAGATTGAAGGGGTCCCGCAGGCCTTTGATGCTCAGCCTTCACTTGCTGACATACCAAACATTTGGCTACATACTGAGCAATCTCGCTCTTCATTCCTTTCCACCAAAAGTTTTCTTTTAGGTCCTTGTACATCTTGGTACCTCCTGGGTGCACCGTGTAAGGAGAATAGTGGGCCTCCTTCAGAATCTCTGCTCTTAGTTCCACCACATTTGGCACACAGAGCCTACCATCAAATCTCAGGGATCCATCCTCCATTATAGTAAATTCATTTGAACCCCTGACTTCACGGCTTCTTTAATCTTTTGCAGGTCCAAGTCTTCTTTCTGGAGGACTTGATCCTATCTAACAGAGTTGGTTGGAGTACAAGTGCTGCTACAAGCCCATTGGACCGTTGTACTCGCAATCCAACCTCCAGCTTCTCAAGATCCCTCTGGATGTGAGGCTGAGAGGTGATCATAGAAGCTAACTCCGAGGAGGACTTCCTACTCAAGGCATCAGCTACCACATTGGCCTTCCTGGATGATAGTGCAGGTTCAGGTCATAATCTTTTAGTAGCTCCATCCACCTCCTTTGCCTCAAGTTTAACTCCTTCTGAGTGAAGATGTACTTCAGACTTTTGTGGTCTATGTACACATCACATGCTTGGTATGTAGCCAAATGTTTGGTACGTCAGCAAGTAAAGGCTGAGCATCAAAGGCCTACGGGACCCTTCAATCTCTGATGATTCTACAATGGAAATGGAAGAAGATCACTATGGACTTCGTGACTGGTCTGCCTAAGACCCCTCGGAACAATGATGCGGTATGGGTCATTGTAGATAAATTGACGAAGTCAGCCCATTTCCTGCCATTCAGAGTTGGGATCTCCAGTGAAAGATTGGCCAACATGTATATTGAGCAAATTGTGAGGCTTCATGGTATTTCCGTATCTATTGTATCAGATAGGGATACTAGGTTTGTGTCCCAATTCTGAAGAGTCTTCATAGAGCTCTGGGGACCAAATTGAACTTCATCACAGCCTTCCATCCCCAGACAGATGGGTAGTCTGAGAGAACCATACAGGCCCTGGAGGACATGTTGCGAGCCTGTGTGATGGACTTGGATGGTGCTTGGGACAACCACTTATCTTTAGTGGAATTTGCTTACAATAGCTACCAGGCCAGTATCCAGATGGCTCCATTTGAGGCCTTGTATGGTAGAAAATGCATATCTCCCTTATGTTGGGATGATGTGGGAGAGAGAAAATTGTTGGGCCCTGAGCTGATTCGGCAGACAGTAGAGAAGGTGCAACTGATCAAGGGACGACTCCGCATAGCTCAGAGCCGACAGAAGAGCTATGCTGATGTAAGAAGAAGGGAGCTAGAATTTCAAGTTGAAGATCATGTCTTCTTGAAGATATCACCAACCAAAAATGTGATGAGATTTGGGATTAGAGGTAAACTGAGTCCACGATACATTGGACCATTTGAGATTCTGAGTAAAGTAGGGGAGGTGGCTTATAGCTTGGCATTACCTCCGGCACTCTCTGGGGTACACAATGTATTTCATGTATCTATGTTGAGAAAGCACATTCCTGACCCCAACCATGTGATACAGTTTGAGCCCATGTAGTTAAGGAAGGATCTAACTTATGAGGAGCATCCTGTGCGTATTGTGGACCGCAAGGATCAAGTTTTAAGACGGCGTAGCATTCCTTATGTCAAGGTTCAGTGGAGTAACCATTCTGAGAGGGAAGCTACTTGGGAGCTTGAGGAAGAAATTAAAGAGAAATATCCTCAATTATTTGTAAACATAACATATGTAAATGGAAGAAGATTAATCATATGATGTGAAATACCAAGTGATACGGGACCCATCTCCACGGGAGAGATATGTGGAGGACACATCTAGAGGATGTGATGTGATTGATATATTGCATAACGCCACAAGGATGTGTGTTGTGATTGATTGATATATGGCATAACGCTGATACCAGGACCCTTCCTCTTAGGGACATTAAAGAGTGATGTACCAGATGGGTGTTGTAGGGCGTAGGACATATAAGAATAATTATATGAATATAGTGTGTTTGTTTACATTGCATATTTTAGTATTTATTGTATAATTAAGCTTCCAAAATTATTTGAGCTGATGATATACATGTTTTGATAACATAATGAATATTTGAAATTGGAAGTTTTATACATGAAAATGTGGTTTGATAATATATTGACGAAATGATTATATAATAGTAGGCTTACTTATTGAGTGTAAGCTCATATAAATCTTACAATGTTTTCAGAGCCAAAGGACTGAAGAATGGGATCTAGGGTAGTTGGAGCTTCATTCAGAGGAAACTAAGATCCAATATTTTATTGTAACCCCAATGACTTATGTATGATGGGCCTAAAACCTATGATTATGGTTTGTATTAAAAAATTTAAATTGGATGATATATAGTTATTACCCCTTTTTGTATTAAATGTTATATTCAGGATGCCTTGGATGCCAGGCATGCGGCGGGTTGCCACCCCTAGATTCAATATAGGGTCTGAGGCGTGACAAATATATATATATAATAAATTTTCAAATATATGATTTCTGACCTAATACATACTTTAGATATTTTATAGCATAATTAATTTATATTAGAGTTTGCTACGAGATGGGTAACCTATGGTGAGCGAAGCCAAGCAGGATACACACGCAAGTGGCGGTTTCTAAGGAAGAAAAGAATGAAGAGCGTTCAAAGGACTACCAAGGGCGAGGAAGAATCAGAGTTTTGAACCTTTCCTCCTCATCGTTGTCGAGATCTACGCTGAAGGTCCTGGAGCCTTGGTAAGCGTATGATTCTCTTGTTTTTCTTGCTAAGTTTTGTTTCTCGTTCTCTTTATTATTGGCTATCGTCATTGGTGATGCAGGATTTATCAAGTTTTGTTCGGCCAGCTGCCGACTTTCGTAATTTCCTGCCGTCCCCTTTTCTCTTCCCCAGTCTAGACGACGACGACCCGCCGCTCTTTCGGCGACGTGCCCGCCTCTCGCTCGACCATTGGTTTCATTGGACCCCTTTCGTATCTGTGCCGGTTTATCTTTGAAAAAGAATTTATCA
>UESW01002137.1:0-19195 GCA_900491605.1 Calamus simplicifolius | reverse complement strand
TAAAAAATTCTATGAATTTTGGAATGCATCATTCAAATGCAACTTTAGTGTTATGAGATAAATCTATTCTGGGATCCGTTGCTTGCATCAAGCATCCAGTCTATATGGAGAAAAGCAAATTAGCATAATTTAAGGAAAATACCAAACTGAATGTGATGACGCTCAATCACCTCTCCTGGAATCGGAATAGAGGTGCTTCTTGAATCCTCGCTTCATCGAGGTGCCTGCAAAGAAGTCCCGGGACCGAAGGGGTCTCCGGCGGGACCCTCCGACGGCCAGTTAGTGACTGAGGTCACAACTGAAGAAGAGCTCGAGTGAGCCCTATTTTATGTGGAAAAGAGGGATCTCCGAGAGGAGGAATCCCTTTCTAAGAGTTGAGATGGTGATTTTGGGGGTTATCGCGCATACCTGTTTACTGGGTGGATTTACCTTTTTATAGGGGTTGACCCTGGCATGATCACGTGGGATTGTGTGAAGTTAGATTGTCTGCTGAGCCCTTGCATGAATCTGGGCTGGTTGGTGGGCTACGTCCCATCAGCCGGCGGGGCTGTTGGGTAGCTGGGTCTAGTCCCATCAACGACGTTACCGGTAGATTATTGGATCCGGCGTTGTCAGGCGGCGCGCGTCAGAGATGGCGCCCTGAACTGATAGGGCCATGCTGAGGCTGATCTGGTGGAACTGGAGACGTCAGAGCCGAGTCAACGGACTTGGGGGCATCGGGGCCGAGTCGGGCCGGCCGGGGATGGCCTTGGCCGACTCGGCGGAACTGGAGATGCCGGGACCGAGTCGGGCTGGCCGGGGATGTCGAGATGGGGCATGGCCGACGCCGAGATCGGGATGGGCCCTGGCCGACACGGATGTTGAGATGGGCCATGGCCGATGCTGAGGTCGGGATGGGTCCTGGCCGACACGGATGTCAAGATGGGCCATGGCCGATGCCGAGGTCGGGATGGGCCCTGGCCGACATGGATGTCGAGATGGGGCATGGCCGATGCCGAGGTTGGGATGGGCCCTGGCCGACACGGATGTCGAGATGGGCCGCAACCGACACGGGAGTCGGGTAAGCCATGTCAAGCCCAATTGCCAAGGAATTGGCTCGCATGTTCTTTGACCCGATGTAGCTGTCGGCCTTGGAGGTCGGCCATTGGGGCCGTCGGTCTTGGGGCCGTCGGCCTTTGGGCCGTCGGTTGTGGAGCCGTCGGCCTTTGGGGCCGTCGGTCTTGGAGCCGTCGGCCTTTGGGGCCGTCGGTCTTAGAGGTGTCGGCCTTTGGGGCCGTCGTCTTGGGGCCGTCGGCCTTTGGGACCGTCGTCTTGGAGGTGTCGGCCTTTGGGGCCGCCGGTCTTGAAGGTGTCGCCATTGGGGCCGTCGGTCTTGGGGCCATCGGTCTTGGAGGTGTCGGCCTTGGGGCCGCCGGTCTCGGAGCCGTCGGTCATGGAGCCGTCGGCCATGGAGCCTTGGCCTTTGGGGCCGTCGGTCTTGGAGCCGTCGGCCTTTGGGGCCGTCGGTCTTGGAGGTGTCGGCCTTTGTGGCCGCCGGTCTTGGGATGTCGGCCTTTGGGGCCGTCGGTCTTGGAGGTATCGGCCTTTAGGGCCGCCGGTCTTGGGGCCGTCGGTCTTGGAGGTGTCGGCCTTTGGGGCCGTCGGTCTTGGAGCCGTCGGCCTTTGGGGCCATTCAAAATTTTTTTTATTCTCCATGGGGTCAACTGGCTCCATCAAATGCCCCCCACACTCCTTGAGCTTGCGTGCCCTGCATCACCTAAGCGAAAGGAGTGTAGAACTTCAAGAAATTTTTTGGAGGCAAATTAATTACCTCACGCCCGCCACTGAAAGCAGCGTACGCTAACTTTTTGGGGGGATGCTTGTCAGTTAGCCGTTGAGGCAAAGATGAAGCCGATGAGGCAAAGTTGAGGCCGTCGAGAACCTTTTGAACCCCGGAGGGTGACCAAAGGGTGCTGGGCCAGGCTCAGGTGCCTTTTTCTTTAAAGAAATTGGTCTCCTGCAGGGTTGATCTGCCCCCAGGAAACTCTGTTGATTGGAATCCGCAGGTCTTGAGCTTGAGGGTGCTGACGCGGAGCTGGTCTTGGGTGCCGACGCGGAGGCCAGTCTTTGGTGCCGATGCGGAGTCGTCTTTGGTGCGACGCAGAGTCGGTCTTTGTTGCCGACGCGGAGTCGGTCTTTGGTGGTTTTCCTATATGCATTCAGATACTAATGAAAAGAAACTTTTTTCTCAGTGTAGTATACTTAGCTCTTTCGCAGCTGTTTGCCTTCGCAGGTCTTCGGTGCCGACGCGGAGTCGGTCTTTGGTGCCAACGCGGAGTCGGTCTTTGTTGCCGAGGCGGAGTCGGTCTTTGGTGCCGACGCGGAGTCGGTCTTTGTTGCCGATGCGGAATCGGTCTTTGTTGCCGACGCGGAGTCGATCTTTATTGCCGACGCGGAGTCGGTATTTGTTGCCGATGCGGAGTCGGTCTTTGGTGCCGATGCGGAGTCGGTCTTGAGTTGCCGATGCGGAGTCGGTCTTTGGTGCCGACGCGGAGTCGGTCTTGAGGTGCCGACGCGGAGTCGGTCTTTGGTCCGACGCGGAGTCGGTCTTTGTTGCCGACGCGGAGTCGGTCTTGAGGTGCCAACGCGGAGTCGGTCTTTGTTGCCGACGCAGATCGGTCTTTGGTGCCGATGCGGAGTCGGTCTTTAGTGCCGACGTGGAGTCGGTCTTTGTGCCTGGCTGGCCAGGGCTTTTTGACGCCAAAGCAAGGTTGGCCTTGGATGTTGATGCAAGGTAGGTCTTCCCTGCATGACATTTTTAAATATTAATGAAAGAAAATCGTCTTAAGTGCGGTGTACTTAGCTTTTGTAGCGAGCGGATCGCTAGCCCACTGGTGCAGCTATCGTGGGCGACGTGAGAGGCTTGGGGTGCCGCTGAGTGGCCCCCGAGCGCTGCTTCTGCAGTTCATGAACTGCTACTTTCAAAGCTTGATCTTGCCGATTGAGGATGGCCAGCTGATTAATCAGAGCAGCTGAAGTTGGCGGTGAAGGAGGGCAGAGAGAGAGACTGGTCTTTTATCGCTCAGTGCGATGTGGATGCCCCCCAGCACGATTGGTAAGAACCTCTGGCATGCACGTCACCACCATAGCAATCTTAGAGGGGACGGAGGCCTATAGCTCAAGGAGTCAGAGCTTTCTTTCCTTCAGCGCGTTCCCCCTTCCTAGCGCGCCAATCTGATGACGCTCAATCACCTCTCTTGGATGTCGGGAATGAAGGTGCTTCTCGAATCCTCGCTTCGCTGGGGTACCTGCAAAGAAGTCCCAGGACCGGAGGGGGTCTCCGGCGGGACCCTCCGATGGCCAAGTTAGTGACTGAGGTCACAGTTGAAGAAGGGCTCGAGTGAGCCCTGTTTTGTGTGGAAAAAGGGGGATCTTCGAGAGGAGGAATCCCTTTCTGAGAGTTGAGATGGCGATTTTGGGGGTTATCGCGCATACCTGGGTGGGTGGATTTACCTTTTTATAGGGGTTGACCCTGGCATGATCACGTGGGATTGTGTGAAGTCAGATTGTCTGCTGAGCCCTTGCGTGAATCTAGGCTGGTTGGTGGGCTACGTCCCATCAGCCGACGGGGCTGTTGGGTAGCTGGGTCTAGTCCCATCAACGACGTTACCGGTAGGTTGTTGGACCCAGCGTTGTCAGGCGGCGCACGTCAGAGATGGGGCCCCGAACTGATAGGGCCATGCTGGGGCTGATCTGTTGGGAACTGGAGACGCCGAGGCCGAGTCGACGGACTTGGGGGCGTCGGAGCCAAGTCGGGCCGGCCGGGGATGGCCTTGGCCGACTCAGCGGAACTGGAGACGCCGGGGCCGAGTCGGGCTGGCCGGGGATGTCGAGATGGGGCATGGTCGACGCCGAGGTGGAATGGGCCCTGGCCGACACGGATGTCGAGATGGGCCATGGCCAACGCCGAGGTCGAGATGGGCCCTGGCCGACACGGATGTCGAGATGGGCCATGGTCGACACCGAGGTTGGGATGGGCCCTAGCCGACATGGATGTCGAGATGGGTATGGCTGACGCCGAGGTCGGGATGGGCCCTGACCGACACAGATGTCGAGATGGGCCGCAACCGACATGGGAGTCGGGGTAAGCCATGTCAAGCCCAATTGCCAAGGAATTGGCTCGCGTGTTCTTTGACCCGATGGAGCTGTCGGCCTTGGAGGTGTCGGCCATTGGGGCCGTCGGTCTTGGAGGTGTCGGCCATTGGGCCGTCGGTCTTGAGGCTGTCGGCCTTTGGGGCCGTCGGTCGTGGAGCCGTCGGCCTTTGGGGCCGTCGGTCTTGGAGGTGTCGGCCTTTGGGGCCGCCGGTCTTAGAGGTGTCGGCCATTGGGGCCGTCGGTCTTGGAGGTGTCGGCCTTTGGGGCCGCCGGTCTTAGAGGTGTCGGTCATTGGGGCCGTTGGTCTTGGAGGTGTCGGCCTTTGGGGCCGCCGGTCTTGGAGCCGTCGGTCATGGAGCCGTCGGCCATGGAGCCGTCGGCCTTTGGGGCCATCGGTCTTGGAGGTGTCGGCCTTTGGGGCCGTCGGTCTTGGGGCCGTCGGCCTTTGGGGCCGTCGGTCTTGGAGGTGTCGGCCTTTGGGGCTGCCGGTCTTAGGGATGTCGGCCTTTGGGGCCATCGGTCTTAGAGGTGTCGGCCTTTGGGGCCGCCGGTCTTGAGGCTGTCGGCCTTTGGGGCCATTGGTCTTGGAGGTGTCGGCCTTTGGGGCCGTCGGTCTTGGAGGTATCGGCCTTTTGGGCCGTCGGTCTTAGAGCCGTCGGCCTTTGGGGCCGTCCAAAAATTTTTTATTCTCCATGGGGTCAACTGGCTCCATCAGAATGCATTTACAAATATGTTGTATAGAGATACTGAAGCTGCTTGTCAAGATCATATTCTCTTCCTTTGCAAATTGTAGCTCCTCCACGTTTTGCATTTGTTTTTGCTTCTTTGGAAAGACTTCATCACTATAGTTTTTAAGAATGACCTAAAGTCAAATATTTGGATTTTCTCCATTTACGACAATTAATGTGAGAAAACTCAATCTCCAAGATCTAATAAGGGATGAGAAACTCCATCTTCAAGATGTAGAAAAAAGGTTGATATGGGGGTTGGTTAAGAACTAAGACATGCCTACATGAAACTATTAAAGGATGAGTAAGGATGGGTGTTGGGCTTTTAAAGTTTATGTGGCTCAAATTGTGGAGAAAGATGAGATAAAGTTTGATGGACAAATAGCAAAGTGCAGGATTTCAGCAAAAGAAACATTAGGTTATATATTGAGGATTAATGCCAAGGTAAACTAAAGTGTGGGCCATCAAAGTTTTAAACATGTGAATCATCAGATGAAAAGGATAATTGATCAAGATTGATGTGTAAAAGAAATAAGTTAACCTGGACTTAGGTTTCTACATTTAGGTGCAAATATTAGAGAGAAAGGGACCAATCATGGGTCCTAGGGGGTTTTTAAGCCTTGGATGGAAAATAAAGGATGCCAGAAATTTCTGATAAATGAATTTGGATAAAAGTGAACAGATAGCTCATTTAATTCATGATATTTCTGTTAATATATTTAATATTTTAATTTGGATTCAAAAGTTTAGGATTTTAATACACATACAAATTTGATTTAAACAATGAGAATATAGAATAGGATCTTTAGATGGTACATGAGTGAATCTTGAGAAATCTGCAGAAAGAATACTATCAATGAGCAGAAGATTATAAGGTTAAAAATTCATAGAATTTCTGCAGCTCAGCATAGAAACCATCACTTGATGTTTAAATAAGTTGCATCTTAAATAAAGGTGGGCACCGGGCCATGCTGCCCATAGGCCGGCACGGCCCGGCACGAACCGGGCCAGGCCGCCCATAGGCCGGCACGGCCCGGCATGAACTGGGCCAGGCTTGGGACGGCACGATACTGTAGCCATGCCGTGCTGGGCTTGAAAAATCTGGCTCACCGGCCCGGCACGGCACGCTAGGGACAGAAGAGGGGCCAGGGAGAGAGAGAGAGGAGAGGGGCCAGGGAGAGAGAGAGAGGAGGAGAGGCATGGCATGGCTAGGGCCTGGGAGAGAGGCCATGGAGAGAGAGAGAGAGAGAGGAGGAGAGGGTCAGGAGAGAGAGAGAGAGGAGGAGAGGGGCCAGGGCCAAGGCTGCCTTCTTCTGGGTGGGAGCCGAATCAGCTCCTGCATTGGTCCAGGCCCGGCGGCATGCATGCCGCCTCGTCGGGCCTAGGAGGCGGCCGGCGACCCCCATTGGCACCAGGCAAGCGTCCGGTGGGGGACCGAGCATGGAAGAGAGGAGGAGAGGGCCAAGGCGGCCCTTCTCCTGGGCGGCCGAATCGGCTCCCGCATTGGTCCAGGTCCGGCGGCGTGCCTGCCGTCTTGCTGGGCCTAGGAGGCGACCAGCGACCCCCACCGGTGTTGGGCGAGCATTCGATAATGGTCCGGCCGGTCAGTGGTGACCGATCATGCCACGGCATAGTAATGATGTCGCGGCCCTCACGGGAGAACGAAAGAGAAAGAGAAAGAAAGAGAGAGAGGGAGAGGAAGGCTGCGACAATGACTGGCTCTAGACCAGTCACCGACGGCCGAGTAGCCTCGGGGAGAGGCCACCGGCACGAACAAAAAAATAAAAAAAAAGGGGATTGGGGATTGGGGTTGGGCTGGGCCTCTTGCACTGCCCTGATGGGCCGTGCCGGGCCAGTTTTTTTTCTAGACGGGCCGTGCCTGCATCCCAGTGGGCCATGCCATGCTAGGCACGGCCCAGTGCCCACCTATGATCTTAAACAAGGATCAACATCACAGAGAAAAGAGTACCATACCTGATATGTTAGTCATGATTCTGATTAAAAATCATCTCTCTCGATGGTTTTGAATTTAATGACCTTTAAAGCGTGTCAAGTGGGGAAAAAGGCTAACCCAACGCCATCATAGAATATAGGACTCATTAACTCTCTTGGACTGAATGATTGTCACGCACGAGTCTCTTGAGCTTAACAAACTAATCAACGATGGCATTCTGAAACTTAGTTACAGGAAAAAGATCCTTCAAAATCAATTTTGCAGTAAAAAAAGAATACTATAACTGTCTTTACTATTTTTACACTCCTAAAATTTGTGTTATGAAGTTAGTAGATAGCATCACATAAGCCCCACAGTCACTTAGAAGGTCCTTTTTCATGATCAAATGAACAGCACGTCAGCACATTCTATTTAGCTGTGAAGTTCTTTCCTTGAATTTCCGATCATAAAGTGGTACAGATTAGCATCTTCTATTCTTGGAGATGGCTCTGTTATCAGGTTTTGGAATGATTTTTAGATTGAATGAATTCCTTTTGTTCCGTCTTTTTGGATCTATGTGGATGCAACACTAAAGCCGATACATTTGTTTCCTTCTTTTATAGCCGAAGGTGAAAGAGATGGTCCACTAACTATTTGGTCAGTCCTTTATGCAGAGCCCAGCACTCTCAGCTTGGAAATTCAGAGGAGATCTTGGATTCTATTATATCTTCAAGGAAAACAGATTATCCAATATAGAAGCCTCCAAGA
Source organism: Calamus simplicifolius (assembly GCA_900491605.1). NCBI lineage: Eukaryota > Viridiplantae > Streptophyta > Magnoliopsida > Arecales > Arecaceae > Calamus > Calamus simplicifolius. Next base: position 11,632 of record UESW01002137.1, on the reverse strand, counting down.
TGCAAGTCTTATTCTGTAAATTCATTCTTCAAAATTTTCAATCAAGGTGGAGTGTCATGACATACTACAAATTTATTTGAAAATGGTTATTTTTTATAACATCAAATTTTTGCTTGGTTGGCTCTTTATAACAAACTCCAAACGGATGAAATACTACGTAGAAAAGGATGATCTATTAGCTATGAATGCTTAATATGTGATGCTTCCTTTTAAGACTGCTTCTCATCTTTTCTTGTCGTACCCTTTGTAGTGAGTCAGTAGTCTTTGATCTCTAACCGCATCCAAAGTTTATCAAGGCTCCGGAGTCTTATCAAGGCTCCGAAGTCTTCACCACATGTATATGACTTGTGAACTTTTCTTTTAGTAACATGGAAAGAAACTCAAGATTCTTTCTGTCTAAATCCTCCTCTATTCCAGCTATATCTAGGAAAATTTTGTATAAGTTTGAATATTAGGAATGTATTGCCATAGGAAGGGCATCTTTCTCAATAAAATCAAGTAACTTCCCCTATTTAGAGTCACTTACTCTCTTTGGTTGTTCCCTTCATTTCTATGAGTTGGCTGTAGAAAGACAAACCCAAGACACGCAATGCCGTTGCTCCCCAGGTTTTATCCTACCTTCGATTCATGAAGAAAATATTTGTTTCAATTGGCATGTGCCCCCAAGTTTGCATATAATTGGGATTATCCAAAACAACTGATAACAATGGAAGTTTAAGCAATTTTTATAGCAATTTCTCCTATCCATAAAATTGAGAACAAATCATCAAGAAAAGTTTCAAACTAAGATTTCAGACAAAAATGCTGACAAAACCTAGACTCAGAGTGCACAATTAGCAGCTACCGGATAGGGATGCTGCAGCCTAAGTGACCGTATACTAGAGAAGATAAAGAAAGGGTGAAAAAGAAGGGGAAGAGAGGTAGCTAGTGGGCCAGTGCTTTGAAGCTGGTTGGAAATTTGTTGAGCATAGAAATTTTGAACACATCTAATTGAAATGCCATTTATTCCTCAAGTTATACTCCTGCAGCAGTAGACGGGGAGAATTGTACATGATGTAGAGTAAAAAGTCTTCGCATAAATGGCTGACATGGGCAAATAGGTCAAGCTCACATTGGAAATATGGTTGACCCTCAAAAGCTGAAGGATGCCTCACCGACTTCTACCTCGGCATCTATACCCGAGCTTTGCCAGACCGAGCTTCGCCAACTGAACCTTAGCTGACCAACCTTCAGCTTCACCGAGTCTCAATGACCGAACCTCAATAGTCGGGAGCCACTCGTTCAACCCTCCTTTCTGGCTGACCTTCGGTCTGTGCTGAATATCTCGGCCATTAGTTCACTAAATCATGAGGATTTCGAAATTCCTTCCCGAAGTAATCCTTCATAAACGGAAACAGGAGCTTGATAAGGCTCTCCCTCTTCATGATTTGAGGGATCAGGAATCCCCATATAAGGTATATAGCAATTCGACCTTATCATCACCCAACTTCCACAACAACTCTTCGAAAATCAGGTAACAACTTACCAAATCCTCTTTTTCCAGAACCTTCTTCTCATTATCTGAAGTCGAAGGTTATCCACTGACTTAGGCATCGGAAGGTCCTTTGCAAGGATCACCCACCTCCTTCCCTACGATATGGCGCTATTTTGCAGGTCCTCATGAATGAAAGAATGCCACCCAGATCCTGACGTACATTGCCACCTTGTCCCCAAGTCGGATAATAGAAATATGTATCAACAGATTGGCGCTAGAGGAAGGGCCTCAAATCCCCATAACTTGAAATCTTAGGAGAAAAGGTTTAAAAGAAAGAAATACAATGCAGAATGGTAAACCGCAAAAAGGTGATAGTAGATGCCCCCGAACAGGATGCCTCTCAAAGGCCTAATACGTCATAGAATACAACACCCTCACAACTACCCCAGTTCGATGCTCTGCCGCCACTCACGGCCCCCGTTATGCAGGACCAATTCAATACATTGGTCCAACAAGTCCAGACATTAGCACAGCTGATGTAGGGACTCTAAGGAATCCCTCTTTTGACTACGTCCAATCAGCAACATCTCGGTGGAGCAGCTGCACCAGCTCAACCAACAGCTCTTCCACCTAACCAATTTGAGGCTACAAGTCTTCCATAGCAACCTGGTCACTGGATGGAGGAAATAGAGCCTATTCCACCAAAGGTCAGAGATAAGGGTTCCCCTGGCCCCGTCAAGTCCGCTCTTTGTCTTCGATCTCTTCTTATCACAATTCAACGCCAAGAAGTTGGTCTCCCCACCCAGCCTCTTCGTCCACCCGGAACAAGGTATTTGAGTGAAAGATTCAGAAGATGCACTTCGAATTAGATGCTGTAAAGCATGCCTCCTTGCTAGAATCTCGGGTGGAGCAAGATCCACCCTTCACCAAGAGGATTATGAACGTAGTTGTCCCGCCGCATATCAAGTTCCCTACCATCGAGCCATATAACGGGACAACAGACCCAGATGACCATCTGAGCAGCTTTCGATCCTTCATACTATTCCATGGAGCCTCGGATGCGATCCTATGTTGGACCTTCCCCTCGACTCTTAAGGGACCAGCCAGAGTATGGTTCGGCACATTAAAGCCGGATTCTATTGATTCTTTTGATGAGCTTGGTGGGTCCTTCACCAGCCAATTCGTCAGTAACCGTCTGTCGACCCAAATATTGATTTTGATGAATAACAAAAACTATTTGAGTATATTCCCTTGAGTACTAATAATTTGATTAAGTGTTTCAGAGATTTAAATCATTAATCAATCAAAATTATAAGAAAAATCAGGCTTAGTCTTGAGTCTCACTTTAAGTGTCAACTTCAGCACTTAGAGTCGACTCCTACAATCAAGAAGCCGACTCCGACATATTTTGGCACGTTTTGGCATGGACTCAAGTCAACTCCTGCAGAGTCTCGAGTCGACTCGATCAGAGAGATAGAGAGATTGCATTTCTACGTCAAGCTTGAGTCGACTCCTGCAGGGTCTCGAATCAAGTCGGTCAAAAGATAGAGACTACATTTTTTGCAACGAGCTCGAGTTGACTCCTACAGGGTTTCGAGTCGACTCGGTCAGTTATACAGAGAGTGTATTTTTCGAGGTTCAACTTGAGTTGACTCCCACACAAGTTCGAGCCAACTACCGCACAAACTAGAGCCAACCCCCAGAACAGCAAGAGCCGACTCCTCTACGAGCAAAAATTTATTTTTGGTCAACTGGCGCTCAAGCCGACTCATGCACGTGTTGAGTCAACTCGAATCCTGATAGGAGCTGACTCTAGAACTGTCAGAAACAACTCTAGAACCTGACATTTCTCCAACGGACTTCAACAACTCTTTCTCCATCCGTGCTAAATACTCTTCCAACTAGTAATAACAGCTAGTTTGCTTCTAAAAGTGGATTTGGAAGGTGATTATAAGTAAGAGCCCTGGGTTGATTCAAAAATGGAGAAGACCAAAAAGAAAAATAACAAGAGAAAAAGTTTAAATTTCAAAAGCCCTAGAGTGAAAATAGAGGTTAAGGAAAATCCCAAGAATCCGAAGCTAATCTTGAGGTATTTCCATCAAATCAAAGGGAGAAGAAGAGAGCCCTAGTTCTTCCAAAAGCTTCAATATCAAAGAATCTTTTAAAGCTTCAAGCACATTTTGAGAAAGATCATATTGAGGAAGAAAAAGCTCAACTTTAGAAATCTTCTAATCAGGCTCCTTCTATTTCTATTTGATTATATTGTTTTATTTGCTCATTTTGGAAGCTTTATTTCTGTTGTAACCGAACTCTTATTACTTTTGTTAGTTGATTCAATCAGGGGATTGAATTAAAGGGGCATTTTGGCCTTTTACAAGCTAGGAGGCTTATGAGAGGTTTTGTATTGGTGATCCTATGAAAATTAGCTGGATTTACTATGATCCTAGGGTAAAATAATAAGTTTAAGTTGTAAGCTTGTAAAATAACTCTGCTATAATCAGGAAGATTATAGTGAGGCCCAAAAGATCCTTGGGAGTGGATGTAGATGTAGTTGACACCGAACCACTATAAAATCTTTGTGTTTGTCATGCTTGACATCTTTCTCTCTTCTCTATTTGCTATACTCTGCTTGGATTTTATCTCACTGCACTTACACTTCTCTATTCACTGCACATTAGCATTACTTACTTAAATTAGTTTAAAATTTTAAAGAACCCAATTCACCCCCCCCCCCCTCTTGAGTTGCCTTCTGGGCCAACACCGCCGCTATAAACAACGGGAGGGGGAGTCCCTGAAGAACTTCTTGGACTGTTTTAATACGGCCATGATAAAGGTTGACCATCTTAACCATGAGGTGGCCATATCCACCATGACAAACGGAGTATTAAAAGAAGAAGACTTCTATTTGGCGCTGAAGGTAAACTATCCGTGAAGTCTTTCTGACATGATGGCCCTGGTAGATAAATACGCCAGGATGGAAGAGTCTCGAAGGTCAGCATGAGTTGAGCAATCGAAGAAGAAGGATAAGAACAGCTGGATAAAAGCTGACCAGCTCGCCTTCCGAGCCCGCACTGACAAAGGGCTTCTCTACCTAGGCAGCACTCTAGGAGCCTAGCATGGAGGTTTAACTGATTTACTCCTCTTAATGCCCACGTGCTCAAATCCTGACGGAGATAGAGCATCACTCCCTCGCCGAAGCCTCTCCAGGGAAATCCGATCCAAAGAGATATGATCAAATATTGTCGATATCATTACGACCATAGGCATGATGCCAAAAAATGCTGGCAGCTCAAATAGGAGATTAAGCAGCTAATTCATTGAGGAAGGCTTGAACATTATTGAGGACCCCTGGAGGTAGACGTTAGAACAGAGCATCCATCCAAGCTTCGACAATAGCGCCCGCCAAACCCACCAGAGGAAGGCAACATGCACATGAGTACCATGGTCGGCTCATCCAAGAGTCAATCAAATGAGGAACTGCCTCCATCTAAGAAAGTTAAGTGTGAGGAACTCACATTCTCAAAGAAGGATCATCAAGGAATACAATACCCCCATGATGATGCACTCGTTGTATTTTTAAATATGCAAAACTATGATGTACATCGAGTCCTTATCGATAGTGGAAGCTCTGTTAACATTCTCTACTTTAATGCCTTTGCAGGAATGGGTTTGAGAATAGAAAACCTCCGAATGGTGGACTCCACCTTGATGGGGTTCACCAGTGATGTTATCATACCAGAAGGCATGACCATTTTGATGGTTTGGGCCGGCGAATGGCCCGTACGGTGACCATCCCAATGGACTTTCTTGTGATCAAGCTTCGGTCACCATATAATGCCATCCTCGGAAGACCCAAGCAAATGTCCCTCAGAGCGGTAATCTTCGTTATGCACCACTTTATGAAGTTCCTTATAGAATGGGGTATAAGGGTTGTCCGAGGAAGCCAAGCTGCCACACGATATTGCTTTGTTGCTAACTTTTAGTCCTAAAGGCCAGAAGTGATGGGCTTAATGCTCGAGATGACCTTACCGAGCAAAGAGAAGAACTGATTGAAGATCTTAAAGAAGTCCCCCTTGAAGAGGGTTGACCTAACCGAACTATCCGAATTGGGTCATAATTAGAAGGGAAGCTTTGGCATGACCTGATAGATTTCTTGCGCAAAAATACCGATGTCTTCGCCTGGTCCACCTTTGATATGCCGGGGATCAGTCCAGATATTCTTGTCCACCACCTCAATGTAGACGTGATATTCAGACCGGTGAAATAGAAAAAGAGAAGCTTCGCATCCAAATGCTAGAAAGCAATCGAAGAAGAGGTCAACAAACTCCTCATAGCCAACTTTATCTAGAAGGTAAATTACCCAAGCTGGTTAGCAAACGTAGTCATGGTAAAGAAAGCGAACGACAAGTGGTGAATCTGCATTGACTTCATAGGCTTCAACAAGGCTTGCCCAAAGGATAGCTTTTCCTTGCCGAGGATTGATCAATTGGTGGACTCCACATCCGGCCACCAAATGCTAACATTTATGGATGCTTACTCAGGCTACAACCAGATACACATGACCCCCAAAGATGAAGAAAAGTCTGTCTTTATTACTGATAGGGGTGCCTACTGTTACCGAATCATGCCATTCTAATTAAAGAATGCCGGAGCATCCTATCAGAGATTGGTCAACAAAGTGTTAAAGGACCAAATAGGTCATAACATGAAAGTTTACGTCAACGACATGTTGATGAAAAGCAGAGAAGCTGTTAAGCATATATCTGATCTAGCGGAGAGCTTCGCCACCCTCAAGAGATATCAAATGAAGCTAAACCGACCAAGTGTGCCTTTGGAGTAAGCTCCAAAAATTTCTTGGGCTTCATGGTCTCACAAAGAGGCATCGAGGCAAACCCCCAGAAGATCCAAGTTCTTCAAGAGATTGCATCACCTAGGTCCGTTAAGAAAGTTCAGCGTCCGATCGATCGCGTAACAGACCTCAGCCTCTTTGTCGCTCAATCTGCCGAGAAGTGCCTACCATTCTTTAAGACACTTCGTTCGACAAAGAATTTCTAATGGACTCCAATTGTCAGAAGTCTTTTGAAGACCTCAAGAGATACCTTGGCTCGCCCCCACTGCTCAGTAGCCTAAAGCTTGGAGAACCCTTGTACCTATATCTGGTCGTCTTAGAGAACATATCGGTTCTGTGCTGGTCAGGAAAGAGAACAAAGCTAAGAAACTAGTCCACTATGTTAGCAAACTGCATTGGAACGCCGAGACAAGATACACTAGGATCAAAAAGTCGGTATATGCATTGGTAACGTCCATATAGAAGTTGCACCCATACTTTCAAGCGCACACTATATTGATTTTGACCGACCAACCGATTAAGACAATCCTCCATCGTTTGGAAGTATTAGGGAGGATGGCAAAATGGGCTGTAGAGCTGAGTGAGCATGATATCCATTACCAACCTCGCCTAGCTATCAAGGCGCAAGTTTTGGTGGACTTTCTCCTTGGATGCACTATTCTAAAGGATGGATCAACACTGGAAGACCCTCAGCAAACAAAACCTGAGGCCCGATGGCTACTGCACATGGATGGATCCTCTAGCACAACTGGCTCCGGTGCGGGATTGGTTCTGAAAAGTCCAAAAGGAACCATGTTCGAATATGTCATCCGCTTTGCCTTCTCGATCTCCAACAATGAGGCTGAATATGAAGCTCTACTCAGCAGACTCCGAATCGTTCAAAATATGAGGGTCAAGAGGCTAAATGTTTATACCAACTCTTAGCTAGTGGCCGACATGTGCAAAAAGAATTCGAGGCTCAAAAATTGATCATGATTCAGTACTTGTAGAAGGCACACGAGCTGTTACTCAATTTTTTCGAGCTTGAAATCATTCAAGTTTCAAGGACAGAAAATGTCCACGCAGACCTTCTCTCAAGATTGGCCACCACTGACACCATGGATATGGAATAGAATTTTCACCTTGAAGTCTTAGAGAAGCCCAGTATAGAGGACACCGACTCTGTGATGCAGCTCAAAAATGAGCCATCTTGGGTTGACCCTATCCTGGCATACCTCAAAGATGGGTCTCTCGCGGCAAATAGAAAAGAAGCTAGGAGGTTGAAGATGCAAGCCTTCCACTACGTCCTACATGATGGACAACTTTACAAATGCTCTTTCTTCATGCCACTGATCAAATGCCTTAGGCCATCAGAGGATGATTATGCCCTGTGAGAGGTCCATGAAGGCATCTGTTACAACCACTTAGGAGGTCGGGCCCTCTGCCACAAAGTACTATGGCAAGAGTACTATTGGCCTACAATATTGATGAAGGATTTGAATGACCTTGTCCAAACACGCGACTCATGCTAACGTCATTTGAACATCCAAAGGCTTCCATCAACATCTTTGACGCCCATTGTAGCTGCCTGACCCTTTGCGAAATGGGGAATGACATTCTTGGTCATTTCCTCTCACCACTGGGTAGAGAAAATTTTTATTTGTAGCAATTGATTATTTCACTAAGTGGATTAAAGCCGAAGTGGTGGATCAGATCACCGAGGACCGAGTAAAGACTTTGTTTGGCGTTCTATTATCTATTGATTCGAACTTCCATATATAATCATCACCGATAATGGTTGACATTTTGATAATCATGAGATTTTAGGAGCTTTGTGAAGACCATGGCATTAGCCACCGGCTTACCTCAGTTGGGCACCCGCAAACAAACGGTGAGACAAAGTTAGCTAATTGAACCCTACTGCAAGGATTGAAGGCTCAACTGAATAGAGCCCACAGTAGGCGGGCAGATGAGCTTCACCACATCCTTTGGGTCTACCGAACGATGCAGCGAATTTCCACTGGAAAAACTTTATTCATAATGGCCTTCGGCACTGAAGCTGTCATCCCAGTTAAGAGTCAAAGGTTACTCTAAGAAAACAAACGACGAGCAACTGTAGGCCAACCACGACCTCATCGAAGAAGTCAAAGAAAAGGCTCGGATTAGAATGGCTGCATACCAACAATGCATGGCCCATTAATATTCTTCCTGAGTGAAGGGGAAGTTCTTCCTTCCTGACCATCTGGTGCTCCACAAAACTTCAATCTCTAAGCCAATGGAGCAAGGGAAGTTAACCTCGAACTGAAAAGGTCCCTACCAAGTAGCGGAGGTCATCAGGCCCGGCACCTACCAGCTCCAAGACCTCAATGGAAAAGCCATCTTGAGGACATGGAACTCGGATAATCTTCAAGTATACTACTAGTAAGGTACTCCTCAAACATTGGCTACCTTACTCTTGTAAAAAACCTCTCTGTATATGGACATATTTTCTCCGAATAACCATCTTCCTTAAGATGCCAATGAGAACCATGTTTCTCCCAATCATCGATCCAACGGATCCTATCTTCAAATCCTCAACTGGGCTAAGGTCTCCTCGTTAAATTCTCCAAATCTCGACAGGGCTAAGTACTCAATTTTTCAAATCTTGGCAGGACCGAGTACCTAATTCTTCAAACCTCGACAGGGCCGAGTACCTAATTTCTTTGAAACTTAGCAGGGCCGAGTACTCAATTTCTTTGAACTTCAGCGGGGCCGAGTACTCAATTTCTCTGAACCTCGATAGGGCCGAGTACATAATTCTTTGAAGCCTCAGTAGGCCTGAGTACTTAATTTATCTAGACCTTGGTATGACAGAGTCTTTATTTCTCCGAACCTCGGTAGGACCAAGCACTTAACTTACCTAAACCTTGGCAGGATCAATTAAGAATTTGCTTCATTTTGCTTATAAACCTTGAAAAGGCTAAGTCTCTACTTTGTCTCATCTTTGGATTCCAGTTCCTTCATCACTCTTGCTCAGGACCCGATACTTGCAGTTTGTAGTTGTCGGGAATCCAGTATTCATGGTGGATCCTCTCTAGATCCGTCGGAGTCATTATCGAAGCTATACGAGTCGGGCGCTCCATATCCTCAGAACGAATGACAATAGAGCTAGCTATGGTCTTCTTCAACTAAGAATCCTTAATCTCAGAAAGAAGAGTAGCGCCAAATGTTTGAAAAGATGTGACTATGAAAGATACCAGCCTTCCCCTTTTTAAGGCTGTTGCACGAGGAGACATAACATTATTAGCAGAGCCATGAGCCTTCGGTTCATACGCCATGACCTCCAACTCCACCATGTGTTATTCCACTAATCATCCTGATCGAGTCCCAAGAAGGCTCCTCTTGTCTGATGGGTTGGGATGGAGGCATGAGGGTTCAGCATTTATGACATCTTTATGGTATGTCTCTTAAAATCCCGCCCTCGCCAATGAAAGCCAACTCTAGGACTCTACTCCCTACGCCTGAAATCAAACTTTGGACTAGGGAGTGGGGGTGGGGGGGGGGGAGCAAGTGATGCGGGGTAAAAAAGTTTCGCATAAAATGGCTAACATGGGCAGATAGGTCGGGCCCACATTGGGAATATGGTCGACCCTCGAAAGCCAAAGGATGCCCTACCGACTTTGCCTCGGCGTCTACGTCCGAACCTTGCCAGACTGAGCTTTGCCAACTAAACCTCGGTTGACTGACCTTCAACTTCACCGAGTCTCAGCGATCAAACCTCAATAGTCAGGAGCCACTCGTCTAATCCTCCTCTCTAGCCGACCTTCAGCTTGTGCCAAATATCTCAACCCTCAGTTCACTGGAATTACGAGGATCTCAGAACTCCTTTCCAAAGTAATCCTTCATAAATGGAAATAAAAGCCTAATAAGGCTCCCCGTCTTCATAATTTCAGGAATTATGAATTCTCTCGATAAGGTATATGACAATTCGATCTTATCATCGCCCAACTTTCATAACAACTCTCCGAAAATAAGGTGTTGAGAAATTATTGTAACATAATTACTCCAACTTATTGATTTTGATGATTTCCAAAAGACATTGCTTTACTTTCTAAAAGGCTATGAACATGTTAAGTTAACAATGAAATATTCAATTTCAAATTGGAAACTATGAACTATTAAAAATATAATGAGTTTCTTGAATCAATTGAATATATGTTTCAGTGAGCTATACTTATGAATTCAAAAATGATTTTATATATCAATCTTTTAAAGATCAATGACTTAATGAAATGCTTTGAAATTGAGCTTTACTGTTAAAACAACATTATCTAAGTCAAATTTATATTTCAAAGTTGGTTGGGATGATTTTCAAAGCAAATCAGAATGTTTTCTGATTTTTGTATCAGTCCCGAGCCGACTCGAGAGTTTCCGAGTCGACCCCTGAACTTTCTCGAGCCGACTCGACTGTGCGAGCCGACTCGACTCAGACGGCAGAAGACTCATTTTTGAGTGCCTCTCGAGTCGACTCCCAGCTTTTCGCGAGTCGACCCCTGAAAGTCACGAGTCGACTCCCAGATTTTCGCGAGTCGACCCTGGAACCCATTTTTTGGTGCGTTCTGGATTCGATTGCTCGAGCCGACTCGCACAGTCCCGAGCCGACTCCCCGATTCTGGGCGGAAATTTTTTTAATGACACATCAGCTCCAACGGATATTTTTGAATAACGGCTATTTTTCTTTGTTTCTAACGGCTATATTTTTCAGAATCTATAAATAGAGGAGCCATTCAACAAAAAAAAGAGAGAAGATATATATTGAGAAAAGAAGAAATTCAAAAGAGGGAAAAACAGAGTGTTATTAGAAAAATCTTTTAGCTCAAGAGAGAGATTCAAAAGGAGTGAAATCCAAGTGAAGATTCGTCTACTCCTTCTCATCATTCCACAAAAGCCAGAAGAAAATCCAAGTGCGTTCAAAGGTCAAATCTGCGGATTTTCAAAAGAGGGAAAAGCTTCATCTCAACTCCAAAGTCTTCAACGGTCAAGAATCTAGCTGAGGCGTGATTCAACACTTCTAGAGGAGTTGAAGAGAAGAAGGGAGAAAGCCCAAGCATCTACCATCGGCAAAATTATCAGGCTTTTCTAACCTTATATCATTTTGTACTTAATTTGTATATCTGCTCAAGGGGAGCACTTTATTGTTCAAAAACAATCTTTATTATTTGTTTGCTGATTCAATCTGTGGATTGAATTAGTGGAGGTTGGTATACCTCGTTGCAAGCCGGAGTGCTTGTGTTGGGTTAGTTGTGAGCCCTAGAAAAACAACTTGTAGGGTTTTGTGCTGGTAAGCCCGA
>UESW01002136.1:244545-277247 GCA_900491605.1 Calamus simplicifolius | reverse complement strand
GGGATCATGCCCCTTGGGGTGAATCGAGGCAGGCTCGTCTTGGGGCAGGCGAGATTTTCGGCTGATAGTTTGTGGCGCAATAGAGGTTGTGTCACGTGGCGAGATCTCGAGCGTCGCTGATGGAAGGTGGAGGGTATAAAAGCGCTTCAAGAGTTTGGGAAGAACTTTTACACTGCATTGCTTTCTTCCACCTTCCTCTTCCTCGAGCTTCTTCTACGACCTAAGCCCTTCTAACTCCCAGGTTAGTTTCATCCTTTTCTTACCCATGGACCGTAGTGCCATTAGGGAGGGTAAGAGACCCGTAGAAGAGTCTTCCCAATCCAACAGTGAAAACCATGCCCATGTAGTTAGCCAAATGCCTCGACCGATGGGTGGCGTCACCATCCGCGACGGATCGAGGATGATAGGACCTCCGTCCACCTCCGGCTCTCCCATTAGGGCAGTCCCTGTGTCCTCTCACCGTCCGGCGCTTCCTTCGGTGGTGAGTTCTGATCCAGCAGGTCCAGCAGGGTGGCCTCAACCATGACCTCTAAGGACGTAGAGGCCATTAGGGTTAGATACTGGTCCCTGACTTCATTGGCCTGTCTCGCCGGGGGCCCAAGATAGGGTGACTTCTGACTACCCGGGTCAGGTCGCTCTATATGAGGAGTTCTTCCAGTGCGGGCTGCGCCTTCCTTTCCATCTTTTCTTCTAAACCTCTTAGATAGGTATAGGTTAGTGCCGGCGCAGTTGACTCCGAATTCGATTCGGATCATTGTGCCTTTGTCATTCTTTGCCATTTCAAGGGGGCCCGCCAGGGTTGTCTCTGTTCCGAGCTTTCTACAAGCTCCGCCGTCAAGGTGAGGGGGCCTGGTGGGCATTTACCGCCAGGCGGGTAGAGCTTTCCTTTAGGCCTCGTCCAAAATTAGGGGGTGGAAGTTAGATTCCTTTTGCCCACGTCGAGGGGGTAAAGGCTGCTTGGAGGGAGCCAGACACTAGTTCCAACGATCATTCCTTCAAGGGATAGGGATAAGGAACTATTCACCCAATTGTCTAACTGCCAAATCCCAGGCTACAAGGAACTCCTGTCAGGAACCTGGTAGAGGCCGAGTTAGCCCCGGCGGCCGGTGAGCTTGACGCCTGACTCCTTCTATCCCGACCTTCGGTTTGCCGTACGCTATCGCTAATGCTTGTTATCTTTTTCTGTGCAGCAATGAAGATTTTCGCCAGCGATTTCGAGGCGTCCTGAAGCAGAAAAGGCAGGCGACCGGAGCGTCGTCCAGGCCGGCGAAGAGAATTCGAAGAAGGGAGCCGGCCAAGCCGGCTGAATCCCTCACGGCCCCAACGCCTACGGAGGAGCCGGCTAAGAAGAAGCCGATCGTAGGAGTGGCCCCGAAGCCGGCCAGGGCCAAATTGAAGAGGGGGAGATCCCGGCCACCACCGAACGATGGTGGTGGTTTTGGATGAGGAGGAAGCCCTCGCCACCGCCGATGTGCCGAGCGGGGGGTTACCATCGTTGTCGGCCCCCCGGTTGTTGCAGAGCTGGGGAGGGAGAGTGCTCCCCTAACTGCTGGTGAGGGGGAGCGAGTCGCTAGGAAGGCCCAGGATGGGGCAGAGGCGACCGAGAAGCAGAGGGGTGAGCTGAGGAGCTCATCCCGTCAACCGGCCCGTTGCTCGACCCGCCCTCAAGCCGAGGTCCGCAGGAAGGACATACACGACTGGTCCCCATACTCAGCACGATGGTGGATGCTGCACAAGCCTCCCGCCTTCTGTTGGGGTTCGGACCGCCGAGTTCGAGGAGGAGATAGGGGATTGAGTCACTCCGCACTCATGGATATGGTAATGGTCGCCGTTGTCCAGGTAATTTTTGAATCCTCCTCATTTTTCTCAATGTTTCTCCTTCCTGCGGCTAACATGTTTCCTCTGCTACAGATGGCCAACGGCGCACTGGGCCTTCGCGAGGCGTTGGCCCACTCTTCGAGCACTATGGCCAAGGCCCTGGCGCGGCCGATAAGTACAAGAAAGAGAGCTGGCGCAGGCCGAAAGCCTTGCTCGTCTTCACAAAGAGGCCTCGGCCCGGGAGGAGAGTGCGGCCAGTCGCCTAAAGGAGATGGAGAGTCGGGCCGAAGCCCAGAGCGGCCGGGCCTCCGCAGCCGAGGCCAAGATGGAGCTGGCCTCGAAAGGTTGAAGGCCACCGCGGCACAGAACGAGGAGTTGACTGGCTGCTCCAACGTGCCGAGGAGGACTCGAGTTGCTGCGGAGAGGGCAGCTGCCGCGGAGAAGGCGGCAGCAGAGGCGGGCTCAGAGAAGGCCGGGGCAGTGGCCTGTGCCGATGAGGCAGTGCCCGTGCCGAAGAGGCCGAGAGCAGGGCCTGGGAGGCCGAGGCACGAGCCAAGGAGGCTGAGGCCAGAGCACAGCGAGCTGAAGCCGAGGCGGGCAGACCGTTTCCAACTATAAGGCCTCGTCGGAGTTCAAGCAGGAATTCATCGAGGCCAGCCTCAATGCCTATGTTCAAGGCTTCGAAATGTGCAAGGTCAAGGTATCTGCGGCCCTCGAGATCGATATCTCTGAACTTGAAGACATTCGGCCTGGGGAGACTGACGAGGAGCCAGCAGAGAAGGAAGACGAGAAGAAACCTAGCCCAGGCGAACCTTGAGGGCCCGCCGCTTTTTTTTCTTTACTTCGACTTGTGTAACCGGCCTCAGGCCCAATTTTGTACTTCCCCTTAATTGTTAATAAAGAAACTTTTTGTCAAAACTTCTTTGTGTTTTGATCCTTCTGTTCTTTCTTCTTTTGAGAAAAACGCCTTACTGTGCCTTACTTCCCGTGGCCAAATCGCATATGTTGGCAATGCCGTAGCCGAATCGTAGTCTTGGACTTAGCCAATACTCGAATGCGTCTCTGGAATGTAGGCTGGCCATATGAACGGTTACTTAAGATGCCTCATGCTGTTGTAGACTGTTTGAAGGGAGACTCATCTGCACACAAATTCTCTAAAGGCTTGGAATAACCTGCGGGCGACTTAGTGCCAAGATTAATCTTGAAGGCATTGGTAATGACAGAAATGGTCAGGGCTGACTAGGTCATCTTGGGGATGCCGAGGCCAAGTGGGGTTGACCGGTGGAAGCCCACACCGATTCGGTCAATGTTGGAGATGCTTGGGCCAGTCGAGGCCTACCATGAAGACCATGACCGAGCTGGCTGGCTCGAAATCTGTGAGGGCCACACGGAGCCTTTTGGAGCTATCTCCATGGTCTGGGTTCCATATGAGGGGCGATCCGGCTGGGTACACAGCTATTAGGGACTTAACCGACTTGAGGGCGTCATCGTGCCGGGACCAAGTGGTACCCCGTTAGCTGCGGTGCTGGCGATCTTTTTGAACTGCCTCAGGGGTTTGTGTGCCACCTGAGGGTGACTCGACCAGCTATGGAGCTGTTAGGGTCTTAACTGACTCGGGGGCACCGCCGTGCCGGGGCCGAGTGGTATCCCGTTAGCCGCGATGCCGGTGAGCTCCTTTTGAACCGCCTCAGGGGTTTGTGTGCCGCCTGAGGGGCGACTCGATCGGGTACGGAGCTGTTAGGGTCTTAATGACTCGGGGGCACCGCTGTGCTAGGGCCGAGTGGTGTTCCGTTAGCCATGATGCCGTGAGCTCCTTTGAACCGCCTCAGGGGTTTGTGTGCCGCCTGAGGGGCGACTCGATGGGTATGGAGCTGTTAGGGTCTTAACCGACTCGGGGGCACCGCTGTGCCGGGCCGAGTGTGTCCCGTTAGCCGCAATGCCGGTGAGCTCCTTTTGAACCGCCTCAGGGGTTGTGTGCCGCCTGAAGGGCAACTCGACCGGGTACGGAGCTGTTAGGGTCTTAACTGACTCGGGGGCACCGCCGTGCCGGGCCGAGTGGTGTCCCGTTAGCCGCAATGCCGGTGAGCTCCTTTTGAACCACCTCAGGGGTTTGTGTGCCGCCTGAGGAACAACTCGACCGGATACGAAGCTGTTAGGGTCTTAACCGACTCGGGGGCATCGCCGTAACGGGACCGAGTGGTGTCCCGTTAGCCGCGATGCGGTGAGCTCCTTTTGAACTGCCTCAAGGGTTTGTGTGCCACCTGAGGGCGACTCGACTGGGTACGGAGCTGTTAGGGTCTTAACTGACTCGGGGGCACCGCCGTGCTGGGGCCGAGTGGTGTTCCATTAGCCACGATGCTGGTGAGCTCCTTTTGAACCGCCTCAGGGGTTTGTGTGCCGCATGAGGGGCAACTCGACCGGGTACAGAGCTGTTAGGGTCTTAACCGACTCGGGGGCACCGCCGTGCCGGGGCCGAGTGGTGTCCCGTTAGTCGCGATGCCGGTGAGCTCCTTTTGAACGGCCTCAGGGTTTGTGTGCCGCCTGAGGGGCGATTCGATCGGGTACGGAGCTATTAGGGTCTTAACCGACTCGGACCACCGTGCCGAGGCGAGTGGTATCCCGTTAGCCGCGATGCCGGTGAGCTCATTTTGAACGCCTTAGGGGTTTGTGTGCCACCTGAGGGGTGACTCGACCGGGTACAGAGCTATTAGGGTCTTAATCGACTTGGGGGCACCGCCGTGCCAGGTCCGAGTGGTGTCCCGTTAGCCGCGATGCCGGTGAGCTCTTTTGAACCGCCTCAGGGGTTTGTGTGCCGCTTGAGGGGCGACTCGACCGGGTATAGAGCTGTTAGGGTCTTAACCGACTCGAGGGCACCGCCGTGTGGGGCCGAGTGGTGTCCCGTTAGCCACGATGTCGGTGAGCTCCTTTTGAACCACCTCAGGGGTTTGTGTGCCACCTGAGGGATGACTTGACCGGGTATGGAGCTGTTAGGGTCTTAACCGACTCGGGGGCACCGCCGTACCGGGGCCAAGTGGTGTCCCGTTAGCCGCATGCCGGTGAGCTCCTTTTGAACCACCTCAGGGGTTTGTGTACCGCCTGAAGGGCGACTCGACCGGGTACGGAGTGTTAGGTCTTAACCGACTTGGGGCACCACCATACCGGGGACAAGTGGTGTCCCGTTAGCCGCGATGCCTGTGAGCTCCTTTTGAGAGACATGATCCTTTGATGCAAGGGAGAGTAAGCTGTGGCGTCAGAAAGGCCTCCTTTATTGCTTATGCCCTGGGGGAATACATCATTGATAATATTGGCGGAGGTTATCCGCATTCCAGGTACACGGAATGGGTTGCCCGTTGAGTTCTTCTAGTCTGTATGCCCCCCAGTGGAGTGTCTCGGCAACGATAAGGACCCTCCCAGTTGGGGGATAGCTTGCTCCCCTCTGTAGGCTTGGAAACCTCAGCCTTCCTCAAAACCAAGTCTCCGCAGCGAAAAACCTTGAGATGAACTCGGGCATTGTAGTACTTAGCCGCTCGCTGACGAAAGGTTGCTATGCGCAGCCTCGCTTGATCATGTGCTTCGTCAATGAAGTCTAGATTAGCCCATATCAATGCGGAGTTATTTTCCTTGCTAAAGGATTCCACGCGCGGACTGGGCAGTCCGATCTCGACGGGAATGACGCTTCGGATCCGAAGGTAAGACTGAAGGGAGTCTCGCCCGTCGGGGTACTGGGGGTTGTGTGGTAAGCCCATATCACACTGGGGAGCTCCTTCACCCATCGACCCTTGGATCCGTCTAGTCGGGTCCTGAGCCCTCTGAGGATGGTGCGGTTCATGACTCGGCCTCTCCGTTGGTCTGGGGTGGCCGACAGAGGTGAATCGGTGATGAATGCCTAGCTCGTCACAGAAAGCTTTAAATGCTTCATTATTAAATTGGCAGCCGTTGTCAATGACGAGGGTATGAGGTAGGCCGAAACGACATATGATCGACTTCCAGAAGAAGGCCTTGACCTTACTTTCAGTGATCTTAGCCAAGCCTCGACCTCGACCCATTTGGTGAAGTAGTCGATGGCGACTAGCAAGAATTTCCGTTGCCCTGAAGCTAGGGGAATGGCCCGAGGATGTCCATTCCCCATTGAGCGAAAGGCCATGGGCTGAGAGTGGATTCAGCGGGTAGACGGTTGATGTTGGATGTGTGCGTGGCGCTGGCAACCATCGCATTTTTGAACTAGTCTGGCCGCGTCCTCCCTCATAGTGAGCCAGAAGTATCCCTGACGGAGAGCCTTTTGGGCTAAGGATCTGCCCCCAGATGATTTCCACAGATGCCTCATGATTTCTCTGAGGATGTAGTCGGCGTCGGCGGGTCCTACACACTTGAGAGGGGGTAGGAGAACGACCTTCTGTATAGACGTCCGTCGAGGAGGATGAATTTGGAGGCCTTCCACTTGAGCAGTCTGGCTTCGTTGCGGTCGTCAGGGAGAGTGCCATCAGTGATATAGCGGACGTAGGCATCCATCCATGTGGGCTCTTGGGTAGCGGGAGGACTTCCTCGCTCCTCTATGCTGGGCCTTTCTAAATATTCAATGTAAGCGTCCCTTGCCATGCCGTCGGTAGAGGTAGCCAGACGAGAAAGGATGTCGGCCTTGGCATTTTCACTCCGGGGAATGTAACTGATACTGAAGTAAGGTAGCGGGGAGGTCAAGAGCTGAACCTTGCTCAAGTACTGAGTCATAACAGGGTCATGCGCCTCGTACTCTCCGTTGATTTGCCGGAAACGAGTTGCGAGTCTGAAAGCCCTGAGACGCCTTATTCCGAACTCCTGGGCTAGCCTTAATCCAGTCAGCAGGGCTTCGTACTCAGCTTGATTATTGGTGGCTTCGAATAGAAACCGCAGGGCACATTCCATCCTCTCTCCATCCGGCCCGCAAGAATGAGGCCGGCGCCCTTCCCTGAGAGTTTGACGCGCCATCCACATGAAGGATCCAAGTTTCTCCATCACCGCTTGGTTCGGGCTCGCGCTTTCCTTGGTAACTTCCTTAGTCGTCTTCTCCCCAAGTGCATTCAACTAGGAAGTCAGCTAAAACTTGAGACTTCAGGGCCGGTTATGCCTGGAAGGAGAGGTCGAACTCTCCTAGCTTGATGGCCCACTTGGCGAGTCGACCCGAGGTATCGGACGAGCCAGGATGACTCGAAGGGCTGGTCCGTGAGCACCACGATAGGATGGGCTTAAAAGTATGGACGGAGGTGCCGGGCGGAAACTATCAGGGCAAAAATAACTTTCTCTATCTTGGAGGCGCACCAGGACCGAGCTAACGGCTTTCGAAGAAGCAGCTAAGTAGAGGAAGAGACATTCCCTGTCTCTTGGCTTGGATAGGAGCGGCGGAGAGGACAGGAACACCTTCAACCCGTCGAAGGCTCTCTGGCAGTCGTTTGTCCACTCGAAGCTGTTCACCTTCCGCAGGGCCTTGAAGAAGGGCAAGCATATTTTGGCCGATTTGGAGAGGAAACGACTTAGAGCCGCTACCCTTCCTGTTAGTCGCTGCACTTCCTTCTTACTGGATGGTGGCCTCATGTCGAGTATGGCGCTGATCTTCTCTGGGTTCATTTCGATCCCCCGCTGGGTCACCATGAAACCCAGGAACTTACCCGCCGTGACCCCGAAAGCACATTTCTTGGGGTTCAGCTTGACTTGGAAACGATGGAGGTTGTTGAAGGTTTCCTCTAAGTCGGAGACATGATTGGAGGCGCGGGTGCTCTTTGTCAGCATGTCATCCACATAGACCTCCATATTCTAGCCTAGCTGATCCTGGAACACTCTATTCATCAACCTTTGGTAAGTTTCCCCCACATTTTTGAGGCCAAAAGGCATCACTTTGTAGCAATAAATGGCTTTCTCTGTCACAAAGGATGTGTGCTCTTCGTCGTTGGGTTCCATCCTTATCTGATTATACCCGGAGAAGGCGTCCATGAAGCTGAGGAGCTCATGCTCGGAGGTGGAATCCACCAGCTGATCTATCCTTGGTAGGGAAAACTGTCTTTTGAACATGCCTTGTTGAGGTCGGTGAAGTCGATGCAAATTTTCCAGTTCCTGTTTGCCTTTCACACCATGACGACATTAGCCAGCCAGCTAGGGTAGTGTACCTCCCGGATGTGGCCGGCGCTGAGTAGCTTGTTGACTTCCTCATCAATAGCCTTTTGTCGATCAGGAGCGAAGCTTCTCTTCCTTTGGAGGATTGGACGGTGCTGCGAGTCAATGTTGAGCTTGTGGGTGATCACCTCCGGAGGGATGCCGGGCATATCGGATGCCGACCAAGCGAAGACGTCTGAGTTAGCCTGCAAAAAAGCTAAAAGGCGCTCCCGGTCCTCCGGGGGAAGGAGTTCGCCGACACGGATGGTCTTCGCCGGGTCGTCTCCAAGAGGAAAGTTAAGAGGCGCTTGGCTCGTTCTCCTCCGTTGCTGGAGTCCCTGGGGTCGGGTGCTTCTAAAGTTGATTCAGCTTCCAAAGGACTTGATGCCGCGTGATAACAAGGAAGGACCAGGCTGGTCTCACCGCGCATCTCTCCAACTCCTTCACTAGTGGGGAACTGCACCAGCAAACACCGGGTGGAGATAATAGCGTCCAAAAGGTTAAGACCTGGACGCCCGAGAATGGTATTGTATGCCAAGGGAACCCTCATGATGAGGAGTTTCATTCACTGTACTTTGGCATGGAGGTGTTTCGGCTGCCGCAGGCAAAGATATCTCGCCTTCCACCCTTACTGAATCCCTGGTGAATCCGACCAACGGGGCCGCCACAAGCTGAAGGGAATCTAGAGATAATCCCATCCGAACAAAAGCATCGTAAGTAAGGATGTCAGCTGAGCTGCCACTATCAACTAATATCCTTTTTACAGGGTGCTTGGCGATCGTCATAGAGACGATGATGCCTTCATTGTTTACATTTTCAACAACAGCAGATCCCCCCCAGAGATTACATTACCCGGTGCCTCCTCCCTCTCGGTCGCTTAGATGTGGAGGCCGCTCCCCAAGATACCATTCCGACCGTCCGTTCTGTGGGGGTGTTGTCGACCATGGCTTGAGCGGGTGGGGGCTCCATGAGTGCTGGCAGCGGCTGTGATGCCTTCTGAACATACTTGTTGAGGTAGTCTCGCTGGATGAGCTCCTCAATGGCCCGCTTCAAACTGTAGCAGCTGTCGATGTCATGGCCATAATCCCGGTGGAATCGGCAGTAACGGCTTTTGTCGCGAGGAAGACCTTTCTTCATTAGAGGAGGATGCTGGAGATAAGGCTCGCCCTCGATCTTCATAAGGATATGGGATCGAGGGGCTAGGAGAGGTGTGAGCTTGCTCTCATCGGGGACGGGGCTTCGGCGTCTGTTGTCAGATCGGTGAGGCGGGTCGGACCGCCGGTGTCGAGGGGGCCACTTGGCTCGGGGCGAGCGGGCTTGTGGTTGGAGCTCCTTGAGGATTCTCGGCTGGTGAGGTCAGCCTCATCCGCACGGATGTACTTTTGAGCCCGGAGGAGGAGTCGGAATATGAACCCGGAGGCTTTTTATCCAAGAAAAAGGTGAAGCGGGACGGGAGGAGTCCCCGCTTCAGCGCTAGCGTAGCCACCGCGTCATCGAGATGGTAGACTTCGAGGGCGGCAGCCTTAAACCAGGACACAAAGTCCCGCAGCGACTCCCCCTCCTTCTAGCGCACAGAGAAGAGGCTGTCCGCCACTCTTGGGATCCGCCGGCATGCATCGAAATGTGCCAGAAAGGCCCTATCCAGCTCTCGAAAGGAGTTGATGCTGTGGAGGAACAGGCGCGAGTGCCATGCACGAGCGGCCTTCGGAAGGGTGGCGGGGAAGGCTTTGCAGAGAAGGGCATCCGAAGCGCCTTGAACTTGCATCATGGCTTTATAACTCTCGAGATGGTCGAGAGGATCCATCGTACCGTCGTACGGGTCTATCTGAGGAAAGCGGAATCTGGAGGGGACATGCTCCTTCAATATCCGGCGGGTGTAATGAGGACGGTGTCGAACTCTTCCTCCGGTTGATGATTGATTTTCCTGGCGAGCTCATCCAGTCACCTATTGTACTCTTCCATGCACTCCTTCGCTTGGCGGCTGATTGTTGGGCCCTCCGAGATAGCTCGGAGAAGGAAGAAGAAGAAGAAAGAGAAGGAGAAGGATGCGGGAGCCGGGACTTCTGCTTTGGTTCCTCCTGATGATGCGGCTCGGGAGAAAATTTACTGGGGCCACAACCAGGGGACCGTGGCCGTTTAGAGGGCTCACGGCGAGGCTTCCTAGGGGAAACTTGACGACGACCGGCTTTTCGCTAGGGAGAGCCTCCCCTTGCCGACTGCTGGCTGGCGGGGGGAGCAGTTTGGTGCTGGGTGGCCATGGACTACTGCTGCTGGAGTCCATGGACCATAGCGGTGAGAGTTTGGACTTGCTGGGTGAGAGTCGCTAATCGCTCCGCAGTTTGGACAGCTGCATCTGGCGGTCGGCGAGTGACGGGAGGATCGGCGGTAGGGGGTTGGCCTCCTGCTGCCTGGCTGGCGGGGGAAGCCCCGCTGGACAACTGATAGAAGCGTCCTGAGCTCGCGTCACCACCATGGCTTGGTGAAGAAAAAGGGAGGGAGTGAAGTTTGCTGATACGGGGAACCTTGAGTTTCCTGCTGCCTAGCCCCCCCTACCTGGCGTGCCAATCTGATGATGCCCGATTACTGGTCCTGAACGTCGAGAGAAGGAATCAGACTGATTAGCGGATCTTTGCTCCACCGAGTTGCCTGCAAAAAGTCCCAGGACCGGAGGGATTCTCCGTGGGACCCTCCGACGCTCAAGTTAGCAATCAAGGTCACACCTGAGGAAGAGCTCGAGTGAGCTCTTTTTAGATGAAAGGTGTTCCCCCGGGAGGAGGAATTCGGCGGCAGGGGGGTTGGCCTCCTGCTGCCTAGCTGGCGGGGGAAGCCCCGCTGGACAACTGATAGAAGCGTCCTGAGCTTGCGTCACCACCATGGCTTGGTGAAGAAAAGGGAGGGAGTGAAGTTTGCTGATACGGGGAACCTTGAGTTTCCTGCTGCCTAGCCCCCCCTTCCTGATGCGCCAATTTGATGATGCCCGATCACTGGTCCTGAACATCGGAGAAGGAAGCGGACTGATTAGTGGATCTTCACTCCACCGAGTTGCCTGCAAAAAGTCCCAGGACCGGAGGGATTCTTCGGTGGGACCCTCCGACGCTCAAGTTAGCAATCGAGGTCAGCTCGAGTGAGCTCTTTTTAGATGAAAGGTGTTCCCCCCGGGAGGAGGAATCCCTCTCTGAGTATTAAGATAGCGATTCTTTGAGTTTTTTGCTCGTACCTTATTATTGAGTGGATTCATCTTTTTATAGGGGTTGACACTTGCATGACCACGTGGGATTCCGTGAAAAAGGAATGTCCACGGAGTTCTTGGGAGTTAGGTGAATCTGGGCCAGTTGGTGGGTCCTGTCCCATTGGAGAGGGAGAAAACGGCGGTTGGTGGGCTACGTCCCATCAGCCAGTGGGCTATCGGGTAGTTTGGTCTAGTCCCATCAGCAGTGTGGCCAGTGGGTAGTTGGATCTGGCGTTGTCAGGCGGCGTGGGTTAGGAAGGTGGCATCCTGAACCACCAGGGCCGTGCTGAGGCTGATTTGGAGGAAACGAGGGCATCTCGACTCTCCCGAGGGAGCCGAGGCTGAGCTAGGTTGACTAGGGATGGCCGAGGCCAACCTTGCCGACCAGGAAGTGTCGGGGCGGGGCCGACCAAGAATGGTCGGGGCCGGCTCGGTGGACTGGAGATGCCGGGGCCGAGCGGGGGCCGACCAGGAATGGTCGGGACCGGCTCGGCGGACTGGAGATGCCGGGGCCGAGCGGGGCTGACCAGGAATGGTCGGGGCCAACTCGGCGGGCCTGGAGATGCCAGGGCCGAGCGGGGCCGACCAGGAATGGTCGGAGCCGACTCGGTGGGCTTGGAGACGCTGGGGCCAAGCAGGGCCGACCAGGAATGGTCAGGGCCGACTCGGTGGGCTTGGAGATGCTGGGGCCGAGCGGGGCCGACCAGGAACGGTCGGGGCCGACCAGGAACGGTCGGGGCCGACTGGTGGGCTTGGAGACGCTGGGGCCGAGCGGGGCCGACCAGGAACGGTCGGGGCCGACTCGGCGGTCTTGGAGCTGCCGGAGCCGAGCGGGCCGACCAGAAATGGTCGGGGTCGACTCGGCGGGCTGGAGACGCTGGGCCGAGCGGGGCCGACCAGGAATGTTGGGGTCGACTCGGCGGGCTAGGAGACGCCGGGGCCGAGCGGGGCCGACCAGGAATGTTGGGGTCAACTCGGCGGGCTAGGAGACGCTGGGGTCGAGCGGGGCCGACCAGGAATGGTCGGGGCCGACTCGGCGGGCTTGGAGCTGCTGGGGCCGAGCGGGGCTGACCAGGAACGGTCGGGGCCGACTCGGCGGGCTTGGAGACGCCGGGGCCGAGCGGGGCCGATCAGGAACGGTCGGGGCCGACTCGGCGGGCTGGAGACAACGGGGCCGAGCGGGGCTGACCAGGAATGTTGGGCCCGACTCGGCGAGCTTGGAGACAACGAGGCCGAGCGGGGCCAACCAGGAATGGTCGGGGCCAACTCGGCGGGCTTGGAGATGCCGGGGCCGAGCGAGGCTGACTTAGCGGGCTTGAAGATGCCGGGGCCGAGCGGGGCCGACCAGGAACAGTCGGGGCCGACTCGGCGGTCTTGGAGCTGCCGGGGTCGAGCGGGGCCGACTCGGCGGGCTTGGAGATGCCGGGGCCGAGCGGGGCTGAGCAGGAATGTCGGGGCTGACTCGGCGGGCTAGGAGACGCCGAGGCCGAGCGGGACCGACCAGGAATGGTCGGGGCCGAATCGGCGGGCTTGGAGCTGCCGGTGCCGAGCGGGGCCGACCAGGAACGGTCGGGGCCAACTCGGCAGGCTTGGAGACGCTGGGCCGAACGAGCCCGACCAGGAACGGTCGGGGGTGACTCGGCGGGCTTGTAGACAACGGGGCCGAGCGGGGCCGACCAGGAATGTCGGAGCTGACTCGGCGGGCTTGGAGACAACAGGGCCGAGCGGGGCCGACCAGGAATGGTTAGCGCCGACTCGGTGGGCTTGGAGACGCCGGGGCCGACCAGGAATGTCGGGGCCGACTCGGCGGGATTGGGGGCCGACCAGGAATGGTCGGGCTGACTCGGCGGACTGGAGATGCCAGGGCCGAGCGGGGTCGACCAGGAAAAGTCGGGACCGACTAGGCAGGCCTGGAGACGTCGGGACCGAGCGGGGCCGACCAGGAATGGTCGGGGCCAACTAGCGGGCTTGGAGACGCCGGGGCGCACTAATGTTTTGGTTTTACCAAAATTTTCCTTGTGGCTATACCAACCACATCACTTTTAGTTGCACTCAACTCAGACTATATCTAGATATAGTACTGATTCTAAATCATCTTCATCTCTTAAATAACCATTTAATCCAATAATCTTATACTTGTTTTTGAGTGCGAAAGATTCTAAAATGATGATCATAGATTGAGATTTATGAACTAAAATGCCTCTCGTCTACAGAAAAAAAGGCACTTAATATTATATTCATATTAATATAATCTAATTTAATATCATAAAATTATATTATATAATATAATACAATGTTATTGTATATTACTATAATTACGATATTATAATCATTATGTTATAATAATTATGTTATAATATTACGCTATAATGTGATATTATCAAAATAATATTATAATTTAATCAAAATATAATAATAATAAATAATATGAAATAATAATAAATTATCACGATAGTTGCAAAATATAAGTAATTTTGATCATAGCACATTAAGTAAATTAAATGTGAATATCTATTATCTTTTTAGTAAGATATAACACACCAAATACAACAATATTAGACTATTAAAGATAAAATCATCATCTGATAAGAATTACTAGTGATTTATTATCATCATGGTAATCCACATAGTTAGAAGGTTGCTTTATGAAAATTAATCAAAGATATCATTGCATGAAAGATTAATTAGTTGATATTATATTAATATGATAATCAATTTTCTTTAAAAGTTCATAAATAACATATTCCTTAATGCCGGCCTCTTCCTTTAGCCCCCTCTCTGAGTATTAGCATGATTGGCTGGGCGGAAGGAATAGGCCGACATCATTTGTAAATTCAATGTTCTCTTCTTTGCCGGCCATTCATGTGGCAGTGATGGAGAGAGCCCTTTTTTAGCTGCATTTAAATATAGATTAAATAATATATAATCATCTATTTATATTTATTTATTTTATTTTCATAGATATGAATATTGAAGAGATTGATTCTACTCTTCAATTTAAAATAGTTATTCATTCATTTAAGCAGATGACATAATACATTATTAAGTTTATTTTTAAATTATATTTATGCTATTTAAGGATTAAATTGATTTCATAAAATCTTTTCTTTTATCTTCTGCATAATCAAAATATTTTGAATATGCTTCTATTATTTAGGAATTAGAGTGATTTAATGAAACCTTTTTATTTATCTTCTACATATTCACAATATTTTGAATGTGCTCATATTACTTAGTGGTTAGATTAATTTATGAAATCTTTGCTTTTATCTTTTATCTATATTTCAATATGCTCCAAGTATGTATAAGTCTACATATACATACATATATATACATGTATGCAAGCATATATATATATATATATATATATAATAATAACAATGAATCAGAGCCCTTTTCTATTCCTTATCTTGAGCAAGTGTATGTCTATACACACACACACACACACACACACACATATATATATATGCATACATTAAATAGGTAAAATAGGACCTAATGTTTAAATATGCTTCTCTCTCTTATTGCCTCGGTCAAAACTCTGTAAATTATGGGACAAGCTGTTACATTTTTTTGCCAACAAATCTCATTCATGAATGATAAGTCTCATTGAAAAACTTACCATCACTAAATGTGGAAGCAATCCTATGGTATCTCCTGAAAGCCAATGTTGGTGATTGGTCACTATTAATGCGCCACACAATGAAGATGATTTGATCATTCATACATTGAATGGTCTTAGAGCTGAGTTTAAAGAGATAGCAGCGACAATTAAAGGAAGCAACAATCTAATCTCATTTGAGTAGTGAGTTACTTAGCAAGCTTAACTAATATATAACCATTCCTACTACCAACCCTATACAAATATTTGGTCAACTCAACAATTCTAAAAAGCGCAGTACCAGTTGTGCCAATCGTAACTCCAATTACTTCTGTAGAAATTTATGCAGTGTTCTAATTCTAGTCCACATAAAAGTGATGGGTACCACAACTAAAATCCTAAGAAAATTTATAAATTTTGTAACAAACCAGAATTGGGTATTCGATGACCTCATTTTCATGAATCAATTGCTAACTATATTGCTTCATCATACCTCAGTAATATAGGATGGCTTGTTGATTCTATCGCTTCTCATTACATCACCTCAAAACTTGATAACATCTCTCCACTTTGAGTATGATGGTTTCAATGAGTTAGTGACAGCTTAGGTTTGCCAATGACTCACATTGTTTCCATTTCTCTTAAGTCTATCTCATTTCTTTTCTTCAAACAAATATTGTGTGTTCCTTCTATTCCAGGGAAAAAAAAAAAAGATTTTGGTCTCCAAATTTTTAAAAATCAATAATACAACAATTGAATTTTTTCCTTTTCATTTTTTTGGTGAAAGATTTGTGTACGGAGGCAATACTAGCATGTGGGCCAAATAATGATAATGTCTATGGGTTTTCTTCTTCAGTGAATATCTAGCCCTTAGCTATGTTGGTACTATAGTTTCATTGGGTGATTGGCATCGTGGTCTTGGTCACCCACAATCCTAAATTCTTCAACATATGCTTAAATCCTTTTCTTTACCCAACTCATCGCATTTCCATTCCATTTCATTATATGCTTCATATCAATCCACCAACTCCTTTTCTTGGTTTCTAATGCTAAGAGTCATGTTCTATTGGATATTGTTTACAGTAATGTTTGGAGTCCTATCTCAATTTCTTCCATTGATGCCTCTGCTTATTATGTTTTCTTTATTGATCATTTCACAAACAAATTCGACTCTATCCATTCAAACACAAATTTGAAGCGTTTATTTTATTTCCCAAGCTTAAAACCTTAAGTAAGGCGCTTAATATTTCTTATAGATGCTGTTTGAAAATGGCTTTAATGGCCAAACTGTCCACATTAAGGTGCTTATTTCTTGTAGGTGCTGTTCAAAAATGGCTTTATTTCAATTAAAATATATAATGTGTTTTTATATTGAGATTTGAAAGAGCTGCTTTACATGAATATTCCTCGTGTTTTCCAAATAGGATGCCAATTAGTTAAATCTTTTGCACAAGTTCTGTGCGGAATCAAACAAACTTCATTGGACTAGATTATTACATTTAATTTGTCTGAACTTTATGGTTGCTGGTTATCCATAATCAAAGGCTAATTGTTCTCTTCATATCTCTAAAGAGTATATATATTATATAGTTGTTTTATTCTATGCTGACAACATTATTTTACTGGCAATATTCCTGCTACAATCGAGTTTATTGGGAGATTTTTCTACTCTTGTTTCCATATTAAAGATTTAGGACTTCTTTAAACATTTACTTGGTACAGTGATAACCAACTCCAACAAGGGAATCTTTCTCTCTCAAGAAAAGTTTGTCTTAGATATCCTGTCACAGCACATGTTAAGTGTCTGACGAGCTGTCTTTCCAAAGGAGCAAAATTTAAAACTGAAAACTGAATTGCTGCTATTTGATCGTTCAAGCATAAACGCCTCATTTGGACATCACTCCTGTTGACGCTCGGTATCAGACGCCGGGAGAAGTGCTGACCATTAGCGGGTCCTCTCCAGAATAGACAACCTGCAAGAAGTCTAGGGACCGAAGAAAGTTTCGGTGGGAATCCTTCAACGTTCAAGTTAGCAACCGAAGTCAAGAGAGCTCCTCAGAGACAGAAAAAGTTCCGAAAGTTAGAGTTTTTCCTAGGGTTTTTGGGTGCAAGTAAACACTTGGGTTCACCTCCCTTAATTCCGAATTCTCTTACTCTTTTATAGGCCGTTGACAACCGTCTGGGGATTAGCTACATGAAGTTTCGTAAAAAGAATGTTCGCAGGGCATGTAGTAATTATGTGAGTGGAGACTGGTCGATGGGCTCCGTCACATCGAAGGCGTGGGCCTGGCGGTTGGTGGCTTGATCCCATCAACTGTGCGAGTTAGGCGATGGGTAGGCCTGTCTGTATCAGACGGCACAGATCAAGTGATAGGTGGGCCTAGTTATATCAGGCGGCACAGATCAGGTGGTAGTGGGCCTGGCTGGAAAAGTCAGGGCCGTCTTGGTCGGCTCGAAGGAGTCAGGGCCGCAGGGGACGACTTGAAAAGTCGAGACCGCCTCAGCGGCTCGAAGGAGTCGGGGCCGCAGGGAGCCGACTTGGAGAAGTCGGGGCCACCTTGGCTGGCTCGGAGGAGTTGGGGCCGCAGGGGACCGACTTGGAGAAGTCGGGGTTGCCTCGGCCGATTCAAGGAGTCGGAGCTGCAGGGGCCACTCGGAGAAGTCGGGGCCGCCTCGGCCGGCTCGAAGGAGTCGGGGCCGCAGGGGGCCGACTCGGAGAAGTCGGGGCCGCCTCAGTGGGCTCGTAGAAGTCGGGGCCACAAGAAGCCGACTTGGAGAAGCCGGGGCGAGCGCACCCATAAGCTTCCGCTCATGTCGTTGGCTAACTTTGCCGTTAATGTCTACGTGGCACCATCGGCCACATCAACTCCTATCTCAGTTACTAGAGTGGGCATTGTTTATCTTGTTAATTTTTTTTAAAAATCAGTTTATGAATAAATCTTGTGAGGCTCATTGCAAGCTGCATTGAGAACTCTTTGCTAGATAATCTCTTTCTTCTAGCTCTCTTACGTTGATATAGGTTGGGTGGTCCATTAAAAGTTGTTGTGCTTTTTCTTGGGGCCTCTCTTATCTCCCGGAAATCCAGGAAGACGGTTACTTTTATATCATGATAATAAAGCAGCACAGCACCTTAGATTGCTGCTGAACTGATGTTTCATTAGAAGACCAAGCACATTGAAATTGTCTTTCATCTTATTTGTGAGAAAGTTCAAGCTAGATTGATTAAGACTGCTTTATGTTCTTACTAATTTACAACATACGGATGTTTTACCAAAGCCTTAGGCAAGGATCGATTTCACAATCTTATATGCGTGAGATGGTATCTAAAGTGAGTTGACTTGTTCAACTACGCTTCAAATTTCTAACTCTATCAAGTTGTTATAGTCTGTGAAGTAGTTGCAACAAAATAACCTTTGTGCGCTTCCTACGAAACTTCCATCTTATATAAATTGGGAGATGCAATGAAATGATTATTAAAATATTTTATACCTGGCTTGGTCAAGCTGAGCTCATTTACTAACATAGTTTGTATTAGAATAAACGTTTTTCAGCTATAAAATTGAGATATTATTGTGGAGTTCAGCACAAAGTATTGACACGAAGTAGCAAGATTCTTCAGCCGTAGGGTTGGCAATTTGGTCCCCAATTTTTATAAAACCCCCAGAAGCGAGTTTACATCCTTTCTTAGGTTGTGCATGGCTAGGAACTTAGGAAGACTTGACTTAAAAGGATGTGAGGTTGGGAAAACATTGCAGCACTTGGGGGAAAGCTTTGGGAGTCTGAGCTCCCACCAGGTTACTTGAACAAACTACTCAGAAAAGGCTCTCTCTGAATTTGAATGAGTCAAGCTCATTTCATTTACAAAACAAGTCTTCCTTGAGCTAGTCTTGGCTCCCCTGGTTGTTTAAATAAAAGTGGAAATATTCCTTTGGTCCTCAAACTATCACTCATAATTCATTTTGGTCCTTAAAATTTCAGCTGTTATATTTTAGTCTCTCGTACTTTTTAAAAAATATTATATTCTTGATGTCTCATTATACAATGTTAGTTAAAATTGATGAAATAATTAACGTATCATTTTAATGCAAATACATAAATTGATTGATAGGATGATACATCAACTATTCTATCAATTTTAACAGAGGTCGTACAATAGGATATTAAAAATGCAATATTACTAAAATATAAGGGATTAAATCTTAACAACCAAAATTTTAAGGTCTAAAATGAATTATGAGTGAAAGTTTGAGGACAAAAAGTATATTTTAGCCTTAAATTAGCTGAGGGGCATTCAATGGAGTTGCTCCAACTATGCAAGATACAATTAATAGAGAAGAATTGCTATGGTGGTGTGGGAGTGATTTGCAACTATGATTCTCTACTTGATCTTATTTTTTCTGGATCTATAGATGTCAACTTTCTTGAGATTCATAATGATTCAGATGTCCTTCCCTCACCTAACCTTCGGTATTAAATTTATGTTCTTTGCTATGCATTTCATATGATTTATTAGTTTCTTGCGAGACAAGTTTAATTTTTTCAAATCAAGGCTTCTTTGCTATGCATTTCATATGGACTTTGTACAAATTGATAGGTTGCCAAAGGAGATTCGAGACTTAATTCAATCGAAGGGATACTTAGCTGAAAGAACTTCCATCAACCATAAAAAAAACATTCACAAACTTTAGATATGAGTTTTTTATAAACCAGTGAGCCACTAAATTCGTTTTGAAAAATTAGAACTGTAACGCCCAAAGCCCACCGTTAATCCAATCAACTTCGTTAGTGGATCAAAATCACATTACCTAAAACCTTGAGTTATAAGCATATAATACATTTCTCTTTCATCCAATATAAAACTAAACATGGAATATGATCCCTACAGATCATCCTTTATTTATTAGAAGGTCTAAACAAATTGCAGACCGAATGGCCTGCAGACATTAGAAGCAGTAAATAGGAGCATTTGGGTGAGTAATGGTATCCTAGCAAAGCTAAGAAACCTTCAACGCCCGTTGCATTTGATGGTCATTGGTGATTATGAGACGGCAGGTTGTATAGCGTACCTGGTAGTGACAATTAGCAAAGATAATTCGAATGACTCACAACCCTCCGGGCCGTGAATTAGGATTAAGTTTAGATTAAGTTTTTTTTTCTTTCTTTTTTTTCTTTCTAGATTCAAGTATATACAGGTCTAATTGGGTTAAAAAAACTATAGAACAGATCGATCACATTGAGTCTTCAAGTCATGGAGCAAGTAGACCCATAGGTAGATTATTGTGTTAAAAATTAAAAAAAAAAAAAAAGAAAACAAAGATTGCATTGTTATTTAGGCACCGGGCACATTAAGTGGGACTCATCGAGGGACCCATATTTATAAATTCATATAGCAACAACTCCTTATCTCCAATGTAGACACATGATAACGTCCCCTACCCAATCTTAGCCATAACAAGCAGATCGATCACATTGACGAAGTCATGGAGCCATAGCACGTCCAAATTAACAAGAGAATTGCATAGCCATAACAAGCAGCTTACGAAATACCAGCATGTCCAATTAACAAGAGAATTGCATGAGCTGAGAAATGTATTACAATCCTAGACATCAGTACATTCGAATCCATAATATGACCATAGGAAAAGACTTTGTACACCGCCCCCGGTGCAGTAAGGCCTACGTGGGCTGCACCGTCTCTTCTGATTGGTCCACGTGGCTCCTACGTGGATGACCTGCCAGGCGGTATGGCTCTGCTTTGATGTTACGTTCTGAACGTGACGGCCATTTAAAGCAGTTCGCTTTTTTTTAAAATTAGCATGCGGACGAAAATACCCTTTCCCTCCATCCTAGCGGCATTTTACATTGTATTTTATCTGTGCAAGAAGAACTCTCCTTCTTCCCCGGTCGAAAGAAAATATTTCAGCTTCGAGGCTGGAAAACCTGGCTACTGGAGTCTTTGTACAAAAACTTCTGAAGGAAATGTCATCCGCAGCACAAAGTAAAAAGTCTTTCTTCCCACTTCTTTCTAAAGCTCCTTTATTACACCAACCGTTTTTTCTGGTTAGAGTTAGTTAATGCGTGACCAAACCGTTTAATGCGCGGGTAACTTCCTTAGAACAAAATAGTTATGACATTCTGGGAGTCATAACTCTTTTAATGCTACCCTTTCCCTCCATCCTAGCGCCAATTTATGTTGGATTTCAATCTCTGCAAGATGAAACTCTTTCTTCCCCTCCCTCGCTCTGAGAGTCCGGATGCTAAGGAATCAGTTGAGCACGAACGCCCTCGCTTGAAAGTCCGGTCGACAGGAAATATTTTAGCTTCGAGGCTGAGAAACCTGGCTACTGGAGTCTACTGGAGTTTCAAATATAAAAGTTTATCCAATAAGTTTTCCTTGCCAAAACCTCACGTAGACGTTCGCTTCTCTCTCTGAATTCGGCCAGGAGGGTGTCGCGGGGATTCTCTGTTTTCCTGTCATTACTTTCGAAGATCAAATGGGAGTCTCGAGAAACATGACTAGCATTCCCCAAGCAGATGGAGGAAAAAGGAGCCTTTTAAAAGCAATTGATGAAGAGATAACGAAGGCAGCTGAGGCCCATCTTACAGACCTGGCCGAATTCAGAGAGAAAGCGAACGTCTACGTGAGGGTTTTGGCAAGAAAAACTCATTGG
This sequence comes from Calamus simplicifolius, assembly GCA_900491605.1. Taxonomy (NCBI): domain Eukaryota; kingdom Viridiplantae; phylum Streptophyta; class Magnoliopsida; order Arecales; family Arecaceae; genus Calamus; species Calamus simplicifolius. The sequence continues at coordinate 255,808 of UESW01002136.1, read as the reverse complement.
ATAAACTTTTATATTTGAAGACTCCAGTAGACTCCAGTAGCCAGGTTTTTCAGCCTCGAAGCTGAAATATTTCCTGTCGACCGGAGTTTTAGAGCGAGGTCGTAGGTTCGTGCTCAACTAAATTTTATCTGTGCGAGAAGAACTCTCTTTCTTCCCCCCCTCGCTCTGAGAGTCCGGATGCTGCCCTTTCCCTCCATCCTAGTGCCAATTTATGTTGGATTTTATCTCTGCAAGAAGAACTCTATCTTTCCCTCCCTCGCTCTGAGAGTCCGGATGCTAAGGAATCCCCGCGACACCCTACTTCAAATTCGGCCAAAAATCCTTCGCGACACCCAGTGGAAAGTTCACGACACCCTAGCTTTAAGGCGACGATACCCGTCGTTAGAACCGACCACGGAGAGAATCCCCATGACACCCTAGTTCTAATTTGGCCGAAAATCAATCGCGACACCCCAGTTGAAATCTCACGACACCCTAGCTCTAAGGAGACGACACCCCGTGCTTAAAACTGACCACGGAGAGATCCCAGCGACATCCTAGTTCGAATTCGGCCGTAAATCCTTCGCGACACCCCAGTTGAAATCCCACGACACCCTAGCTTTAGGGCGATGACACCCGTGCTTACAAATGACCTCATAGAGAGTCTCCGGTGACACCCTAGTCGAATTCGGCCATAAATCCTTTGCGACACCCCAGTCGAAATATCACGACACCCTAGCTTTAAGGCAATGACACCCATCGTTAGAACTGACCACGGAGAGAATCCCCGCGACACCCTAGTTCTAATTCGGCCGAAAATCAATCGCGACACCCCAGTTGAAATCTCACGACACCCTAGCTCTAAGGAGACGACACCCGTGCTTAAAACTGACCACGGAGATAATCCCAGCGACACCCTAGTTCTAATTCGGCCGTAAATCCTTCGCGACACCCCAGTTGAAATCCCACGATACCCTAGCTTTAGGGCGACGACACCCGTGCTTACAAATGACCTCATAGAGAGTCCCCGGTGACACCCTAGTCGAATTCGGCTGTAATCCTTCGCGACACCCCAGTCGAAATATCACGACACCCTAGCTTTAAGGCAACGACACCCGTCGTTAGAACTGACCATAGAGAGAATCCCGCGACACCCTAGTTCAACATCGGCCATAAATCCTTCGCGACACCCCAGTTGAAATCTCACGATACCCTAGCTCTAAGGAGACGACACCCGTGCTTAAAACTGACCACGGAGATAATCCCAGCGACACCCTAGTTCGAATTTGGCCGTAAATCCTTTGTGACACCCCAGTTGAAATCCCACGACACCCTAGCTTTAGGGCGATGACACCCGTGCTTACAAATGACCACATAGAGAGTCCCCGGCGACACCCTAGTCGAATTCGGCCGTTAATCCTTCGCGACACCCCAGTCGAAATATCACGACACCCTAGCTTTAAGGAAACGACACCCATCGTTATAACTGACCACGGAGAGAATCCCCGCGACAGTTCTAATTTGACCGAAAATCAATCGCAACACCCCAGGATGTCGTGAGCTTTCAACAGGGGTGTCTCGAAGGAGTTTCGGCTGAAATCCAATTCTCCCTGGGGTGTCGCGGGATTCTCCGCGCGATCAGTTCTAAGCACGGGTATCGTAGCATTGGCGCTAGGGTGTCATTAGATTTCAACTGGGGTGTCACGAAGGAGTTTCGGCCGAATTCGACAAGGGGTGTCGTGGGGGTTCTCTCCGTGATCAGCTCTAAGCACGGGTGTCGTCGCCTTAAAGCTAGGGTGTCGTGAGCTTTCAACAGGGGTGTCTCGAAGGAGTTTCGACCGAAATCCAATTCTCCCTGGGGTGTCGCGGGGATTGTCCGCGCAGTCAGTTCTAAGCATGGGTGTCGTCGCCTTAAAGCTAGGGTGTCGTGAGCTTTCAACAGGGGTGTCTCGAAGGTGTTTCGATCGAAATCCAATTCTCCCTGGGGTGTCGCGGGGATTCTCCGCGCGGTCAGTTCTAAGCACGGGTGTCGTAGCATTGGTGCTAGGGTGTTATTAGATTTCAAGTGGGGTGTCACGAAGGAGTTTCGGCCGAATTCAACAAGGGGTATCGCGGGGGTTCTCTCCATGATCAGCTCTAAGCACGGGTGTCGTCGCCTTAAAGCTAGGGTGTCGTGAGCTTTCAACAGGGGTGTCTCGAAGGAGTTTCGGCCGAAATCCAATTCTCCCTGGGGTGTCGCGGGGATTCTCCGTGCGGTCAGTTCTAAGCACGGGTGTCATCGCCTTGGTGCTAGGGTGTCATTAGATTTCAACTGGGGTGTCACGAAGGAGTTTTGGCCGAATTCTACAAGGGGTATCGCGGGGGTTCTCTCTGTGATCAGCTCTAAGCACGGGTGTCGTCGCCTTAAAGCTAGGGTATCGTGAGCTTTCAACAGGGGTGTCTCGAAGGTGTTTCGGCCGAAATCCAATTCTCCCTGGGGTGTCGCGGGGATTCTCCACGCGGTCAGTTCTAAGCACGGGTGTTGTAGCATTGGTGCTAGGGTGTCATTAGATTTCAACTGGGGTGTCACGAAGGAGTTTCGGCCGAATTCGACAAGGGGTGTCGCGGGGGTTCTCTCCGTGATCAGCTCTAAGCACGGGTGTCGTCGCCTTAAAGCTAGGGTGTCATGAGCTTTCAACAGGGGTGTCTTGAAGGAGTTTCAGCCGAAATCCAATTCTCCCTGGGGTGTCACAGGGATTCTCCGCGCGGTCAGTTCTAAGCACGGGTGTCGTCGCCTTGGTGCTAGGGTGTCATTAGATTTCAACTGGGGTGTCACGAAGGAGTTTCGGCCGAATTCAACAAGGGGTGTCGCGGGGTTCTCTCCGTGATCAGCTCTAAGCACGGGTGTCGTCGCCTTAAAGCTAGGGTGTCGTGAGCTTTCAATAGGGGTGTCTCGAAGGTGTTTCGGCCAAAATCCAATTCTCCCTGGGGTGTCGCGGGGATTCTCCGCGCGGTCAGTTCTAAGCACGGGTGTCGTAGCATTGGTGCTAGGGTGTCATTAGATTTCAACTGGGGTGTCACGAAGGAGTTTCGGCCGAATTTGACAAGGGGTGTCGCGGGGGTTCTCTCCGTGATCAGCTCTAAGCACGGGTGTCGTCGCCTTAAAGCTAGGGTGTCGTGAGCTTTCAACAGGGGTGTCTCGAAGGAGTTTCGGCCGAAATCCAATTCTCCCTGGGTGTCACGGGGATTCTCCGCGCGGTCAGTTCTAAGCACGGGTGTCGTCGCCTTGGTGTTAGAGTGTCATTAGATTTCAACTGGGGTGTCACGAAGGAGTTTCGGCCAAAATCCAATTCTCCTGGGGTGTCACGGGGATTCTCTCCGTGGTCAGTTCTAAGCACGGGTGTCGTAGCATTGATACTAAGGTGTCGTGAGGTTTCAAGTGGGGTGTCACGAAGGAGTTTTGACCGAAATCCAAATCATCCTTGGGTGTCGTGAGGTTTTCTCTTGGGACGACGTAAAACTTACAACGGTTGGCTTCCCGAAACTCTCTTTTGTTCCCCATCCCTCGAAACTCAACGAGGGGGGGGGGCTCACCGATTCGATTCCTATGAACCGCCCACTGAGATGGTGGCGCGTGGCAATCGAAACACCCGCCAGGAGTACCTTAAATATGGATGGGGGAAAGCCATCGTTAATCACCTTTTTAGCTGATCTTCCAAACTTTTTTGATACTGAGATGGCTTCTAGAGGCGAGGGGCGATCTACTGGCACCCATGGGAGCCGCCGCACAACGGTCACCGTCGATGCGGAGGTCTATGCGGAGTCACTCGCAATCAGCGAGCGACTCAACAGGGCGGCCGAGCAATACATGGCCGTTTCAATGAGACAATCGAGGTCCTGCTTCGAGCCAACAGCTGGCTGGAGTCGCAAGTAGAGTCCCTCCAGCGCCAGATCGCCGAGGCAGCGACCGAAGCAGATGTCAAGACCCAGTGAGGGCTCATGTACTTTTTTCTTTTCTTTTTTATGAATAAAAATAAATTTTAGTAACTTGGGTGTCGCGGGCCTTCTCGCCGTTGTCAGTTCTAAGCACGGGTGTATTGCTCGGCCAACAACCCTTGTTGAAAGCTCACGACACCCTAGCTTTAATGTGACGACACCCGTGCTTAGAACTGACCACGGCGAGAAGGCCCGCGACACCCAAGTTACTAAATTTTTTTTTATTCATAAAAAAAGAAAAGAAAAAAAGTACATGAGCCCTCACTGGGGCTTGACATCTCTTCGGTCGCTGCGTCGGCGATCTGGCGCTGGAGGGACTCTACTTGCCCCTCCAGCTGGCTGTTGGCCCGAAGCAGGACCTCGATCTTTCTCGTTGAAACGGCCAGGTATTGCTCGGCCGCCTTGTTGAGTCGCTCGCTGATTGCGAGCGACTCCGCATAGACCTCCGCATCGATGGTGACCATTGTGCGGCGGCTCCCATGGTGCCAGTAGATCGCCCCTCGCCTCTGGAAGCCATCTCAGTATCAAAAAAGTTTGGAAGATCAGCTGAAAAGGTGATTAACGATGGCATTCCCCCATCCATATTTAAGGTACTCCTGGCGGGTGTTTCGATTGCCACGCGCCACCATCTCAGTGGGCGGTTCACAGGAATCGAATCGGTGAGCCCCCCCCCCTCGTTGAGTTTCGAGGGATGGGGAACAGAAGAGAGTTTCGGAAAGCCAACCGTAGTAAGTTTTACGTCGTCCCAAGAGAAAATCACGACACCCAAGGATGATTTGGATTTCGGCCGAAACTCCTTCGCGACACCCCACTTGAAACCTCACGACACCCTAGCATCAATGCTACGACACCCGTGCTTAGAACTGACCACGGAGAGAATCCCCGTGACACCCCAGGAGAATTGGATTTCGGCCGAAACTCCTTCGAGACACCCCTGTTGAAAGCTCACGACACCCTAGCTTTAAGGCGACGACACCCGTGCTTAGAACTGATCACGGGAGAATCCCCGTGACACCCCAGGAGAATTGGATTTCGGCCGAAACTCCTTCGAGACACCCCTGTTGAAAACTCACGACACCTAGCTTTAAGGCAACGACACCGGTGCTTAGAACTGACCGCGCGGACAATCCCCGTGACACCAGGGAGAATTGGATTTCGGCCGAAACTCCTTCGAGACACCCCTGTTGAAAGCTCACGACACCCTAGCTTTAAGGCGACGACACCCGTGCATTAACAGTGAACCCACGGGTGTCGTCGCCTTAAAGCTAGGGTGTCGTGAGATGATAACTGGGGTGTCGTATTATTTTAACCTTCGTGTCCTAAATCCTAATCCTTTGTCAGCATATATTGACAACTAAATCTATGGATATCATTGTTCATGACTGCGTGCCTATATTTTCACAGTTGATGCTGAAATTGTAGATCGGAAAGAAATCGATAACACTCCCGGCCGTGCACCTTCACCCGTCGCTCCAAATGCAGTGGATGATATTGTAGTTCCTCAAACTGGGATGGAATTCAATTCAGCAGATGATGTATATACGTTCTACAATGGATACGCGAAACGAGTTGGTTTTGGAATCACAACAGTGTGTAGCAGGGCCAACAACAAAAAATAACTTTGCTTCAAGCACCTGGCGTGTTGGAGGCAAGGAAAATCTAGAAAATCAGAGAAGAGTATGAATCATAGGGATACTGGGAAAGTTGATTGTATGGCATCCATAAAAGCAAGACTGAATGCTACAAGTGGTAAGTGGATATTGGATGAGGTTTCTCTAGAACATAACCATGGGATGTCCATAACATCAACTGGTTATCTACGGTCGCATAGGAGGATCAGCACACCAGAGAAGGCAGAGATCAGCAATTTACATGCCGTGAATGTTCCGACGACTCAGATATACTCTGCCATAGCAAGGAGAAAAGGGGGCAGAGACAATTGGATTTCACCGAGAAGGATGCTCGTAACTTCATTTGTCGCGAACGTCAGTCTAAGCTGAAAGAAGGAGATGCTCAGTCGATGGTAATTCATTTCGCCGAAATGCAACTCAGAAATCCCAATTTCTTCTATTCCTTAGACCTCAATGATAATGGTCATCTGAGGTCTGTCTTCTGGATTCATCCAAGGTCAAGATTGGCATGCACATACTTCGGTGATGTTCTAAGCTTTGACTCAACGTACTTGACAAACAGATATCAAATGCCTTTTTGTCCATTCGTTGGGGTCAACCATCATGGACAGTCCACCTTGCTTGGATGCGCATTGTTGTCTGATGAGAGTACTGAGACATATAAATGGGTTTTTCAGACTTGGCTGGATGCAAATGGTGGTCAAGCACCTATTGCCATGATAACTGACCAAGATAAGGCAATCGAGGCTGCTGTCAAAGAAGTTTTTCCTAACACACGACATCGATTTTGTCTTTGGCATATATTGAAGAAGATACCTGAAAAGATTGGCCACATTTGCACGGCAAATCCCAAGTTTATGGTTGATTTCGATGAGGCGATATATGATTCATTGACCATACAGTCATTCGAGGAAAGGTGGGCACATGTTATGGAGAAATATAAAGAATGCAAGTCTATAGATTGGTTCAATGTCCTTTACGAATGTCGGGAAAATGGGTCCCAGTTTACCTAAAGGATACATTCTTCGCAGGTTTGTATGTCATTGTCTTTGGTTCATGTTCGCGTTAAACGCTTTTTTTTTTTGACAAAATTTTGAACAGGGATGTCATCTTCACAAAGGAGCGAGGGCATTAATCACTTCTTCGATGGGTTTATAAATTCGAAGACAACACTAACGGAGTTCATAAGTAAGTACGAAGATGCCTTGGAAAAAAGATACGAGGCCGAAAATGAGGAAGATAATAGGACGTTGCAAACGATTGCTTTCCTAAAGACATCATCACCTTTTGAGAGACAAGCTGCAGGAAGGTATACAAGGCGCATTTTCAAAAAATTTCAGAATGAGATCCTTGAAATGGCTGCATCAAATACAAAATTGATCAAGGAAGCTGGCAACAGTTGTTTATATTCCGTAAAGTCGTATGAAAGGATTGAAGTCGATGGAATGGCAAGGAGATGATCAAAGATTATATCGTGTCATACGATAGAAATATTGAGGATGTCCAATGCCAGTGCCGATCCTTTCAGTTCAAGGGGTACCTGTGTAGGCATGCCCTGTTGGTTCTTCATCAAAGTGACGTATTTCGTTTACCAGATAAATACTTCTTGAAGAGATGGTGCAAGGACATGAAATACCAATTCGACGAATTCGACTGCAATACTGAGGGTTATGATAAAAGCACACGAAACTCACGGTACGCAGTGATAATTTTTTAATTGAAATGTCTTAATATTTGTTATCGTTAATATTATGTTAATGATTGTAGATATAGTTTGCTGAGTCATCGGATGACGAAGCTCGCAGAGATAGCCTCCATGTCTGAAGATGCATTTAATGTAGTGATGGATGGTCTAACACCTATATTCAAAATTGCCGTGGATGCCAACTGCGCAGCTAAACCACGTACAGAGCTTGTAATTCAAGATCCTGAACAAATTAGGATGAAAGGTCGCCCGAGAGAGAACAGATTAAAGAGTGGAGTCGAGAAGAAGTCAAAAAGATCAAGAAAAAATCAGGTCAAGGAAAGAGCTGCTTCAAGCATCAGGCAGACTTGTTTGCAGTCTATTAATACTGAAGAGGACCTGGAGAGAATTGTTCCGCCTTCCGAAACTTTGATGGACGAATTTGATGCTTATGTATTGAGTCAACTTACACAAGAGCATATATAAAACACGGGTGTTGTAACTTTTGAATTAGGGTGGCTTGGTCACAAATGAAGTGCTTTCAAAATAAGGTGTCTATTTCAGTAAAATGAAGTGCTTTTAGCACGATGACACCCCAGCTCTTGGCTAACGACTCCCTAGCTCTTGCGTGGCGACACCCCAGCTCTTGGCTAACGCGAACCGGGCTCTTGCGCGGCGACACCCGAAAGGCGAAAACCTACGACATCCCAGTACTCACGAACCGACACCGAAGATTTTAGCGCGACGACACCCCAGCTCAAGGGTAACGACACCCTAGCTCTTGCGCGGCGACACCTGAAAGGCGGAAACCTACGACATCCTAGTACTCACGAACCGACACCGAAGATTTTAGCGCGACGACACCCCAGCTCAAGGGTAACGACACCGTAGCTCTTGCGCGGAGACACCCGAAAGGCGGAAACCTACGACATCCCAGTACTTGCGAACCGACACCGAAGATTTTAGCGCGACGACACCCCAGCTCTTGGGTAACAACACCCTAGCTCTTGTGCGGCGACACCCGAAAGGCGGAAACCTACGACATCCCAGTACTCGCGAACCGACACCGAAGATTTTAGCGCGACGACACCCCAGCTCTTGGATAACGACACCTAGCTCTTGCGCGGCGACACCCGAAAGGCGGAAACCTACGACATCCCAGTACTCGCGAACCGACACCGAAGATTTTAGCGCGACGACACCCCAGCTCAAGGGTAACGACACCCTAGCTCTTGCGCGGCGACACCCTAAAGGCGGAAACCTACGACATCCCAGTACTCGCGAACCGACACCGAAGATTTTAGCGCGACGACCCCAGCTCCACCCTAGCTTTTGCGCGGCGACACCCGAAAGGCGGAAACCTAGGACATCCCAGTACTCGAACCGACACCGAAGATTTTAGCGCGACGATACCCCAGCTCTTGGGTAACGACACCCTAGCTCTTGCGCGGCGACACCCGAAAGGCGGAAACCTACGACATCCCAGTACTCGCGAACCGACACCGAAGATTTTAGCGCGACGACACCCCAGCTCTTGGCTAACGACACCCTAGCTCTTGCGGCGACACCCGAAAGGCGGAAACCTACGACATCCCAGTACTCGCGAACCGACACCGAAGATTTTAGCGCGATGACACCCCAGCTCAGGGTAACGACACCCTAGCTCTTGCGCGGCGACACCCGAAAGGCAAAAACCTACGACATCCCAGTACTCGCGAACCGACACCGAAGATTTTAGCGCGACGACACCCCAGCTCTTGGATAACGACACCCTAGCTCTTGCGCGGCGACACCGAAAGGCGGAAACCTACAACATCCCAGTACTCGCGAACCGACACTGAAGATTTTAGCGCGACGATACCCCAGCTCAAGGGTAACGACATCCTAGCTCTTGCGCGGCGACACCCTAAAGGCAGAAACCTACGACATCCCAGTACTCGCGAACCGACACTGAAGATTTTAGCGCGACGACACCCTAGCTCAAGGGTAACGACACCCTAGCTCTTGCACGGTGACACCCAAAAGGCAAAAACCTACGACATCCCAGTACTCGCGAACCGACACTGATGATTTTAGCACGACGACACCCCAGCTCTTGGGTAACGACACCCTAGCTCTTGCGCGGTGACACCCGAAAGGCGGAAACCTACGACATCCAGTACTCGCGAACCGACACCGAAGATTTTAGCGCGACGATACCCAGCTCTTGGGTAACGACACCTAGCTCTTGCGCGGCGACACCCGAAAGACGGAAACCTACGACATCCCAGTACTTGCAAACCGACACCGAAGATTTTAGCGCGACGACACCCCAGCTCTTGGATAACGACACCCTAGCTCTTGCGCGGCGACACCCGAAAGGCGGAAACCTACAACATCCCAGTACTCGCGAACCAACACCGAAGATTTTAGCGCGACGACACCCCAGCTCAAGGGTAACGACACCCTAGCTCTTGCGCGGTGACACCCGAAAGGCGGAAACCTATGACATCCCAGTACTCGCGAACCGACACCGAAGATTTTAGTGCGACGACACCCCAGCTCTTGGATAACGACACCCTAGCTCTTGCGCGGCGACACCCGAAAGGCGGAAACCTACGACATCCCAGTACTCGCGAACCGACACCGAAGATTTTAGCGCGACGACACCCCAGCTCTTGGGTAACGACACCCTAGCTCTTGCGCGGCGACACCCGAAAGGCGGAAACCTACGAGACATCCCAGTACTCGCGAACCGACACCGAAGATTTTAGCGCGACGACACCCCAGCTCTTGGATAACGACACCCTAGCTCTTGCGCGGCGACACCCGAAAGGTGGAAACCTACGACATCCCAGTACTCGCAAACCGACACCAATATTTTGGCGCGACGACACCCCAGCTCAAGGGTAACGACACCCTAGCTCTTGCACGGCGACACCCTAAAGGCGAAAACCTATGACATTCAGTACTCGCGAACCGACACCGAAGATTTTAGCGTGACGATACCCCAGCTCAAGGGTAACGACACCCTAGCTCTTACGCGGTGACACCCAAAAGGCAGAAACCTATGACATCCCAGTACTCGCGAATTCGACTAGGGTGTCGCCGGGGACTCTCTATGTGGTCATTTGTAAGCACGGGTGTCGTCGCCCTAAAGCTAGGGTATCGTGGGATTTCAACTGGGGGTCGCGAAGGATTTACGGTCGAATTCGAACTAGGGTATCGCTGGGATTATCTCCGTGGTCATTTGTAAGCACGGGTGTCATCGCCCTAAAGCTAGGGTGTCGTGGGATTTCAACTGGGGTTGTCTCGAAGGATTTACGACCGAATTCGAACTAGGGTGTCGCTGGGATTATCTCCGTGGTCGTTTTAAGCACGGGTGTCATCTCCTTAAAGCTAGGGTATCGTGAGATTTCAACTGGGGTGTCGCGATTGATTTTTGGCCGAATTAGAACTAGGGTGTCGCGGGGATTCCCTCCGTGGTCAGTTCTAATGATGGGTGTCGTTGCCTTAAAGCTAGGGTGTTCTGATATTTCGACTGGGGTGTCGCAAAGGATTTACGGCCGAATTCGACTAGGGTGTCACCGGGGACTCTCTATGTGGTCATTTGTAAGCACGGGTGTCGTCGTCCTAAAGCTAGGGTGTCTCAACGGGGGTCGCGAAGGATTTACAACCGAATTAGAACTAGGGTGTCACTGGGATTATCTCCGTGGTCAGTTTTAAGCACGGGTGTCGTCTACTTAGAGCTAGGGTGTCGTGAGATTTCAACTGGGGTGTCGCGATTGATTTTCGGCCGAATTAGAACTAGGGTGTCGCGGGGAGGGATTCTCTCCGTGGTCAGTTCTAACGACGGTTGTCGTCACCTTAAAGCTAGGGTATCGTGAACTTTCCACTGGGGTGTCGCGAAGGATTTTCGGCCGATTTTGAAGTAGGGTGTCGCGGGGATTCCTTAGCATCGGACTCTCAGAGCGAGGGAGGGGAAGAAAGAGTTCTTCTGCAGAGATGAAATCCA
>UESW01002136.1:161144-243937 GCA_900491605.1 Calamus simplicifolius | reverse complement strand
CTGCCCACGTTTAGCAACTTTTCTCGAAAATATGGCATGACTGAGTTACTAGGGTGTCGTCGAATTAGTACTAGGGTGACGTCAAATTCCTGCCTTGTTCAAGCATGGGTGTCGTCGCCTTAAAGCTAGGGTGTTGTTAGATTTCAACTGGGTGTCGTGAAGGATTTACGGCCGAATTCAATTAGGGTGTCGCCGAGGACTCTCTATGTGGTCATTTGTAAGCACGGGTGTCGTCGCCCTAAGCTAGGGTGTCGCGATAGATTTTCGGCCGAATTTTAACTCAGTGTCGCGGGGATTCTCTCCGTGGTCAGTTCTAAAGACGGGTGTCGTTGCCTTAAAGCTAGGGTATCGTGAACTTTCCACTGAGGTGTCGCGAAGGATTTACGGCCGAATTTGAAGTAGGGTGTCGCCGAGGACTCTCTATGTGGTCATTTGTAAGCACGGGTGTCGTCGCCCTAAAGCTAGGGTGTCGTGGGATTTCAACTAGGGTGTCACGAAGGATTTACGGCCGAATTCGATCTAGGATGTCGCTGGGATTCTCTCCGTGGTCAGTTTTAAGCACGGGTGTCATCTCCTTAGAGCTAGGGTGTCGTAAGATTTCAACTGGGGTGTCGCGATTGATTTTCGGCCGAATTTGAACTCGGGTGTCGTGGGATTCTCTCCGTTATCAGTTCTAACGACAGGTGTCATCGCCTTAAAGCTAGGGTGTCGTGAACTTTCCACTGGGGTGTCGCGAAGAATTTACGGCCGAATTTGAAGTAGGGTGTCGCCAGGGACTCTCTATGTGGTCATTTGTAAGCACGGATGTCGTCGCCCTAAAGCTAGGGTGTCGTGGGATTTCAACTGGGGTGTCGCGAAGGATTTATGGCTGAATTCGATCTAGGATGTCGCTGGGATTCTCTCCGTGATCAGTTTTAAGCACGGGTGTCGTCTCCTTAGAGCTAGGGTGTCGTGAGATTTCAACTGGGGTATCGCGATTGATTATCGGCCGAATTTGAACTCGGGTGTCGCGGGGATTCTCTCCGTTATCAGTTCTAATGACGGGTGTCGTCGCCTTAAAGCTAGGGTGTCGTGAACTTTCCACTGGGGTGTCGTGAAAGATTTACGGCCGAATTTGAAGTAGGGTGTCGCCGGGGAGTCTCTATGTGGTCATTTGTAAGGACGCGGGTGTCGTCACCCTAAAGCTAGGGTGTCGTGGGATTTCAACTGGGGTGTCGCAAAGGATTTACGGCCGAATTCAATCTAGGATGTTGCTAGGATTCTCTCCATGGTCAGTTTTAAGCACGAGTGTCGTCTCCTTAGAGCTAGGGTGTCGTGAGATTTCAACTGGGGTGTCGCGATTGATTTTCGGCCGAATTTGAACTCGGGTGTCGCGGGGATTCTCTCTGTTATCAGTTCTAACGACGGTGTCGTCGCCTTAAAGCTAGGGTGTCGTGAACTTTCCACTGGGGTGTCGCGAAAGATTTACGGCCGAATTTGAAGTAGGGTGTCACCGGGGACTCTCTATGTGGTCATTTGTAAGCACGCGGGTGTCGTCGCCCTAAAGCTAGGGTGTCGTGGGATTTCAACTGGGTTGTCGCGAAGGATTTACGGTCGAATTTGAACTAGGATGTAGCTGGGATTCTCTCCATGGTCAGTTTTAAGCACGGGTGTCGTCTCCTTAGAGCTAGGGTGTCGTGAGATTTCAACTGGGGTGTCGCGATTGATTTTCGGCTGAATTTGAACTCAGGTGTCGCGGGATTCTCTCCGTTGTCAGTTCTAACGACGGGTATTGTCGCCTTAAAGCTAGGGTGTCGTGAACTTTCCACTGGGGTGTCGCGGGATTCCTTACCATCGGACTCTCAGAGCGAGGGAGGGGAAGAAAGAGTTCTTCTTGCAGAGATGAAATCCAACATAAATTGGCACTAGGATGGAGGGAAAGGGCAGCATCCAGACTCTCAGAGCGAGGGGGGAAGAAAGATAGTTCTTCTTGCACAGATGAAATTCAGTTGAGCACGAACCTACGCCCTCGCTCTGAAAGTCCGGTCGACAGGAAATATTTCAGCTTCGAGGCTGAAAAACCTAGCTACTGGCGTCTACTGGAGTCTTCAAATATAAAGTTTATTCAATGAGTTTTTCCTTGCCAAAACCTCACGTAGACGTTCGCTTCTCTCACTGAATTCGGCCAGGTCTGCCTTCGTTATCTCTTCGTCAATTGCTTTTAAAAGGCTCCTTTTTTCCTCCATCTGCTTTCTCTCTGTTTTCCTGTCATTAAAGCCTTTTAAAAGCAATTGACGAAGAGATAACGAAGGCAGCTGAGGCCCATCTTACAGACCTGGCCGAATTCAGAGAGAGGAGCGAACGTCTACGTGAGGTTTTGGCAAGAAAAACTCATTGGATAAACTTTTATATTTCAAGACTCCAGTAGACTCCAGTAGCCAGGTTTTTATAGCCTCGAAGCTGAAATATTTCATGTCGACAGACTTTCAAAGTAAGGGCGTAGGTTCGTGCTCAACTGATTCCTTAGCATCCGGACTCTCAGAGCGAGGGAGGGGAAGAAAGAGTTCATCTTGCACAGGTGAAATATTTCTTTCGACTAGGAAGAAAGAGAGTTCTTCTTGCACAGATGAAATACACGGTAAAATGGCGTTAGGATGGAGGGAAAGGGCATTTCGTCCGCACGCTAATTTTAAAAAAAGTGAACAGCTTTAAATGGCCGTCACGTTCAGAATGTAACATCAAAGCAGAGCCATACCGCCAGGCAGGTCATCCACGTAGGAGCCACGTGGACCAATCAGAAGAGGCGGTGCAGCCCACGTAAGCCTTGCTGCACCGGAGGCGGTGTACAAAGTCTTTTCCTAATGGGATCCCAAGAAGTCCACTGGGTTATTCCCTTGTGGGCAACGCTTTAATCCTATTGGAAAAAGACTTTGTACACCATATTCGGTGCAGTAAGTCCTACGTAGGCTCCGTCCCTCCTTATTGGTTGATACCCATTAACAAATATTAAGATAACTTTACGACATTTCGAGAAAAAAAAATATGACATCCCAGTTTTAAACTTACGACACCGTAGTTATAAAATTAAGACACCCGTTCAAAAGTTAAAAAAAAATTACGGCACCCTAGTTTTAAACTTACGACACCGTAGTTATAAAATTAAGACACTCGTGAAGAAAGCAAAAAAATTTACGATACCCCAGTTTTAAACTTACGACATCGTAGTTATAAAATTAAGACACCCATTCAGAAAAGTGTTTATATAAATTTCAAAAAAAAAAGTTATCTGACGTATTCAGCTTTTTTTTGATCGAAATTTGTGTACAGTGGGTATCGTAATTTTATAACTACGTGTCGTAAGTTTAAAACTGGGATGTCTAAGTTTTTTTTTTGCTTTTTGAATGGGTATCTTAATTTTATAACTACGATGTCGTAAGTTTAAAACTAGGATGTCATCTTAACTTTTGACGTGACGTGCATTAATACCAGTTCAGCTTTTTTTTAGAATTTGTGTAAAGAGAAGTTTTCTGAAAGAGTGTCGTAATTTTATAACTATGATATCATAAGTTTACAAGTAGGGTGTCATAATTTTTTTTTACTTTTTCAACGGATGTCTTAATTTTATACTCGTAAGCTTAAAACTGGGGTGTCATAAATTTTTTTCTCGGGATGTCGTAAGGTTGTCTTAACATTTTTTTATGGATATCGTAAGCATGTGAACCAATAAGAAGGGCGATGCAGCCCACGTAGGACTTGCTGCACCCGGATGCGGTGCACAATGTCTTTTCCAATCCTGATTTTATCTGACATCAAGTAGTCTCAATGCATGCCATGTATGTTGTTCGCACACCAAACTTTATTTTGCTCCTCATTAAACCTTATGAAATATGATTCATTAAAAGCTTGTCGGGTATTCTCTTGGAGATGAGTAATGAACGCATAAATAATCATCATAAACCTATTAATTAATAGGTTAAATTATATATTATTTAATATTTAATTATTTTATATAATATTTTTTTAAAAATATCCGTCAACATAAAGAGCTCGATTTTAGGAGTCCAACGATACAAACAGAATTCAAATCAGACTTAAAATGAGCTTAGAATTGAATTTACAAGAATTTATCTTTAATTGCATGAATATCAAAGCAAACTCGGTAAATCAATTGCCGAGTTCATCTAATTTTCATTGATTCATTGTATTTTCTTCTTCTTCTTCGCCGATTCCCCTATTTCACCAACCGATCAGGAATTAAATTGGATTGAAGATATTCAAATTTGAAATTTGAACTTCGGATTGGAAGGAAAATGCCCGCGCTTGCTTCACGTTCGGGCATCGTTGAAACTGATCTATTCCCTCTCCGCATTCTCTTCACGTCCGGGCGTTGTTGAAACTGATCTGGAACAGCCGAGAAAGCAGCAGGGTCAAGCCTCTTCGACCTCTATAAATAGCTCCGGGAGTTTGGGAGCGAGTAGGCAGGGAGAGAAGGAAGGAATTTCTGGGTAATCGACCGAGAAAGGAAGGAAATAGGGGAGTCTCTAGTTCGATGCGAAAAAAAAAGAGAATCCTAGGGAGTTTGGTGACGAAGCAGACCCAGGAGCTCCGCTAGTAGATCCGAAGCCATCTTCAGTGTTGTTGCCTTTTTATAGATGTCAAGGAAGAAGAATTTTTAATTTTAATTTTAATGTACTCCTTTGGATATTATGAAATAAAATATTTATTTATGTTTAATATTTATTAAATATTCTTCAAGTGAAAATAATTTTTTGATTGATCTATTCTTTAAAAGGAACGGGCCGTGATCTACGAGTACGGGCCGTACTCTAATTAAGATATATCATATCTTAATTATTTTCATTGCCAATTATCTATTTATTTAAATTTTTAATTATGTAAATTTATTTCAAAATAACCACTCAAAGTCCCTATGGATTCAACCCCTTATTCTTGCTACTCTACCTAAGATTAGTGAAATTAAGGTGTTTTAATCATTGTGCTACGACACGTATCAGATTTTGGCACCGATGCCAGGGACTTAAGTACAATTATTTTAAATAAAAATAAAAATAAAAATAAAATAAAATAAAAAAGTATTTTATTTGTTTTCTATGCTTAGATTGACTTAGGTAAATTTATTTTCTGCAAAACTTAAAAATTTTTCATTAACATCTCATAATTTATTAGAAAATTAGAAACTTAATCATAAAAATCTAAAAAACAACAAGTAATTAGATTCATTTTGTTTAATAACTTCAAGAGCTTGATATTTGCTTGTTGTATAGCATTTTTATAATTAATTTTAAGGACACAAACCCCTAATCAAGATAAGATAAAAAGCTGATCACCCTTCCTAAGCCCATAAACTATATCCTTCATTTTGCATTAACCCAAGCCTTTAACTATCAGACCCTATGGAACTGGAGCTCAATAAGACAAGGCACCCGAAAGAGTTGGATCGGATCGGAATTGATTGATTAATTGGTGTCTAGAAAAGGAAAGGAAAGTGGTTATTTAATTGGTTCCGTTCACGGGGGACCCCCACTGACCTTACCCTTAACTGGCTAGTTGATCAGCTAATTTTTTACTTGAAGGGCTCCAAGGCGATCTTTGAAGTTAGAAGCTATCTAGATCTAGGTTAAACCTATAGTAGATAGTCTAATCTTTGTTAACTTGATTGCTAATAATTATTAAATCCTAACTAAATTATTCTTCATTGCTCTTAGTTTTAGGAATCTTTTAGAATATTTTCTTTAGAATCTTCTCCTTTCTCTTCTATTACATTAATTTAAAAAAAAAAAAAAAATTACTGTTTACTTTAGAGTGTATTGGTAGGGTGTATGCTTGGTCGTCAATCGTTACAACCCAACCTCATACCCCTAGATCTTGAAATAGAGAGAACTTGTAGAGCAAACAAAGCATGCATGGATTTCAATCAAGAAAATAATCACCACGTCAATTGAAGGAGTACTTCATCCCTTCATAATATACATATTCACCATGCATACAAGTACCCCCAGTAGAGGCTGTCCAATATAAAATTAAATCCAGTGTAATCCAAATATTACCAGCTTTCCATGGACTTACAAATGAAGATCCCTACAAACACTTAGATGAATTCTTAAAAATTTACTCAACTGTCAAGATTCAAAATTTCTCCGATGATGCACTTAGGCTTAAGTTATTCCCTTTCTCTCTAAAAGTTAAAGCCAAGTATTGGTTAAATTTACTAGACATTGTTATAATTTCAACTTGGAACCAATTTTAGAGGGAATTTCTTAAGAAAACTTTCCTATAGGAAAAACGAATTAAATTAGAAAAGTTGTAACTAGTTTTTGTCAATTAAAGGGAGAAATGTTTCATGAAATATGGGAGAGATTAAAAGAATTAACTAGAAAATGTCCGCACCATGCAATACCTAAATGGCAGTTAGTTCAATGTTTTTATGATGGATTGTCAGAAAGGCACCGACAAATGGTGGATGCCTCATGTGGAGGAACATTTATGTTAAAAAATAAACATGAGGCATGGCAGCTTTTTGAAACTCTAAGTGAAAATTTCTTGCACCACATGTCTGCTGCCTGTAGAGATCCTTCCACAGAACTTAAGAGACGTGGAATATACAACATAGGTTAGTCTATAGACATTTATAGCAAAGTTGATGAACTATCCCAAAAGCTTGATCGAATCTTACAAAGTGAAAGTACTTCCTCACCTCTTCAAAATCATGATGTCTGTATCATCTGTTCGAATCCTAACTATCTGATAAGTGATTGCCCAATCGCATACCAATTTTCTGAGCTTGTACAGGAGCAATCCCATCAAGCCCAAACCTGAATGGCTCCTAGACCAATAAATGATCCATTTTTCAATACTTACAATCCTGGTTGGCGAAATCACCCAAATTTTTCTTGGAAACCTCAACCTGTAACAAATTCATCATCAATCAGACCCAATTATCAGGAGACCAATTTTAGAAGCATGCCATACTTACAATACCCAAGCATTCCATAACCTCCACCAAATAATCATGATCCTACTTTCGAAGAGAAGGTGTTACAAACATTGAAAGGGCTAAAAATGAATACTCAACTCCTTCACTTACACATACAATCCATTGCAAAACTAGAAACCCAGATAGGTCAACTAGCCACAACATTCTGTAGAAGGGAGGATGGTAGGTTACCTAGTTAGTCCATTAGTAACCTAAAAGGATAATTCATGGCTGAAGGTTCCACTAGTCTTGACAAATTCTCAGAACACGCTAAATCAGTCATGACTCTAAGAAGTGAAAAATCATTGAACCTACCTGAACCAACCCAGAAATTAGAAGTAGCTAAACCAAAAAAGAGAAGAAACGAAGAAGAGAAGGAATTCAATGATCAAGCACTCACACCTAAAGCCCCATATCCTAGTGCTTTAGAATCCCCTTTATCTTTCAGCAAGAAAATATAAAAATAAATGTGATGCTTGAGTTATTTAAGCAAGTCCAAATAAACTTACCTCTTCTCGATACTATCAAACAAGTTCCGGCTTATGCCAAATTTCTGAAGGATCTATGCACACAAAAATGAAAAGTCAAGACACAAATACCAAAAAAGATCCAGTTGACTGAGCAAATCAGCTTAGTTGTTCAGCAAATAACCTTACACAAACTAAAAGATCCTGGTACCCCGATTATATCATGTGTCATAGGAAACTTCACAATCAAGAAAGCATTACTAGATTTGGATGCGAATGTAAACTTTCTCCCAAGTTCAATGTATGATTTATTCAGATTTGGAGGGTTGAAACCCACGACGGTAACACTACAATTGGCATATAGATTAGTTAAAGTACCTCGTAAAATGTTAGAAAATATATCAGTGAAGGTAGATGAATTTTACTTTTCTGTCGATTTTTTTTGTATTAGATATGGAATCTAGTGGTAATCCTAACCAAATTCCCATCATTCTTGGAAGACCTTTTCTAGCTATCGCTAATAAATCTCCAGGGTATGTCAAAATCAACTTCGACGAAAGTGTCCATGATAGAGCTACTGGGTCTGCGTTCATCATCCGTGGGCCGTTTGGAGATTTATTGGCGATGGGAGGTTTTGGTACCCTTGACTCCTCTGTCCCGATGGCGGAGCTCTATGCAGCTTGGGCGGGGATTTCTTATGCCGCTCGAATTCTTCATGCTCATAGGATCATGATTGAGGGTAATTCTATGACGGTCATTTCTTAGTTGCAGAAGGAGAATTGTTTTGATGGTCCCTCTAATCCGATCCTGAGGGATATTTGGCCTATATTGCATGTGGTTGGTACTATCCAGATCCGTCATATATATCGTGAAGCCAATGCGGCGGCGGATTGGGCGGCTACTTCTATGGGTCAGTATGCAGGATCATGGATTTGGAGGCTGGGCGACCCCTGTCCTCTTCTTCTGTAGCAAATTTGGTTCTCTGATGTATCTGGGCTGATTCACACTAAACGTGTGTGATCGCCCGCTTGTACCCAAAAAAAAATGCATGTATAAATTGTAGAACAAGTATTATGGATGTATCTTTTGGAAACAAAAAGATAAGATTAAATATTTTCAATGCTTCCCAAGGACCACCTGTGTATGATTTAAATGAAGAAACATGATAGAGGAAGTTATAAATAAGAAATTCCAAAGTTTGCTTGATTCGGACCCTTTACAAACATGTCTTACACATTTTGGAATAGATGACTTTGATATTGATGAGTACACCAAAGAGATAAACATGCTATTAGAACCACCTTAGTTTGACACCATCCCTTCTTGAACTATAAAATATGATCCATTTCCAACTAAATCAAGCCCTTTAATACCATCCTTAGAAGCACCACCCCAACTAGAATTGAAACCTCTTCCTGCTGAATTAAAATATTCGTTCTTTGGACCCAATGATATCCTTCTGGTAAACATTGCATCTATCCTAACTTCCGAGCAGGAAGATAAATTGGTAGATGTACTTAAAGAGCATAAAGAGGTAATTAGACGGACAATAGCTTATCTTAAGGAAATTGACCCTTTCATTTGCATGCACCGCATTCATAGTAAAATTGAAGCTAAACTACATAGAGACATGAAATAGAAGCTAAATTTGAACATGAGGGATGTTGTTAAGAAAGAAGTAGTAAAATGGCTTGATGCTGGTATCATTTATCCAATTTCGAATAGTCAATGGTCAGTCCAATCTAAGTAGTACCTAAAAAGTTAGGTATTATCATGATTGAAAATGAAAAGAACGAATTAATTCCTACTCGTACATCAACTAGTTGGAGAGTGTGTATAGATTATCGAAAGTTGAATGCCGTGACTAGGAAAGATCACTTCCCTTTGCCTTCTTTGATCAAATTTTGAAACAGCTAGCGGGGCAAAGTTTCTTTTATTTCTTAGATGGATATTCAGAATACAATCAGGTCCCAGTATTTTCTGCAGATCAAGAAAAGACCACCTTCACCTGTCCCTTTGAAACATTTGCCTTTAAACACATGCTATTTGGTCTCTGTAATGTTGGCCATATTTTTTGATATGTTTGATCAATTTTTGGAAGTATTTATAGATGATTTTTATTTTTGGTGCTTCATTGGATAGCTGTCTCCAGAACTTCACTAAGGTACTAAAATGATGTATGAAAATAAATTTAGTCCTAAGTTAGAAGAAGAGTCATTTTATGATTCATGAGGGAATTATGCTTGGGCACATTGTTTCAGAGCGAGGTGTTGAGGTTGATAAAGCCAAGGTTGAATTGATCTTAAATCTACCATCCCAAACCTCAGTTAAACAAGTACGATGTTTCCTTGGCTATGTTGGTTTCTACATACGCTTCATCAAGGACTTTAGTAAAATTTTTCGACCCTTATGTAATTTGCTGGTCAAAGATAGTTCTTTAAATTATGATGAGGATTGTCTAATAGCCTATAACATCCTTCGAACTGCTTTGACCACTGCACCAATTATCAAGCCTCCAGATTGGACCATACCCTTCGAAATCATGTATGATGCTTCTAATTATGTTGTAGGGGCAGTTCTAGGACAAAAACTCAATCGAAACCCTATATAATTTATTATGCTAGCAAAACTCTTTTGGATGCACAAATAAACTAGACTACCACTGAAAAGAATTACTAGCAGTTGTATTTGTCCTAAAAAGATTTAGATCATATCTGTTAGGGTCTAAGGTCTTAGTTTACTCTGATCATGCAGCATTGAGACATAGTGTCACGCCCTAGGTATAGGGTATTTTTTTTTCTAAGGCCCTCCTGAGCGTGGGGCACCCAAGGTCCTCCCTTGAGTCAGCCTCTCGTCTCACGACCAAAGTCCTATAGCCCCTTAGAATGCTACGCGCACTACCCTCACCCAAACACACAAGCACAATTACGGGGAATCCCCAACCTTCATTGATCATACATAATAAAGGATACAAGCCTCCAGGAGTAAGTAGATCTCTCCCCTAATCTACCCGCACTTTAGCCACAAAGTGCTTACAACTCCTACCCAACAGAATGCCATGGCATGGTCCTTATATAGCCGGTTGGACCCATGCCTCCACTATCTCAAGCAAGTGGGGCGGTTGGGATAACCACCTGGTGGTTATAGTTGGTTGGCGCCCACTCCCCCATGAAGTGAGCCCATGTCCCTCACATTGTGCCACATAAGACACCACTCAGCCCATGATGTGCACTACCCAAGGTGGATGCCATAACCACTTGGGATCATGGCCTTCAACCTCCTCCAAGTGGGTGGTTGGGCAACTTCCACTTGGCCCACTCTCCCCCAGCCTCCGCTGGTCGTGCGTGCCTCCTGCGCGCATGTACTGGTCGGTCTGCAGCTTGGCCGGGCGGTTGAACAACCGCCGGGTATGCGCTAGCCGTGCACGCGCCCCGCGCACGCCCTGTCGCCCCATGCCGTCCTTCTGGCCCAATGTGTTGGGCAGTTCCGGCCAGCGCCCCCATGACTGCAACCGTCCATCGAGAGTCCTGAAGTTAAAACCACTCGCCATGTCTTCATGTCTGCCATGCGCGCCATGCGTCCGTGCTATCTCCGCGCATGTGCTGGCCTCCTACCAGCCCCGCGTCCATGTCATGCCATCCTTTGGCTAATGCGCTTCGGCCCGCGCGGTCTGCGCAGCCTAACTTGGCAAAGACCCGCCTGTGGCCCTGCCCCACGCTCTGCTGCCCCTGCTGCGTCGTGTCACGCTGGGGTCTCCTTCCCCTACATGAGGTTCCCTCTATGGAACCTCGCTGTGGTCGGATCCGCATGTGCACCATGGCCCTTGGCATTCATCCTAATGCCGACCCCTAGCAGTATTGGCGCACCGCCAAGCTCCTTGACACCCCGCTCCCTGGGCATCTGTCCGACCCTTGACCCTCTGCGGCCAAGTCACTTGGGCATCGACCCAAGTATGGCGAACCTCACCTCGTCCGCCATGCGCACTGCCGCCCCTGCAGCGTGCCACTCCTCGGCACCGACCTAGGCGTCAGGTTGGGGGCGTGACAATCCTCCCCCACTTGAAGACGCAGACGCCCTCATCGCGTAGCTCTTCATGTAAGCTTGGATCTCCCGCTCATATCGCCATAACGCTTCGGCTTTCTCCCAACCTGCATCGGAAAGGTCCTCTCCTTTCCACTGGATCAAATACTCGGTGTGTTTCCTATGCTTGCTGGATCCCACCCTCCTGTGCGCTACGACCCTCTCAATTTCCCGGCGCTTGTCGTAATAAAATGCCGGTATGACTCGTTGCTGCTGCTCGCATCCCTCCAAGTTGTCCTCATAGAATGGCTTCAGGAAACTCACATGGAAAGTCGGATGTATCTTCAAATGCTATGGCAACTCCAACCTGTAAGCCACTGGATGTATCTTCAAATGCTACGGCAACTCCAACCTGTAAGCCACTGGTCCGACCTTCTTCATGATCACGTAGGGCCCGCTGTACTTCGGTACAAGCCCCTGATGCATGTGCCGTCCCAACATCTTCTTTGAGACTTGAGGGGGTTGCTTCAACATGACCCGATCGTCGACCTGGAACTCCACCGGTCGTCGCTTCTTATCCACTTGCACCTTCTTCCGCCATGCCCTACGCACGAAACTATCATGCGCCTTGGCTATCATCTCGGACTTGTCTCTGGCGAAGCGGTAGGCCGCTAGGCATGGGCCTTGATCACGTTGCCATGTCACATGCGTCGGCATCATTGGCTGGAAACCCAAGCACACCTCTGCTGGGCTAGCCTCTATCGATGAGGACTTATGGACATTGTAGCTAAACTGTGCTACATCCAAAAGCTCCAACCAATTCCTCTGCGTCGCCGATGCATAGTGGCGTAAGTACTCCTCGAGCATAGCATTGATACGCTCGGTCTGGCCGTCCGTCTGAGGATGGTATGCAGTGGAAAATTTCAGCTCGGAACCCATGAGCCGAAATAATGTCGTCCAGAATTTGCTGGTGAAGCGCACATCTCGGTCACTGATGATGTTCCTCGAAACTCCAAAAACCTTCACGACATTTGCAAAGAATAGCTTCACCGCTGTCTCGGCTGGGCACTCCTTTGGCGCGGCCATGAACATGGCATATTTGGAAAACCGGTCCACCAGCACGAACACCGATGTCTTCCCCTGCACTTCTGGCAATCCCACCACAAAGTCCATAGAAATAGACTCCCACGGCCTGTCTGGAACGGGCAGTGGCTGCAGCAATCCTGCCGGTTTCTTGCGCTACACCTTGTCCATTTGACAAGTGAGGCAAGACCGAACATATGCTTCCACCTCTTTGAACATCTTTGGCCAGTAGTACTCATTGCACAGCAGCGCGTACATCCTCTCCACACCAGGATGTCCCGCCCACTGCGAGTCATGGGTCTCTTTCAGCAATGTCATTCGAAGTCTCGCGCCGTGTGGAATGTAGAGCCTCCCATCCTTCGCCCACAGCACGTCTCTGTCCACCCAAAACCTGCGCACCAAACCTTCGGCCACTCTCTGCTTGAGTCGAACATAAGCTTGGTCTTCTTGCGCCGCACGCCTCGCCTGCTCCACAAAGTCAGTCTGCAACGTGGATAGAGCTGCCACGTACTCCTGCACCTCCTTTCTGCTGAGCGCATCTGCAACTAGGTTCTGATGCCCCGGCTGGTGTGTTGGTCCAGATAGCAACCCAAGAGGGGGGCTGAATTGGGTTTTTCAAATATTTAAACTCTTTTGAAAGATAACCCCCAGCGGAAATAAAAACTTAGATTCACAAATTAAAACTAAACAACCACAAATAGAGAGTTGAAGATAAAGAGACAATCACGGCAAACACAGGAGATTTTATAGTGGTTCGGTGTACCTACACCTACGTCCACTCCCAAGTACCTCTTGGGTCCACACTATAATCAAACTGATTACAGCAGAGTTGTTTTGCAAGCTCACAACTCGAACTTGTTATTTTCCCGGGTGCACAACGAACCCAGCTGGTTTTCAAGGCTCACCAGCACAAAACCTATCACCACAAGCTAATGCTTGCACAAGGCTAACAGCCTCAATTGAATCAATCACCAGATTGACCCAGCAAACAGTATTTGTTTTACAAGAAAAACAGCTCCTTCAATGAGCAAATATACAATAATGAAACAATAATAAGAGGATAGGAATCAAAGCCTGATTCGCAGATCTTGGTGGCTTCTTCCTTCTCTTCCTTTGAATGGATCTTCCTTTGAATGGATCTTCCTTCAAGATGCTCTTGAGACTCAGAAGATCAGAAAACTAGGGCTTCTTCCTTCTCTTGAGATTTCTTCTAAATAGAACAACAAAGGCTTGGAATCTCTCTCTTTCTTTTGGGGAATCAGTATGATCTTTCCTTACAAGTTTTCCCTCTTTTCTTTTCTGATAGATCTCAAAGGTTTTCTCTATTCTTTTCTTTTTGCCTCTCTTGTCTTCTTTTTGGGATGCAACAAACCCTCTTCTTATAGATCCCGATTAATCCATAAATAGTTTGAAACTATCCGTTAGAAACAAGTGTAAGAAGGATTAGATCCATAAATAACAATAGCCGTTGGGATTAAAATAGATAAAGATAAAGTTTAGAGTCGTTCTGACAGTTCTGGAGCCGTGTCTGACATTCTGGAGTCGCTCTAACTTTTCTGGAGTCGGCTCTAACTCAAAATTCTTTAATCCGCTCGATCTGGAGTCGTCTCTGACTTTTCTGGGGTCGACACAAAATTCTTCTGGAGTCGACTCTAACAGTCTGGGAGTCGACTCTAAGTCGTGGAAAAACCATCGTTCTGTCTTTTCTGTTGGAGTCGGCTCTAACAGTCCCGGAGTCGACTCTAAGTCTGTGCCATTTTTCGGAGTCGACTCTGCGATTCCATGTGTCGACTCTAATGTCTGCAATCTTACCTTGACATTAGATTCGAACCAGAACTTGATTTGACTCTTGATTTTGATTATCAAGTAGACTTATATCTGAAAAACTTAATCAAAATCATTAGTAACTTCAAATGTTATACTCAAATAGTTTTGTTAATCATCAAAATCCTCAATTGGGTCAACAATCTCCCCCTTTTTGATGATGACAAAAACTTTGAGTATATGCATTAAAAATTCATTTGAATTGAGAATTATAGACATTGTTAAAGCTTAGAGACTTCCTAACAGAGAATTTGATGCCAATATTCAAAATGAATAAAAAAAACAAAACTTGACATCAATCAAGATGATTTAACTTTTATATGGAGAAATTTATTAAGCTCCCCCTGCATTGAATAGCTCCCCCTATGTAGATAAACTGAATTCTTTAAAAAATTCTCTCTCTCTCTCCATCTCAAAATTGTTCTTCATTTTCTTTCTCTTTTTCTTATATGCATATACACTTATCTCTCCCCCTTTTTTGTTATCAACAATAAGGTGAATTTAAAAGCAATAAAGAATGTTATCAGAGCGAGGATGTTGGTTCAATAATCATAAAGATAGGAAACTCATTCATTGACATTCAATCAAACAGTCATAGATAAATTTGAAATAAAAGTGTAATTGTATTCCAAAGCAAGATTCATTACATGTATTTTAAAATGACAGATTCAAGTATGTAATTCCTAGATACATGCTAAGAAAGCAAGAAAGCAAGAAATCCTAAGATACAACCTAGGATTGGATATCAAAATCAAATATGCTTATACACAATTTTCTTTAAATGTCCAATCATTTCCATAACATCATCTTTTTGAGTCTTCTTAAAACTTTCAAGACAAGCTTCAATTTGAGAGACGGCGAGGTCGATATCTTTCTTCAGTTGACTGGTAGCATGAAGATAAGTTCCAGAACCGTCTGCAATGCCTTCCATCCTTTCAAAAATCTTATGAAGATCAGTGCTAAAGGATTCAACGGAATTGCTAATGAAAAAGAAATCATGTCAAGTCTTGAATTGATCTCATCCTTCAACTGATTGAACTCCTCTCTCAATTTACACATATCATTTGTCTTTGACTGTCATACTCAGCCAGTAAAGCTCTGAGCTGACCTATTTGCTCCTCAGAAAATCTTCAGATGCCAATGCTGACTGATGTGGAAGGTGAGAGCTAGGTCCAGCCTCTGAGGGTCCAGCAGATGGTCCAGCAGAAGAAGGTCCAGCAGATGGTTCAGGAATGTCTTCTCCTCTGACTTCCTCAACTCTAACCTCTTCAGCTCTGGCCTCATGTCCTCTTTTTATCCAATTTCATTTTCTTTTCTGAAGCCCATCCGGTGAATTGTAGAGACACTATAGTAATCTGTATGCCTTAATTTTCTTAGTGGCTCATTATCCATTATAAGTACACCTTGGCTTCTGAATACCAATGTCAAAACCATACCATATGGCAATGTAGATCTCTTCTTAGTAGCTGCCTCCGCCATATAGCCTATCATCATACCAGCAAGATTGACAGGTCTACCAGTGAGAATGCAGTCCATCAATAAGATGTCTCGCTCCGAGACATATTCAAACCTTCCGATTTTAGGAAATAGAATTCTTCCACAGATATTGTGAAGTAATCTGAGTTCCAAATTAAGTTGATTTGCCAAGATTTCCTCAAACTCAGAAACTTCTCTCCCTAACATCCTTGATAGGGCACCTCCTCTGTCTTCATGTTGATATTCAACAAGGCCAACGGTAGGCATCTCCAATAGATTTCCAAGGGTTCAGCTGTGATGATTACTTTAGTTCCTCTTACAACACTCACTAAGCCTCCCTCTCCTCTACATAAATCATTATAAAATTCTCTCACTAGGGCAGGGTAAGTAGGGATATCCAAAGAACAAACCTTCTCCCATCCCATTTCTTTCAACAACGCCCAATAGCAAAGCCCTCCGAAACAAAAAAGTCAAAATCAACTTTTCTTCCGGTAGTAATGGCCTTACCCGCTAATTGGTCGACTCGTGGAGAAGATGGTGAGGGTGGAGAGTCATCTTGAGTGGCAGATGAAGAAGATGACGAAGGTTGCCTCCGATTTGAACGGCTTCGTCGGAACAGTCGAACCACCAATGATAGCACGCCTTTTGGGAGCCATGGGATTCGATTGGAATGAGTAATCAAGGGATTTGAAGGATTTGGAGGGGTTGGAATCAGTTTGGAACAGCTTTAGAAAGGTTTGGAGACGATGGTTTCGTTTGGGGTCGACTCCGCCCTTTTTATTTTGACCTAGTTCCACTTAGAGTCGACTCCCGAAAACGAGGTGTCGGCTCCGAACCAGAGAATCTGTCAGCGCCCGAATTAGAGTCGGCTCTACAGAAGCCAGAGTCGGCTCTAATTGCCCAGACAGAACATCAAAATAAGAAGGTGTCGACTCCACAAACTGCAGGTGTCGACTCCACAATAGTTTCAGTGAAAAATTCAAATTTCAAGGATCTGAAACTGATCAAATTAATCATCAAACTCTAGATAAGTGTTCCTTAATAATTGGGGAAACAATGAATCAAATTTCTAGATAATTTCCTTATTGGACATAGAGGATTTTCAAGAAATTATTGAAGTCTAGATAGTTGTTGTCCTTAAGAGTTTCAGAAAATCATTCTAAAGGATCACAAACTCCTAATTCTCCTCTAAGATAACAAAATCTTTCCTCACTCAAAGGTTTGGTAAAAATATCAGCTAATTGATCATTAGTATTAACATATTCAAGACAAACATCTTTGTTAGTTACATGTTCTCTAATAAAGTGATGTCTAATTTCAATGTGTTTAGTTCTTGAATGTTGAATTGGATTTTTAGTTAGATTAATAGCACTAGTATTATCACATTTAATAGGAATTTTATCAAGTGTGATACCATAATCTTCAAGTTGTCGCTTAATCCAAAGGATTTGAGCACAGCAACTTCCAGCTGCAACATACTCTGCCTCAGCAGTGGATAATGCAACCGAATTTTGCTTCTTGCTAAACCAAGAGATTAAGTTACTTCCTAAAAGTTGGCATGCCCCACTTGTACTCTTTCTATCTAATTTACAACCAGCATAGTCAGAATCAGAATAAGCAATCAATTTTAAGGTTGAGTCTCTAGAATACCATAATCCTACATTTTTAGTTCCATTTAAGTATCTAAAGATTCTTTTAACAGCAAATAAATGTGATTCCTTAGGATTAGATTGATATCTTGCACATAAGCAGACAGAAAACATGATATCTGGCCTACTTGCAGTTAGGTAAAGAAGTGATCCAATCATACCTCTGTAATGCTTCTGATCTACTTTCTTACCTTCTTCATCCTTGTCCAGCTTGCATGAGGGACTCATTGGCGTACCAAGAGGTTTAGCAGATTCCATACCAAATTTC
This sequence comes from Calamus simplicifolius, assembly GCA_900491605.1. Classification (NCBI taxonomy): domain Eukaryota; kingdom Viridiplantae; phylum Streptophyta; class Magnoliopsida; order Arecales; family Arecaceae; genus Calamus; species Calamus simplicifolius. Next base: position 226,177 of record UESW01002136.1, on the reverse strand, counting down.
TTGAGTATTTCCTTTGTGTACTTTGTTTGGTTAATGAAAATTCCCGCTTTCTCTTGTTTGATTTGAAGTCCAAGGAAGAAGTTTAGTTCTCCCATCATGCTCATCTCGAATTCTCCCTGCATTAGCTTAGCAAATTCTTGACAAAGGAGATTGTTAGTAGCACCAAATATAATGTCATCAACATAAATTTGAACGATTAATAAATCCTTTTCTTTTCTTTTCAAAAACAAGGTTTTATCAACATTTCCTCTAGAAAAGTCATTTTCAATTAAAAATTTACTTAATCTATCATACCAAGCTCTAGGTGCTTGCTTTAAACCATAAAGTGCTTTGTGTAGTTTGAAGACGTGGTTTGGAAATTCATGATCTTCAAAACCAGGAGGTTGTTCAACATAAACTTCCTCATTTATAAAACCATTTAAAAATGCACTTTTAACATCCATTTGAAATAAGTTGAAATTCATATGACATGCAAATGCAAGTAGTAGCCTAATGGCTTCTAATCTAGCAACAGGTGCAAAAGTTTCATCAAAATCTATACCTTCTTCTTGATTATATCCTTTTGCAACTAATCTAGCCTTATTTCTAATTACCAATCCATTTTCATCCAATTTATTTCTAAAAACCCATTTAGATCCTATTATAGGGTGGTTTTTAGGTCTATCAACTAGGGTCCAACTTGATTCCTAGTGAATTGGTTTAACTCTTCCTGCATTGCTAACATCCAATAACTATCTTTCTCAGCTTCCTCTATAGTTTTAGGTTCTATATGAGATACAAATGCAAGATGATTATTGATATCTCTCATTGATGATCTAGTCCTTACACCTTGAGATGGATCACCTATGATTAGGTCCTTAGGATGACCATAAGCATATCTCCAATCTCTAGGTAGATCTTTATCATTATGAGCAGTATCAATACCATCATCCTTAGGTGAGTCATCATCCTTAACTTCAGGTTCTTGATCTGAAGATACATTTAATTTTTCAATATCTCTTTCAATCAAAGATGTATCTTCCTCATCATCAATTTTATCTGAACTTGATGCTAAAGACTCATCAAACACTATATGAATGGATTCTTCTACAACTAAGCTCTTCTTATTAAATACTCTATATGCTTTGCTAGATGTAGAATATCCTAGGAAGATACCTTCATCAGACTTTGCATCAAACTTCCCAAGATTATCCTTACCATTGTTATGAATAAAACATTTACAACCAAATGCATGAAAATAACTTAAATTTGGTTTCCTATTGATGCCATAGTTCATAGGGAGTTTTCTTAAGGATAGGTCTAATTAGGGCTCTATTTAGAATGTAACATGCTGTGTTTATAGCTTCCGCCCAAAAATATTTTGGAAGTTGGCTTTCACATAGCATGGTACGGGCCATGTCTTCTAAAGTCCTATTCTTCCTTTCTACAACTCCATTTTGTTGCGGTGTTCTAGGTGCAGAAAAGTTATGATGTATGCCTTTTTCAAAACAGAATTTTTCAAATAAGTGATTTTCAAATTCAGTTCCATGATCACTTCTAATAGACACTATGGTAGTGTTTTTCTCATTAGTGACTTTCTTAACAAATTTCATGAATATTGAGAAAGTCTCATCTTTGTGAGCCAAAAATATTACCCAAGTGAATCTAGAGTAATCATCTACTATCACTAGACCATATTTCTTTCCTCCTAGACTTGTGGTTCTAGTAGGTCCAAAAAGGTCCATGTGTAGTAGCTCTAGTGGCCTAGTAGTTGAAACAACATTCTTAGATTTGAAAGAAGTTCTTGTTTGTTTTCCAAATTGACATGCATCACATATTCGATTATTTTCAAAATTTAAGCTAGGAATACCTTTAACTAAATCCATTTTCAATAATTTAGAAATTAGGTGTGTGCTTGCATGACCTAATCTACGGCCATAGCCAACCAATCTCATTCATCTTAGCATTATTAGCAACTAAGCAATGATTACTTGGAGATAAATTACTCAAATCAATTAAGTACACATTGCCATAGCGTTTACCAACAAGAATAATGCTGTTATCAATGGGATTAGTAACAGTGCAAACAGAAGCTTCAAAGGAAACCTTGAAACCTTTGTCACACAGTTGGCTAATACTTATCAGATTATGTTTAAGTCCATCAACATATAAAACATTATCAATATGAGTAGATGGAGTAATTTGAATCTTACCAATACCCATGATATGGCCTTGACCATTATCACCAAAAGTAACTACTCCACCTCTTTTTGATTCAAGGGTGATGAATTGATCTTTGTCACCCGTCATGTGTCTTGAGCAACCACTGTCCAGGTACCATTTTCTTTTCAGTCTGATGGCTGCAAGACACTCCTGCAAAATTCATGTCTTAATTTTAGGTACCCAAGCCTTCTTGGGTCCTTCATGGTTAGATGCATTAAATATTGTTCCTTTGGGAACCCAAATCATCTTTTTCTTATTATGTGGAGATTTACACATATATGATTTATGTCCTTTGTTTCCACATTTAAAACAAGTAATATTTAATGATTTTTCAGCATGTATAAAAATATTCTTCAAAGATTTTTGCTTTTTAAGTGGATTATATCCTAATCCAGCTTTATCAAAAACAGCCTTTTGATTTTCCAAAATCATATTAAGTTTGATAGAGCTTAGAGTAAATTTATCAACTATAGGCTTAAGTCTATCAACTTCATTTTTCAAACTTTCTTTTTCTTTTATCAAAAGTTCTTTATCAACAACATGCTTTTCATTTTCTAAGGATAGTTTTTGCATTTGAGTTTTCAAATCTTTGTTCTTTGAACTTAGGTTCGCAAAATCATCCATTAATTCATAAAAAGCACTATGCAATTCATCAAAGTGAAGTCATCAAGAAAACTCGGACTTACCTCATCATTGTCCGCCATGAAGCATAGATTGGCCATTTCACTCTTTTCTTCTTCTTCGGAACTTGAGCTTTCCGAATCGCTCCATGTGGCCATCATTGCCTTCTTTTTGAACTTCCGGGTGCCTTTCTTTAGTTGAGGGCATTCAGATTTAAAGTGACCCGGCTTTTTACATTCAAAGAAATAACTTCTTTTTCTTTGCCCTTGTCCTCATCTTTTCTTGCAAAGGGCTTTTTCTTTTCAAACTTCTTCTTCTTCATGAATCTTTTAAATTTTCTTGTGATGAGTGCCATGTCCTCATCATCACTTTCATCTTCAGATTCATGAGGCTCTTCCATATATTCAGAAATCTTAAGAGCCATAGTTCTCTTCTTCTTTGACTCATCATCATCAACATGTTGCTTAATTTGAAGCTCATGAGTCATCAAGGATCCCAATAGTTCTTCTAGGGGTAGGGTACTTAGATCCTTTGCCTCTTGTATTGCAGTCACTTTAGCTTCCCAAGTCCTAGGCAAGGAACGCAAGACCTTTCTCACAAGATCAGAATTATCATAAGATTTACCAAGACTTTTTAAACCATTAACTATATCAGTAAATCTTGTAAACATATCAGCAATAGATTCACATGCATCCATTTTAAACAATTCATATTTATGAACTAGCATGTTAATCTTGGATTCCTTGACTTGATTTGTTCCCTCATGGGTAACCTCAAGTCTATCCCAGATTTCCTTAGCAGAAATGCAAATAGATATGCGATTGAATTCATTTGCATCTAATGAGCAGTATAAAACATTCATTGCTTTGGCATTGAGTTGTGCCAATTTTCTATCATGTTCATCCCATTCCGTTTCCGGTTTAGGAATCTCCATGCCATTAACTCTAGCAGTGGGTGTGTGTGGTCCATTGACTATAATACTCCATAGATCATAGTCAAGTGCTTGAATGAATATTTTCATTCTAGCCTTCCAATAACCATAGTTTGAACCATTAAATAAGGGTGGTCTATTAGTAGATTGGCCTTCGAAAAAGATGAACCAGCTTGAGTTGCCATGTGGATCTTTGACTCTTGATCGTTAGATCAAATCAAATGAGCACTAGCTCTGATACCAATTGTTGGTCCAGATAGCAACCCAAGAGGGGGGGTGAATTGGGTTTTTCAAAATTTAAACTCTTTTGAAAGATAACCCCCAGCGGAAATAAAAACTTAGATTCACAAATTAAAACTAAACAACCACAAATAGAGAGTTGAAGATAAAGAGACAATCACGGCAAACACAGGAGATTTTATAGTGGTTCGGTGTACCTACACCTACGTCCACTCCCAAGTACCTCTTGGGTCCACACTATAATCAAACTGATTACAGCAGAGTTGTTTTGCAAGCTCACAACTCGAACTTGTTGTTTTCCCGGATGCACAACGAACCCAGCTGGTTTTCAAGGCTCACCAGCACAAAACCTATCACCACAAGCTAATGCTTGCACAAGGCTAACAGCCTCAACTGAATCAATCACCAGATTGACCCAGCAAACAGTATTTGTTTTACAAGAAAAACAGCTCCTTCAATGAGCAAATATACAATAATGAAACAATAATAAGAGGATAGGAATCAAAGCCTGATTCGCAGATCTTGGTGGCTTCTTCCTTCTCTTCCTTTGAATGGATCTTCCTTTGAATGGATGATGCTCTTGAGACTCAGAAGATCAGAAAACTAGGGCTTCTTCCTTCTCTTGAGATTTCTTCTAAATAGAACAGCAAAGGCTTGGAATCTCTCTCTCTTCTTTTGGGGAATCAGTATGATCTTTCCTTACAAGTTTTCCCTCTTTTCTTTTCTGATAGATCTCAAAGGTTTTCTCTATTCTTTTCTTTTTGCCTCTCTTGTCTTCTTTTTGGGATGCAACAAACCCTCTTCTTATAGATCCCGATTAATCCACAAATAGTTTGAAACTATCCGTTAGAAGCAAGTGTAAGAAGGATTAGATCCATAAATAACAATAGCCGTTGGGATTAAAATAGATAAAGATAAAGTTTAGAGTCGTTCTGACAGTTCTGGAGCCGTGTCTGACATTCTGGAGTCGGCTCTAACTTTTCTAGAGTCGGCTCTAACTCGAAATTCTTTAATCCACTCGATCTGGAGTCGTCTCTGACTTTTCTGGGGTTGACACAAAATTCTTCTGGAGTCGACTCAACAGTCTGGGAGTCGACTCTAAGTCGTGGCCTGAAAATCCATCGTTCTGTTTTTTATGATAGAGTCGGCTCTAACAGTCCCGGAGTCGACTCTAAGTCTGTGCCGTTTTCTGGAGTCAACTCTACGATTCCATGTGTCGACTCTAATGTCTGCAATCTTACCTTGACATTAGATTCGAACCAGAACTTGATTTGACTCTTGATTTTGTTTATCAAGTAGACTTATCTGAAAAACTTAATCAAAATCATTAGTAACTTCAAATGTTATACTCAAATAGTTTTGTTAATCATCAAAATCCTCAATTGGGTCAACACGGTGTACCCACACGAAGTCGAACTCCGCCAAATACTCTTGCCATTGGGCCTGCTTTGGTGTGAGTTTCTTCTGAGTTTTGAAGTAGGTGTTGGCCACATTGTCGGTCACCACTGTGAACCGTGTGCCCAACAAATAGTGTTGCCATGTCTCAAGGCAGTGGATGACCGCCATCATCTCCTTCTCATGGGAAGAATACCTCTGCTCGGCCTCCTTGAACTTGCACGACTCATACGCCATCGGATGCCCTTGCTGCACCAGGACCCCTCCTAAGGCCCTGTCGGATGCGTCTATGTGGACTTCAAAAGAAACTTCAAAATCTGGAAGCTTCAACACTGGCTCCCTGGAAACTGCCAATTTGATCTTCTCGAAGGCTGCTTGACACAACTCAGACCAGACCCACTTCTGATCCTTCTTCAGCAAGTCTGTCAAGGGGCTCACTTCTCTGGAATAACCCGGGATGAACCTTCGATAATAGTTAGCCAAGCCGAGGAAAGATCTCAACTCAGTAACACTCGTGGGCGCCGGCCACTCCATGATCACCTGGACCTTCCGCTCGTCCATGCGAATGCTCCCATGACCGACCCAATGTCCAAGGAACTTAATTTCCTTGCAGGAAAACTCACATTTTCCTTTTTGATGAAGAGTTGGTGCTCCCGCAACCGAGTGAGAACACGCCTCAGATGATCTAAGTTTCTTCCAATGAACCACTATAGACCACTATGTCATCCAAGTAAACAACCACAAACACGTCGAGAAACTCATAAAGCACATTTGTCATCAAGTTGCAGAAGGTAGCAGGAGCATTAGTCAATCCAAAAGGCATGACTAAAAACTCATATGATCCATACCGAGTTACGCAGGTTGTCTTGGCTTCATCCCCCGCCGCTATCCTCACTTGCCAGTAGCCTGATCGCAGGTCCATCTTGGTGAAATAATTCACCTTGGCCAAGCGATCAAAGAGGTCCGCTGCATTTGGTACCGAATACTTGTTCTTGATAGTAATCTTGTTCAAGGCCCGGTAGTCGACACACATCCGCAGCGATCCATCTTGCTTCTTCTGGAAGAGGACTGGCGCTCCTTAAGGGGCCTTGGAAGGCTGGACCAATCCGGCCTGTTGACCCAACTATTGATTTTGATGATTAATAAAGGAATTGAGTATATTTATTTGTTTACTATTGGATTTGACAAGTGTTTCAGGACTCAAAAATATTTGATCAATTTAAATAAATTAAGAAACGTGTTTTGAATCAATTGCAAAACATCTATTTCAAAGTTTCAGAACCTGGAGTCGACACCTAGAATTCCTGGAGCCGACCCCATGGCCATTCAAATTTTCTTCTGATTTTTGATACGGTCCGAAGCCGACACCTAGAGTTTCGGAGCCAACACCCAGAGTTTCGGAGTCGACACTTACAGTGTCTGGAGCCGACTCCGATGCGGGGACAGAACGTTGATTTTTTGAGCATCTTGGAGCCGACACCTACAGTATTCGGGAGCCGACACCTGACGATGGCGAGCCGACACCTAACTTTTTCGGAGCCAACTCCTCGATGAACTCAGAACTTTCTATTTTTGGAAAAATGACTTAGAGCCGACACCTGAAAAGTTGGAGCCGACTCCAACCCGTCTGGGATGAATATTTAAATTGCCAGATCAGCTCTAACGGTAATATTTCCTTTTTACCTAATTTCTAACGGATATATTTTATTTTCAGGTATATTCCAACGGCTAGTTTTCTTCCCAAAACGGATTAAAAGAAATCTATAAAAAGGGGAAAACACCCATTTGAAAAGAGAGGACGAAAAATAAAGAAATTTCAAATCAAAAATCCGAGAAAGCCTGAGCCTGAATCTCAAGAGAAAAGCACTCAAATTCAAATCCTTCCACTCCACAAAGCTCAAAGAAGAATCCAAGGCATTCAATCTTGAAAAAAAATCGAAGGATTCTCAAAGGGGAAGAATAAACTCTGTTTTGAAGATTTTTCAACTTCTCATCCGCAACATTTGCAACGAATCAAAGCTGAGGCCTGATTCAACATCTCCAAAGAGAAGAGGAAAAGAAGAAAAGCTCAACTCCAATCTACTTCAAACAGGCTTTTCTAAACTTATTTGTTCATTCATTTGAATATCTGCTTATTTAAGGAGCTTTGTATTATTGAAAAAATCTTTTCATTCTTGCTTGTGCTGGTTCAATCTGGGGGATTGAGCTAGTGGAGGTTGTATACCTCGGGTCAAGCTAGATAAGCTTGAGTTTAGGGTTTTGTGCTGGTGAGCCTGAAAACCGGCTGGGTTCGTTGTGATCCCAAGGGAAAACAACAAGTTTTGAGTTGTGATCTTGTAAAACAACTCGGCTATAATCTAGTCGATTATAGTGTGGACCCAAGTGAATCTTGGGAGTGGACGTAGGTGTTGAATACACTGAACTACTATAAAATCATTGTGTTTTCCGTGCTTCCATTATCTCTATCTCTATCTCCCTGTTTGTGCTTTATATTTGCCTTGCATTTAATTTCGTTTAACTTAAAGCTAATAGTTTTCAAAAGGTTTAAATTTTTTAAAGAATCCAATTCACCCCCCCCCCCTTGAGTTACCATCTGGGCCAACAATTGGTATCAAAGCAAGTGCTCATTGTTTATTTGATCACACGATCAAGAGCTAAAGATCCAAATGGCAGCTCAAGTTGGATCTTCATTTGCCAAATGTCATTCTACAAATAGACCTCCCTTATTTAATGGTTCCAACTATTCATATTGGAAAGCAAGAATGAGGATATTCATTCAAGCTTCTGATTATGAATTGTGGGGTGTTATAATTAATGGACCTAGTATACCCACACACATTGTTGATGGCACTATTGTTCCGAAGCCCGAAAGGGATTGGAATGATAATGATAGGAAAATGGCACAGCTCAATGCTAAGGCCATGAATGTTTTATATTGTTCATTAGATGCTAACGAATTTAATCGCATTTCTACATGTAATTCCGCAAAAGAGATTTGAGATAGATTAGAGGTTACCCATGAGGGTACTAACCAAGTAAAAGAATCTAAAATAAACATTCTTGTTCATAAATATGAATTATTTAGCATAGAGCAAACTAAAACTATAGCATGCATGTATACTAGATTCACCGATATTATAAATGGTTTGAAGAGTCTTGGGAAAACCTATGCTAATTCTGAACTTGTTCGTAAAATTCTTAGGTCACTTCCAAGGACTTGGGAAGCAAAGGTGACAGTAATCCAAGAAGCCAAGAACCTCAACACTTTACCCTTGGAGGAGCTACTTGGATCCTTGATGACTCATGAGCTAACCATGAAACAACATCAAGAGGAGGAAGTCAAGAAAAGGAAAACTATAGCTCTTAAGGCTACAGAAAGTGAGGAAAGCTGCAGTGATGATGATGATGATGACAGCTCTTCTAGCAAGAAAATTCAAAAAATTCATGAGAAGAAAGAGACCCTTCCAAAAGAAGAAATATGGATTTAAGATGGAAGGAGAAAAAGAAAAGGAAAAGGACAAGGACAAAGAGAAAGACCCTTGATTTGCTATGAGTGTAAGAAACTGAGGCACTTTAGATACGATTGTCCTCAACTGAAGAAGACTTTCAAGAAGAAGAAGAAAGCCTATGTTGCAACTTGGAGCGATAGCGATGAATCCTCTTCGGAGGAAGAACAAAAAGAGGTTACCAACATTTGCTTCATAGCAAACGAGGATGATGAGGTAAGTTCTGAAAACCCTTGTGATGATTTTGCTTTCGATGAATTATTTGAAGCTTTCAATGAACTAGTAGATGACTTTAAAATTTTGAAAAAGAAATACAAGTCTTTGAAAAATGATAGCTCAATTTTTATCAAAGAAAAAGACAATCTTACTAATGAAATTAAAATACTAAATCTGAAAATGATAATTTGACAAAAGAAAAGGAATCAATTTCTAATAAAAATGATAAATTAAAGAAGAAAGTTGATAAATATAAAGTATTGTTGATAAATTTACTTATAGCTCTGAAAAACTTAATTTATTATTAAGCAATCAAAGAGCTATATATGATAAAGCTGGTTTAGGATATAGACCTAACTTAAAACAAAAATTTGTCAAAAACTTTTTTAGAAAAGAACAAAATAGAGATAATGTTACATGTCATTATTGTAACAAGAAAGGTCATAAATCCTATGAATGTGATGCAAGAAACAGTAACAAAAAATTAAATAATAAAGGCAAGAAAATATGGGTTTCCAAAGGAACGATCTTTTATGCCACTAACCATGAAGGACCCAAGAAGGCTTGGGTACCTAAATATAAGACTTAATTATTTTTGCAGGAGTGTCTTGCGGCCAAAAGATCAAAGCGAAGTGGTATCTCGATAGTTGCTGCTCAAGACACATGACGGGTGACAATGATCAATTCATCACCCTTGAGAGCAAAAGAGGAGGAGTTGTTACATTTAGTGACAATGGCAAAGGCCAAATCATGGGGTTTGATAAAATTCAAATAACTCCCTCCACATATATTGAAAATGTCTTATATGTTAATGGTTTAAAACATAATCTAGTATTAGTCAATTATGTGATAAAGTTTTAAAGTATCATTTGAAGCATCAATCTGCACTGTTTCTAATCCCATTGATAATAGCATTATTTTATTGGAAATAAAATGACAATGTATACTTGATTGATTTAGACAATTTGTCTACTAGTAATCATTGCTTAGTTGCTAATAATGCTAATATGAATGAGATTGGTTGGTTATGGCATCGTAGATTAGGTCATGCAAGCACACACCTTATTTCAAAATTAATTAGAATGGATTTAGTAAAAGGACTTCCACAACTGATTTTGAAAATAACAAAATTTGTGATGCATGTCAATTTGGAAAATAAACTAGAAATTCTTTTAAAACTAAAATATTGTTTCCACTTCTAGGCCACTTGAACTACTTCACATGGATCTTTTTGGACCTACTAGAACCACAAGTCTAGGAGGAAAGAAATATGGTCTTGTGATTGTAGATGATTACTCTAGATACACTTGGGTATTATTTTTAGCACATAAAGATGAGACCTTTCCATTGTTTTTGAAATTCTTCAAGGTCACAAATGAGAAAAACAACACCATAGTGTCTCTAAGAAGTGATCATGGCACTAAATTTGAAAATTATTTATTTAAAAACTTTTGCATAGAAAATGGCATTCATCATAATTTTTCAGCACCTAGAACACCACAACAAAATGGAGTAGTTGAAAGAAAAAATAGAACCTTAGAAGACATGGCCCGTACCATGCTATGTGAAAGCAACTTACCAAAGTACTTTTGGGCGGAAGCTATAAACACGGCATGTTACATTCTTAATAGAGCTTTAATTAAGGCCAATCATTAAGAAAACTCCTTATGAACTATGGAATAATAGAAAACAAACATAAGTTACTTTCATGCATTTGGTTGTAAATGTTTCATTCATAATAATGGTAAAGATAATCTAGGAAAATTTGATGCAAAATCTGATGAAGGTATTTTCTTAGGATATTCAACATCTAGTAAAGCCTATAGAGTGTTTAACAAGAGAAACTTAATTGTAGAAGAATCTATTCATGTAATTTTGATGAATCTTTAGCATCAAGTTCTGAAAAGATTGATGATGAGAAAGATACAAACATTCTAGAAAGAGATATTAAAAAACTGAATATAGATGTATCTTCAGATCATGAACAAGAAGCTAAAGATAATGATTCTCCTAGTGTTGATATTGTTGATGCAAATCATAATGATATAGATCTTCCTAGAGATTGGAGATATGCCTATGGTCATCCAAAGAATTAATTATAGGTGATCCATCTCAAGGAGTAAGAACTAGATCATCAATGAGAAACATCAATAATCATCTTGCATTTGTATCTCAAATTGAACCCAAAACTATTGAAGAAGCAGAAAAAGATAATAATTGGATGTTAGCTATGCAAGAAGAATTAAATCAATTTGCTAGAAATAATGTTTGGACTCTTGTAGATAGACCTAAAGATCACTTTTATAGGATCAAAATGGGTATTTAGAAATAAATTAGATGAAAATGGTATAGTAATTAGAAACAAAGCTAGATTAGTTGCAAAAGGATATAATCAAGAAGAAGGAATTGATTTTGATGAAACTTTGCACCGGTAGCTAGATAGAAGCAATTAGATTATTACTTGCATTTGCATGTCATTTGCATATCAATTTATTTCAAATGGATGTTAAAAGTGTATTTTTAAATGGATTTATAAATGAGAAAGTTTTTGTTGAACAACCACCTGGTTTTGAAGATCATGAATTTCCAAATCATGTTTTTAAATTACACAAAGCACTATATGGTTTAAAACAAGCACCTAGAGCTTGGTATGAAAGATTAAGTAAATTTCTAATTGAAAATGATTTTATAAGAGGAAATGTTGATAAAACACTATTTTTGAAAAGAAAAGATAAGGATTTATTAGTAGTACAAATATATGTTGATGATATTGTATTCGGTGCTACTAACAATTTGTTATGTCAAGAATTTGCTAAGTTGATGCAGGGTGAGTTTGAAATGAGCATGATGGGAGAACTCAACTTCTTCCTAGGACTTCAAATCAAGCAAAGCAAAGAAGAAATTTTCATCAATCAAGCCAAATACACAAAAGAATTGCTCAAGAAGTTTGGAATGGAGTCAACCAAACCACTTGGAACTCCTATGAGTCCTTCATGCAAGTTGGATAAAGATGAAGATAGGTAAGAAAGTAGATCAAAAATATTACAGAGGTATGATCGGATCTCTTCTTTACTTAACAGCCAGTAGACCAGATATAATGTTTGCTGTATGTTTATGTGCTAGATTTCAATCTGAACCTAAAGAATCTCACTTAATTGCTGTAAAAAGAATCTTAAGATATTTAAGTGGAACTAAAAATGTAGGTTTATGGTATTCTAGAGACTCAACATTAAACTTGATTGCATATTCTGATCTGACTATGCTGGATGTAAATTAGATAGAAAAAGCACAAGTGGTGCATGTCAATTCTTAGGTAGTAACTTAATCTCCTAGGTTTAGCAAAAAGCAAAATTCGGTTGCATTATCTACTGTTGAAGCAGAATATGTTGCAGCTGAAAGTTGCTGTGCTCAAATCCTTTGGATTAAGCGACAACTTGAAGATTATGGCATAACACTTGATAAAACTCCAATTAGATGTGATAACACAAGTGCAATAAATCTAACTAAAAATCCAATTCAACATTCAAGAACAAAACATATTGAAATTAGATATCACTTTATAAGAGAACATGTGCTAATAATGAAATTTGTCTTGAATATGTTAATACTGAAGAACAATTAGCTGATATATTTACAAAACCTTTGAGTGAAGAGAGATTTTGTTATCTTAGAGGTGAATTAGGGATATGTGACCCTTTGGATTGATTTTGAAACACTAAGGAATGACTATCTAGATTTCTATTAATTTCTTGATATTCCTTTCATAATTTTAAGGACAAATCATCTAGTCATCTGTGCATCTTGATTGTTAACTCCAAAATTTTATCAAAATTTTATAGAATTTCTTTTGGCAAGTTTCAGTTGTTTGAATCTCAATTATTTTTCTCTGAAACTGTCATTGGAGTCGACACCTCAGAATGAGGAGTCGACACCTTTGTCTGTGTCGCTCTCGGTCCCTGACCTTGAAGCCGACACCCGTGTAAGTGGAGCCGACTCCAGTTCGAGCGCTGACTGTGTTAGCGATTTGGAGTCGACACCCGACTTTGCGGGAGTCGACACCTAGGAATCCAAAATTGATTTATTAGGGCAGAGTCGACACCTCGTCATTTCCTAAACTATCGAATCCTCAACCAAATCCCTCCTAAACTCTCTCAAAGTCTCCCTATCTCTAATTCCACTCCTCCCAAGCTTTCCTAAGGATCCAATGGTGCCTAAGAGGAGAGGTTCGGTGTTTGGAGTGACTGTGGTGATCGAGAAGCGTTCCGTGAGGCGACCCGTCCGCGAGCCGTCTCCAAGTGAGGATTCCTCCACCGATTTAGACAATCCTAACACCACTTCACATCAGATAGATACCCTAGCAAGGAGGGTAATCACAATGGGTAGGAAAGTTGACTTCGAATTCTTTCAATCCGAGGGTTTTTCAATTGGTAATCAACTTAAGGAGCTCGGATGGGATAGAGTCTGCTCTCTTGATGTTCCCACTTACCCAGCTTTAGTAAAAGAATTTTATTTCAATTTATCTAGAGGAGATGGTGGTTTAGTAAGCTCTGTTAGAGGCAGACGGATTCATCTTACATTCCAAAAACTAGGAAATCTCCTGAGCATCCCTATTACCGGATTAGCTGCGGATATGCACAGTGATAGATCAGCGGCCTTATCAAGGATGTTAGGGAGAGTTGTTGAAGAATTTGAGGAAATTAGGGCTAATCAGTTGCCCCTGGAATTAAGGTTGTTACACAACTTTTGCAGCAGGATCTTGTTCCCAAAGATCGGACGTTTTGAGTATGTCTCCGAGCGGGACATTGTTGTGATGGATAGTGTATTGACCGGTCAGCCTATTAACCTAGCAGCCATGATGATATTCTATATGGCCGAGGCCGAAGGGAAGAGAAGATCATCACTACCTTATGGCATGATTCTCATGATGGTATTCAGGAGCCAAGGAGTAGTGATTCTAGAGAATGAACCATCAAAGAGCCTGAGACACACCGATTATTATAGTTTGGCTACTTTACATCGAATGGGATTTGTCAAGATTAATGGTCAGTGGGAAAGGAAAGGCAACATAGATGAGAGAGCCCCAGAGCCCAGACATTCTGCACCTTGTGAGGCTGGTCCGTCTATGAGGATTCCCTCTCCGCATCCTAGTACTCCTGCTCCAGCTCCTGCCCCAGTGCTTGTGATTTCACCCTCTTCTTCAGTTGGATTTTCAGACCTTCAGATAGAGCAACTCAAAAATCTTCTTGCTGCTCAGAAGGATGAATTGAAGACTGAGTTTGACAACAAATTTATGAATCTTAAAGAAACTCTTTATTCCTTAGATGATCGGATTGCCAAAATTGAATCAACTCTTAGCTCTTCTACTGGATCTTTAAATAGTGACTTGAAGAACATTTTTGAAGAACTTAAAGACATTTGTGGAGATTCTGAAACCTATTCAAAAAGCAATGCCGAGTTACAAATGTCTTGAGGGCTCTGATACCAAAAGTGTCACGCCCCAGGTATAGGGTATTTTTTTTTTCTAAGGCCCTCCCTGAGCGTGCGGCACCCAAGGTCCTCCCTTGAGTCAGCCTCTCGTCTCACGACCAAAGTCCCGTAGCCCCTTAGAATGCTACGTGCACCACCCTCACCCAAACACACAAGCACAATTACGGGGAATCCCCAACCTTCATTGATCATACACAACAAAGGATACAAGCCTCCAGGAGTAAGTAGATCTCTCCCTTAATCTACCCACACTTTAGCCACAAAGTGCTTACAACACTCCTACCCAACCCAATGCCATAGCATGGTCCTTATATAGCTGGTTGGACCCATGCCTCCACTATCTCAAGCAAGTGGGGCGGTTGGAATAACCACCTGGTGGTTATAGTTGGTTGGCACCCACTCCCCCATGAAGTGAGCCCATGTCCCTCACATGGTGCCACATAAGACACCACTCAGCCCATGATGTGCACTACCCAAGGTGGTTGCCATAACCACTTGGGATCATGGCCTTCAACTTCCTCCAAGTGGGTGGTTGGGCAACTTCCACTTGGCCCACTCTCCCCCAGCCTCCGCTGGTCATGCGCGCCTCCTGCGCGCATGTACTGGTTGGTTGCAGCTTGGCCGGGCGGTTGGACAACCGCCCGGGTGTGCGCCAGCCGTGCGTGACCCTGCGCGCGCCCTGTCGCCCCACGCCGTCCTCCTGGCCCAATGTGTTGGGCGGTTCCAGCCACCGCCCCCATGACTGCAACCGTCCATCGAGAGTCCTGAAGTTGAAACCGCTCGCCATGCCTTCATGTCCGCCATGCGCGCCACGCGTCCGTGCTATCTCCACGCATGTGCTGGCCTCCTACCAGCCCTGCGTCCATGTCGTGTCATCCTTTGGCTGATGCGCTTCGGCCCGCGCGGTCTGCGCGGCCTCACTTGGCAAGGACCCGCCTGTGGCCCTGCCCCACGCTTCGCTGCTCCTGCTGCGTCACGTCACGCTGGGGTCCTCCTTCCCCTGCGTGAGGTTCCCTCCACCAAACCCTTGGCATCATCCTAATGCGCCCCTTGGCTACACCCTCATCTCGGACTTGTCACTCTGGCGAAGCAGTAGGCCGCTGGTAGGCATGGGCCTTGGTCACGTTGCCATGTCACATGCGTCGGCGTCATTGGCTGGAAACCCAAGCACACCTCTGCTGGGCTAGCCTCTATCGATGATGACTTATGGACATTGTAGCTAAACTGTGCTACATCCAAAAGCTCCAACCAATTCCTCTGCATCGCCGATGCATAGTGGCGTAAGTACTCCTCGAGCATAGCATTGATATGCTCGGTCTGGCCGTCCGTCTGAGGATGGTATGCAGTGGAAAATTTCAGCTCGGAACCCATGAGCCGAAATAATGTTGTCCAGAATTTGCTGGTGAAGCGCACATCTCGGTCACTGATGATGTTCGCCGGAACTCCAAAAATCTTCACGACATTTGCAAAGAATAGCTTCGCCGTTGTCTCGGCTGGGCACTCCTTTGGCGCGGCCATGAACACGGCATATTTGGAAAACCGGTCCACCACCACGAACACCGATGTCTTCCCCTGCACTTCTGGAAATCCCACCACAAAGTCCATAGAAATAGACTCCCACGGCCTGTCTGGAACGGGCAGTGGCTGCAGCAATCCTGCCGGCTTCTTGCGCTCCACCTTGTCCATCTGACAAGTGAGGCAAGACCGAACATATGCTTCCACCTCTTCGAACATCTTTGGCCAGTAGTACTCATTGGACAGCAGCGCGTACATCCTCTCCACACCAGGATGTCCCGCCCACTGCGAGTCATGGGTCTCTTTCAGCAATGCCATCGAAGTCCCGCGCCGTGTGGAACGTAGAGCCTCCCGCCCTTCGCCCACAGCACGTCTTTGTCCACCCAAAACCTGCGCACCAAACCTTCGGCCACTTTCTGTTTGAGCCGAACATAAGCTTGGTCTTCTTGCGCTGCACGCCTCGCCTGCTCCAGGAAGTCAGTCTGCAACGTGGACAGAGCTGCCACGTACTCCTGCACCTCCTTTCTGCTGAGCGCGTCTGCAACTAGGTTCTGACGCCCCGGCCGGTGTACCCACACGAAGTCGAACTCTGCCAAATACTCTTGCCATCGGGCCTGCTTTGGTGTGAGTTTCTTCTGGGTTTTGAAGTAGGTGTTGGCCACATTGTCGGTCACCACTGTGAACCGTGTGCCCAACAAGTAGTGTCGCCATGTCTCAAGGCAGTGGATGACCGCCGTCATCTCCTTTTCATGGGCAGAATACCTCTGCTCAGCCTCCTTGAACTTGCGCGACTCATATGCCACCGGATGCCCTTGTTGCACCAGGACCCCTCCTAAGGCCCTGTCGGATGCGTCTGTGTGGACTTCAAAAGGAACTTCAAAATCTGGAAGCTTCAACACTGGCTCCCTGGAAACTGCCAATTTGATCTTTCGAAGGCTGCTTGACACGACTCGGACCAGACCCACTTCTGATCCTTCTTCAGCAAGTCTGTCAAGGGGCTTACTTCTCTAGAATAACCCGGGATGAACCTTCGATAATAGTTAGCCAAGCCGAGGAAAGATCTCAGCTCGGTAACACTCGTGGGCGCCGGCCACTCCATGATCGCCTGGACCTTCCGCTCGTCCATGCGAATGCTCCCATGACCGACCCAATGTCCAAGGAACTTAATTTCCTTGCAGGAAAACTCACATTTTTCCTTTTTGATGAAGAGTTGGTGCTCCCGCAACCGAGTGAGAACACGCCTCAGATGATCTAAGTGTTCTTCCAATGAACCACTATAGACCACTATGTCATCCAAGTAAACAACCACAAACTCGTCGAGAAACTCATAAAGCACATTTGTCATCAAGTTGCAGAAAGTAGCCGGAGCATTAGTCAATCCGAAAGGCATGACTAAAAACTCATATGATCCATACCGAGTTACGCAAGTTGTCTTAGCTTCGTCCCCCGCCGCTATCCTCACTTGCCAGTAGCCTGATCGTAGGTCCAACTTGGTGAAATAATTCGCCTTGGCCAAGCGATCAAAGAGGTCCGCTGCGTTCGGTACCGGATACTTGTTCTTGATAGTAATCTTGTTCAAGGCCCGGTAGTCGACACACATCCGCAGCGATCCATCTTGCTTCTTCTGGAAGAGGACCGGCGCTCCGTAAGGGGCCTTGGAAGGCTGAACCAATCCGGCCTCCAAGAGTTCATCAAGTTGCTTCCGAAGCTCTATCAACTCTGCAGGTGCCATCCGGTAAGGTGCCTTCGCTGGAGGTCGAGTCCCTGGCTCGAGCTCAATCTTGTGGTCCACCTCTCGTCGTGGAGGGAGATGCTTTGGCAGTTCGGCTGGCATCATGTCGCTGAACTCCATAAGCAAGTCCGCCACCTCGTCCGGAACTTCTACCACCTTCTCGGGTTGAATCTGCACAAGGGCTGCCACATAGGTAGCATGTCCTTGCTTTAGCCCTTTGCAGATCTGTTTGGCGGACACCACCGCCTGGATCCCTCCTTCTGCTGACCCGCCAGCGCTGTGCGCCTCCTGCGCACATCTGGCCTTCTTGTGCTTGATGTAGGTAGGACACGCCGCCTGCGCGCCCTGCTCGACCGTGGCGGACAGGGGTGCGCGCTCCTGCGCACCCGCCTGTACACCATCGTGGCGCGCCTCCTGCGCACCACTATACGACCCGCCCTGCGTGTGCCCTGGCGCGCGCTGCACTGCGCCCGCCTTCACGCCACCACCACGCGCCTCCTGCGCGCTGGTTCGCGGAACGCCGAGCCTTGTCCCAGGCCCAGCCATCTTGGCGCTGGTCGTCAAAGAACCGCCCGCAACACAGGGTGCTGCTGCCGGTTTGGTTGAGTTGGAACACCCTTGTCCCATCTTACTTGGAGTCCCATCCACAGGGATAAAACATAGACTCTTCCTTTCCCCAATGAAAATACCACGGAGGTGAGGTATGATCATTACCTTGGCTGCCATGAAGAACTCCAGCCCAAGTATGACTTTGAAATCGTCTAAGGGAATTACTAGAAATTGCATTTGCCCGTCCACGAGCCCGCTACCAAAGTTACCTCCGCTCTACCATGAACCTGCACTGCCTTGCTATTCACGGCCTTGGTAAAATTAGTGCTGATGGTCACCTTCAACCCAAGCTTCTCGGCCTCCACCTGGCTGATGAAGTTGTTGGTGGCTCCGGTGTCCAGCATGGCCCGCACCCTGCGGCCATTGAGGAGAATGGATGTGTATAGCAACTCACGGTAGGGTGAGGGTTTCCTACCCGTGATTGCATTTAGGAGCTGTATAGGATTTACCCTTGACACATCCTTGTCTTCAGCACTCACGGACTCGCCATAGTCAGCATCAAAGGAAGCCAATGACCTGACCTTTGTCTCCTTTGGGCACGCCCTCCTCCAATGAGGGCCTTCACAGATAAAGCACCTCTTCATCTGTGATGTGGCTACGGTTGCAACAGCCTTCTCTGGGAACGCAGACTTCTTCACTGCTACGGGGACCTCCTTGTCGCCGTAGTTGATGGGGGAGATAATCCGGAAATCGGCAAGGCCCTCGGCTTCCGCCTTTGCCGATGGGAGATCGCACACTCCCTTCCTCCGGAGTTCCATCTGCGCTCGTTGTTGCAACTCCGAACATGAAGTTGAGGCACTCTTCCTCCAACTTCCCATGTTCCGTTTTGGCTTTTGCAAGTGGAATGGTGAACTGGGCTGGTGTCTAGACTTTCCACCTTGGTACCTCGAACAAGGCTCTGATACCAAACTGTCACGCCCCAGGTCTAGGGATATTTTTTTTTTCTAAGGCCCTCCCTGAGCGTGCCGGCACCCAAGGTCCTCCCTTGAGTCAGCTCTCTCTCAACCAAAGTCCCGTAGCCCCTTAGAATGCTACGTGCACCACCCTCACCCAAACACACAAGCACAATTACGGGGAATCCCCAACCTTCATTGATCATACACAACAAAGGATACAAGCCTCCAGGAGTAAGTAGATCTCTCCCCTAATCTACCCGCACTTTAGCCACAAAGTGCTTACAACACTCCTACCCAACCCAATGCCATAGCATGGTCCTTATATAGCTGGTTGGACCCATGCCTCCACTATCTCAAGCAAGTGGGGCGGTTGGAATAACCACCTGGTGGTTATAGTTGGTTGGCACCCACTCCCCCATGAAGTGAGCCCATGTCCCTCACATGGTGCCACATAAGACACCACTCAGCCCATGATGTGCACTACCCAAGGTGGTTGCCATAACCACTTGGGATCATGGCCTTCAACTTCCTCCAAGTGGGTGGTTGGGCAACTTCCACTTGGCCCACTCTCCCCCAGCCTCCGCTGGTCATGCGCGCCTCCTGCGCGCATGTACTGGTTGGTTTGCAGCTTGGCCGGGCGGTTGGACAACCGCCCGGGTGTGCGCCAGCCGTGCGTGCGCCCTGCGCGCGCCCTGTCGCCCCACGCCGTCCTCCTGGCCCAATGTGTTGGGCGGTTCCAGCCACCGCCCCCATGACTGCAACCATCCATCGAGAGTCCTGAAGTTGAAACCGCTCGCCATGCCTTCATGTCCGCCATGCGCGCCACGCGTCCGTGCTATCTCCGCGCATGTGCTGGCCTCCTACCAGCCCTGCGTCCATGTCGTGTCATCCTTTGGCTGATGCGCTTCGGCCCGCGCGGTCTGCGCGGCCTCACTTGGCAAGGACCCGCCTGTGGCCCTGCCCCACGCTTCGCTGCTCCTGCTGCGTCACGTCACGCTGGGGTCCTCCTTCCCCTGCGTGAGGTTCCCTCCATGGAACCTCGCTGTGGTCGGATCCGCATGTGCGCCATGGCCCTTGGCATTCATCCTAATGCCGACCCCTGGCAGTACTGGCGCACCGCCAAGCTCCTTGACACCCTGCTCCCTGGGCATCCGTCCGACCCTTGACCCTCTGCGGCCAAGTCACTTGGGCACCGACCCAAGTATGGCGAACCTCATCTCGTCCGCCACGCGCACTGCCGCCCCTGCAGCGCGCCACGCCTCATCACCGACCTAGGCGTCAGGTTGGGGGCGTGACAATCCTCCCCCACTTGAAGACGCAGACGCTCTCATCGCGTAGCTCTTCATGTAAGCCTGGATCTCCCGCTCATATTGCCATAACGCTTCGGCTTTCTCCCAACCTGCATCGGAAAGGTCCTCTCCTTTCCAGTTGATCAAATACTCGATGTGTTTCCCATGCTTGCTGGATCCTACCCTCTTGTGGGCTATGACCCTCTCAATTTCCCGGCGCTTGTCGTAATCAAATGCCGGTATGACTCCTTGCTGCTGCTCGCGTCCCTCCAAGTTGTCCTCATATAATGGCTTCAGGAAACTCACATGGAAAGTCGGATGTATCTTCAGATGCTCCGGCAACTCCAACTTGTAAGCCACTGGTCCGACCTTCTTCATGATCACGTAGTGCCCGTTGTACTTCGGTACAAGCCCCTGATGCATGTGCCGTCCCAACATCTTCTTTGAGACTTGAGGGGGTAGCTTCAACATGACCCGATCGCCGACCTGGAACTCCATCGGTCGTCGCTTCTTATCTGCTTGCGCCTTCATCCGCCATGCCGTCTTGCTTCTTCTGGAAGAGGACTGATTAGATGGATCCTTCTAGAACTTGATCTAGAAATCTTAGATAAAAAGGGTTCCAAAAATATGGTAACAGATCATATCTCTAGAATCTTGGTGGAATACAATAAAGAAATAATCAGAGATAGGTTTTCTGATAAGCAACCGTTCTCAATTTCTCATAGCAATCTTTCCTGGTTTGCCCACATTATAAATTATTTGGCAATAGAAAAAGTCTCGTCTCACTAGATAAAACAAGAAAAAGATAGATTTTTCTCACAAATCAAATATTACTTCTGAAAAGATCCTAAATTATTTAAGTATTGTTTGGACCAGGTGATTAGGCGATGTGTTCCCAAGACCGAATTTAAAAGCATACTTACTTTCTGTCATTTCTTGCCTGTGGGGGGTATTTTAGTAGAAGGAAAACTGCAGCAAAGGTGTTGCAAAGTGGGTTTTATTGGCCAACTCTTTTTAAAGATGCACAATAATTTGATCGTAATTGCCTTCGATGTCAACAAACAGAAAATATTTCAAGAAAAGATATGATGCCCCTAAACCCTATATTAGTTGTAAAAATTTTTGATGTATAGGGTATTGATTTCATGGTCTCATTTTCTCCTCTCTTGGATTTGAATACATTTTAGTGACAGTTGATTATGTGTCAAAATGGATTGAAGCCATGGCAACTCGAACCAATGACCATAAAGTTGTAATCAAGTTTATTCAGCGTAACATCCTTAGTCATTTTGGATGCCCAAGGGCTATAATTAGTGATGGGGGTGCACATTTCATGAATAGACACTTTGAAGGATTAATGAAAAAAAATAGAATTACTCATAAGATAGTTACACCTTGCCATCCCCGAACTAGTGGCTAAGTTAAAATATCAAATAAAAAAATTAAACATATCCTTGAGAAATGGTGAGACCCGATAGAAAAGATTGGTCAGAACGTTTGGATGATGCATTATGAGCTTATCGAACTGCTTTTAAGACCCCTTTGAGAATGTTCCCTTCCCATCAAGTATTTGGAAAGGCCTATCATTTACCTATAGAATTGGAACACCATGCATTTTGGGCCATCAAGCAATTTAATTGTGATATAAAGAATGCAGGTGTCACTAGGAAACTTCAATTGAATGAGTTAGAAGAGCTATGAAATGACGCATACGAGAGTTCAAAAATTTATAAAGAACAAACCAAAGTATATCATAACAAATTTATTAATAGAAAAACTTTTGAACCAAATCAAAAAGTATGGCTTTATAATTCAAGATTACATCTTTTCCCTGAAAAACTTTATTCATGATGGAATAGACCTTTTATACTAACTCGAATATTTTCTTATGGAGTCATAGAACTTAAAGACCCTAAGCAGGGAAATACGTTCAAAGTAAATGACCAATGTTTGAAACCATATGTAGAAGAAATTAATGATGAAGAAGCTATTGAATCAATTGATCTTGTGAACCCAACACTATCAGAATGAGTAGCATAGTCTGGCTGAAGAATTTAAACTTAGTGCTCTTGGAAGGCAATTATCCATTGCACACTACTATTGAGCCGGCACCTCCTTGCGAATTGATCGTACGATTATTCCATGGCCAGAGGTGAGTACAAGCTAGACCAGGCCCAGTGGGGCAGGTTGCAAGCAGCCCATGGGGGCAGCTCAGTGGAGCTAGTTATTATATAGCCTGTTAGGGCAGAGAGAAAACCCGAGATTTTAGGATTAAGGAACAAAGTACTTTGTTGGGTAAACCGCATGGGTAAGGGGTGCTATTTGTGCAGGGATCATGTTTCTAGTTTATGCACCCAATGAGAGTACACTTTCAGGAGGATGACTGTAGGATGGTATCTCGGAAGCATCACACATAGGCTAGCATCATGATGGTTTAAAATTATGTATATGGTTTTAAAAAGGCCTGTGAGCCAATTATATTCCCAGTAGGAAAGGGTTTTCAAAAAGAAATGCCGATGGGCAAGATTGAAAGAGTATGTATTGAGTTTTTAAAAAGGAACCAATGGGCTAGGTATATATATATCCCAGTAGGGATGATTTTATATGAAAGGCCGGTAGGCCAAGTGTAGATCCTAGTGGGGATCAGAGAAAATGAGAAAAAGAAAAGCTAGGCTGTATAAAGAGATTTTTGTGTTTATAAATAAATGCATCGTTCATGAATTTTCATATAAATGAGTTATTTTTGGTAGAAAAAGTTATTTATAGAGTATTTCAGTATTGATATATTATTTGAAGAATAAGTTACATTTTACGTTATCCGATATCATGTTAAAAATATACTTTGGCTTACACATGCTATATTGTATTAGCATATTGTTAAACATATGATTATTATGACTCTTTATTTTCTCCATGGTTAGATGGTTCTTTAGTCACTGGGACTTCGGTTTCACCCTTTATAGTTGTTATATTTTTATTGCAGGATAGTGAGCTGATTAAGAGGACTAGGTGGTTGGCCTTAGCTATGGTCTCGATCTGAGAGTTGCTATTATATCTTGAAAATATTTGTTAGCTTGGAAAAATTTAACGTGGATATTAAAAAGATAGACAGAGTCTTATTTGTATATGAAAATAAGAGTTATGCATGTATTTGTAAAGGTGTGTATATGTAGTTGATACTTGTGATGTATCATGAAACCCTTATGAAATGAGATAAAGTCTTCTATTATGGAGGAAATTATGAGTATAATCTATGTATTAGTGTGACTCGTATGTCGATTATGAATGTGATTTTATAAACTGTCCGAGGATGCTACAGGAATATATATATATATATGAGTAGAGACATATGATACTATGAGATGATATTATGAATAAATTAAATGAACAGGTATGAAAAATTTTTATCGGGATAGATTTTTGAGCTAATGATTTATGGCAATTAGATAGAGTTTACTAATACTTTATGGTGTGCAACATAAAGCCAGTAGAACTCTATTCGATTTTCATAGGTTACTAGATTATGTCATTGTCCTAGAGAGAGAGAGAGAGCTGACAGTTGCCTTCTTGCAGATGTCAAGGAAGAAGAATTTTTAATTTTAATTTTAATGTACTCCTTTGGATGCTATAAAATAAAATATTTTTATATTTAATTTTTATTAAATATTCTTCAAGTGAAAATAATTTTTGACTAATCTATTCTTTAAAAGGGACAAGACCGTACTCTAATTACGATATATCATATCTTAATTATTTTCAAAATAACCGCTCAAAGTCCCCGTGAATTCAACCCCTTACTTCACTATTCTATTTAAGATTAGTAAAATTAAGGTATTTTAATCGTTGCGCTATGACATGCATCAATGAGCACAAGAAGTTCTTGTCATCATGCAGGGATCACAAAAAAGAGATGATGCATAAAATGCAATTATTTTTATAGATATCTAAATCTAGCTTAAATCGAGGCCTTATCTTGTTCACTCTTGGAGAGTCCGCTATTCATTAAGATTATTGGATGATAATTAGAATGTTTTTGCGTGCGTTATTTGATGGCTACAATTTATAGACGCATCCAGCAACGTGTTCGTAAATATTCGGATATAACCCAAACTAAAAATGTCTCCTGTGAGAAGATATGTTATATTGCAATCTAAATTGCTTGCCGGCCTTTTATGGATTTATTGGTATATAAATGTAAATTAATTTCTTATAGTTTAAATAGAATTTGAGATGGCACCTATTAAAGTTTATTTGTTTTGGTTGTCTTGGTTTGAAAAACGTTTGGGGGCCTCCGTGGGTTCGCATGAAAAAATTTTGAGACTCATAAAATTAATGAATAATTTCAATGCTGGCAAATTATGCAAAAATTATTTTTTAATAATATTATTTTGATTCTTAAACTTTTGCTCTCAATTTATTTTGATCCTTAAATTTTTAATTATCATAATTTAATTCTTTATATTTTTAAAATGTTACATTCACAATGTTTTATTATATTTAATCAATTAAAATAAATAAAATAAATAATTTATTATCCAAACATGAATATGCCAAATGATTGATGTGATGATATATTGATTATTTTATTAATTTTAATTGATCTATTAATAAAATATTTTAAATATATTATTTTTATAATATAAAAAATTAAAAATATAATAATTAAAAGTTTAAGAATTTAGATAAATTTTTGGTAAAAGTTTGAAAGTCAAATAGAATATTTTAGGCTACTTTGTTCATGTGCATGCATGTGTGGTATTCGTTTGTTTTTATTGTTCCTTTATTGTTAAAAGGAAAAGACTTACTGCATGCAGGGTCCTTTGTTGCAGCAAGCACGCATCGGTCGCATAAATTGATCGTCCGCGTATACCAGCACGTGACAATGCTCATTGGGTCATCGCACGCATGCTGGCATATGCGGGTGGCCAATTCACACAGTCGATGCGTGCTTGCTGCATCATAGGACGATACAACAAGACTTTTTCTTGTCAAAATGCATAATGGACTGGTTGGTGATCCATCATCATCCCTATCATGCCCCATAAATAAAACGGAGATGATTTTTTTCAATCAAGCCTATCAAATATCGATGGCCATCAGGACATGAACGAATAAAAAAAAATAAAATTATCATATTTAATTTTATTTTAATAATCTTATGTGATCGAAATATAAGATCATCTTCATTTGTCCAACTTAATAACCTTACATCATTCATGGTGTTAGACATTCACAATCATACTGAAGACAATGATATCAGCTTAAAACTTGAAAGCCAAAATAAAAAAGTATGCTTAATATTATTTTCATATTTATATAATATAATTCAATATTATAAAGTCATATTATAATATAATATTGTATGATGTAATATTATAAATATATATTTCTGACTATATTATTATTTGACTATTATATTTATAATATTTATAAAGAAATATATAATTTAATTTAAATAATAAAATAATATGAAATAATAATAAATTATTACGATATTTATAAAAGGTAGTTTTTTTAAAGACAAACAGAGGTCATCAGGAATCCAAAATTCTCATGGTTTTCTAATATGGCAGATGAAATATAATGATCTTAAATGACTAAAAAATTATGATTATGAGTACATATTATACCAAATATGATAATTTTAAAATATAAAATTTGATATCATTCAGCATAAAATTTATCTGTGATGCAAGGTCATCACGGTGACCCTACCTGGGTTATCCAGCGCCACTAGCCTAATGGTCCATTGGGCTCGTATAGTTGGGCCAGTGGCTGTTGAAGGTAACGGCATGTAGAGGGGCCCTGGTGTGAAATTTTCCACTGGCCAGATTAAGACAGAATAAGCCTAAGATAGTGTTTGATAGAAAAAATATTATCTATGAATAAGTGTATGAGATAGAGTTTATTCTCTGGCTATCCTTAGGGATATCCCTTGGCTATCCAATTGATCATATCAAATGCTAAAAGGTAAATCAATATGATAACCTTTTTTTACTCTTATTTGGAGGGATAACTAGCTATTTCTGCTTTCTCTAGGAAATAAATTGAGGGGATATCCCATGATTAACCATGGATTATCCCTTTGGTTAACTTTATTCTCTACTATCTTGTATAGCTATGGCTTTTGGGAATAAGAGGGGATATCCCCTTTTATCCCCTATTTTAAACATTACCTAAGTGGGCTTGAATTGGCTCTGCCTCTTAAGACACAATTTCAAGAGTCAAAAGAGAGTAGATCTTTCTTAGGACGACAAAGGGCCCGGGGAATAGATTTAGAAATAGATATTCTTGGGTTCCATTTATTCTAAATAGAAGGAGAAAGTCGAGTGGATCCATACACATCTCCGTCGAAGGGATGACTTTGTTGACTCTCAAAGAACGCCACCTAACAATTTCTCATATGATGAATGATTGTTGCGCATCAAGTGGCTGTTGTCAGCGATCTCACGTCACACACCGTAAAAATCGGCTACAAATTGATGTCGGGAAAAGTCTGTGTGCCGACATCCGGCGCACAAAGCATGCACCGCGTATAAAGCAGCTCATGCCATCGTGAGTGCCACAGTTTAATAGATTATGATGCTCATTGTGTACATATTTGCACCGAAGCTTAGCTAATTCATGCGTTCAACGCATACTTTATATATCAAAAATAGATGCATAAAAACTTTTTCATATGTTGAGCGGATGCTAATAATGGAGTAGGCTTTTACCGCAGCCACAAGGCAGAGAAACTACATTTACGAAGCAAAACACAGCCTCAACATGACTTGGTGTATCATCAACAACAACATGTGGATTGGGTGGTCAAACAATCCACAATATAATCGTTGATTAATCTTAAGAGTGTCACGATTAATTACCATGATAATTAACGTGCTTCATCTGTTGCCCTGGATTTGATTTTCAGGTCTTTAATCTCTTAGTGGAGTCCTCTTTAATCTCTTCTTTCCAGGATCTCGAGACAGACAAACGATCTCCACATGGAGATCATATGCTTGACCGAAAGACTGCTAAAGTAATGGCCATTTTGCACGTGGTAAAATAACAAGTGCAAAACTCGAAGAAGAAATCCCTGCTTTTATAAAATCTATCCCCCACCATTCCATGAAGATTTTTTTTTTTTTTGGTTACCTTCGTCTCCGTACGTTATAGACAATGATAAATTTTTAAGCAAAAAAATATAAAATTAATAATATAATATTAAAGTTAAAGCAAAAGTAATATTGATGAAGATAATTTTGCAGATGTAAAAGCATATAAATTGATACCATGCATATTTTATTATTTTAGTACAAGTTAATATATAAAACAAGGTTGAAGAAGAATAAAATATATTTATTTTCATTTCTATCCCATCTTCATCGTTGAAGACAAAAAAAAAAAAAAAACGCTATTTCTATCCTCATCCTTGCAAGAAAACAATTTTTACTTGAATTTTTGGGTTACGTAATTTTGATTTGTTAATTGGATTAGTAACGTCCAAGCATGTATCACGGCTCAAAGAGTCAGTCGGTCGTTGGGAGTCAAGGTTGATCCCCATCATGCGTTCAACCATGCCCGTTCCTCAGTTGTTCGCCGGCCAGGTCACGAGCATGAAACGCGTGCCTCGGTGAAGGCAAAGCTATGTCTAGAATGAGTTTCGTTGGGTGCTGGGTGGCGGTGGTTACGGACACATGGACCCATCTACAGCACAAGAAACATAATTTTTGAATAAAATTCCAGTCCTGTGTGAACAAAAGAAAACGATGCAGAGACGTACGATTGCATTAATTCCGTCCTAATGGGTCGAAGAGATGAAATCAACATCAGAATTCAAAACTTCTAAATCCTTCCAGAAGGAGACGTCGTCGATCAAATTTGGGTACGGTACAGTGAGGACTATCTGAATGATTTGAGCGACTGTTCTCCCCAGCATGACCAAGGAATGGCGACCAGCTGGTTGGCCCCTGTGGAACGCATGGGAGCTGCCTCCGTTTTTAGGTATTATTTGAAATAAAAAATAAGAAGAAATATTTTCAAAATCATTTCTTCTTATTTTTTATTTCAAATAATACTTAAAATGAAAATATTTCTTCTTATTTTTTATTTCAAATAATACCTAAAAACGGAGGCAGCTCCCATGCGTTCCACAGGGGCCAACCAGCTGGTCGCCATCCCTTGGTCATGCTGGGGAGAACAGTCGCTC
This sequence comes from Calamus simplicifolius, assembly GCA_900491605.1. Taxonomy (NCBI): domain Eukaryota; kingdom Viridiplantae; phylum Streptophyta; class Magnoliopsida; order Arecales; family Arecaceae; genus Calamus; species Calamus simplicifolius. The sequence goes on along the minus strand of UESW01002136.1, from coordinate 197,347 downwards.
AAATCATTCAGATAGTCCTCTATTTTTAAAAGTTAAAACTATAAAAAATAGTTAGAAATAAAGTTAATCATGAATTATTTTTTCAATTTATTTTCTAAAAATACAGAAATAGTTGATTATTTCTTCAAATAAAAGTAAAAAATAAGAAGAAATATTTTAAAAATATATTTTTTTATTTTTAAAAGTTAAAACTATAAGGTAGGGTTTGATAAAGAAAATATTATTCATAAATAAATGTACGGGATAGAGTTTGTTCTCTGGCTATCCCTAGGAATATCCCTTGGCTATCCCATTGATCATATCAAATGCAAAAAGGTAAATTTATAGGATAATTTTTTTTTACTTTTATTTGGAGGGATAACCAGCTATTCCTGTATTTTTTAAGAAATAAATTGAGGGGATATCCCATAGTCAATCATGGTTAACCATGGATTATCCCTTTGGTTAACTTTATTTCCAGTTATCCCTTAGGTAGTGTTTGAAATAGGGAATAAGAGGCGATATACCTTGAATATCCCCTCTTATTCCCAAAAGCTATAACTATAAAGGATAGCTGGGATAAAGTTAACCAAAGGGATAATCCATGGTTAACCATGGGATATCCCTCAATTTATTCTCTAGAAAATGCAGGAATAGCTGGTTATCCCTCCAAATAAGAGTAAAAAAAAGTTATCCTATGGATTTACTTTTTGCATTTGATATGATCAATGGAATAGCTAAGGGATATCCCTAAGGATAGCCAGGGGATAAACTCTATCCCGTACACTTATCCATGGATAATATTTTTTTCTATCAAACACTACATTATAGTTATGGCTTTTGGGAATAAGAGGGAATATCCTGGGATATCTCCTCTTATCCCCTATTTCAAACACTATCTAAAGAATAGCTGGGAATAAAGTTAATCATGGATTATCCCCTCAATTTATTCCCAAAAATGCAGAAATAGCTGATTATCCCTTCAAATAAGAGTAAAAAAAAGTTATCCTATGGATTTATCTTTTTGTATTTGATATGATAAATGGGATAATCAAGAAATATTCTTAAAAATAATCAAGGAATAAACTCTATCCCATACATTTATCTATGAATAATTTTTTTTGCTACCAAACACTGCCTTAACGTCGTTTCCACGAACAGAGCTTTGTTTTTGTGAACCAAGGGTAGCTATGCATCTCTCTGTTTGATCTTGTTATATATAGATCATTTAAAAAAAACCAACGTACAACAACGTTTATCTTTCTTCGTTTATATTATTTACCTGTCAAAAGTTCCCTATGAAACCAAAGCGACGGCACCTTTTTGCACAAAACTTTTTTAGAAATATATCAAAAGAAAAAAATATACATATGGCTAAATTGGCCTCCCAAAAGAAATGACCTCTTTTTTTTTTTTTTCCCCCGCCTCTTGAAAGAGAAAGAAAGAAAATCTTCCAACTCCATGAAACCAAACAAGATGGCCTAAATGGGGTGCAGGGGAGTATTGCACACGAAAAATGAGGAGTTTGGTATCCATTCATCCATGGCACACCTACTCCGAGTCACCCGGGCTGTTCTATTTGGCCCACATTTTTAACTGAGAAGCCCTCGTGCCACTTTAAAAAAATATCATAATTACCTTCAAAACTTTTGGACCAAAATAACCCTCCTTATTCAACAGTCCCCCTCCTTCCTTCCGTCGATTTATTTATTTATTTTTTCGTTCATGCGTCCCCACTCCCTTCGCCAGTCCCTTCCCATCGTCTTTTTTTTTCCGATTCATGCGTTGTTGCCAGCCCCTTCCCCCCCCATCGTTTTTTTTTCGGTTCATGCGTTGTTCGACCCTATGTGACCGAACATGTAAATTCTGTTCGGCCACACAGGGCCGAACAACCTCAACATGTTCGGCCCTGGTTGGCCGAACGGTTTTCTTCTGTTCGGCCACAAGGGGCCGAACAGAAGAAAATTGTTTTGTTCGGCCCAGAAGAGCCGAACAGAATTCTCGTTGTTCGGTCCTGGTTGGCCGAACAGAGACTCTCTATTCGACCAACCAGGGCCGAACAGAGAACGGAGGCTAAAAAAAAAAGAAAAATGAGGGGACGAAGGGGGAGATGTGGCGGAGAGGGGGCGGAGCCGTCGGATACATATAGACGCCGGGGAGGGAGGGATCTTGGGATCTTGGCAAAAAAAAACATCTTGGGATAGATCGAGGAAAGGAGGGAGGAAGGAAGGAAGGGAAGGAGGGAGGAGGAAGACTTACCTTACCTACCGGAGAGAGCGATCTGCTACCGGGGAAGCCGCCGCCGGGGAGCCGTGAGCGAGAGAGGTGAGCGTGAGCAATACGGGAAGGGTCGGACGCGAGGGAAGGGGAGGCCAAATAGCAATCTTAGGGGGGGCTGCTGGGAGGAGGGGTAGTTTAGGATTTTTATAAAAATAGGGGGGCTCCTCAGCAATATTGGAGGGATATGGAGTAAAAAAAAAATTAGGGGGGCTCCTCAATAGAAAACGCGGGCCAAATAGCCGCTCCCCGAGTCACCCTCCAGCCATGGTTGAAACCAAACCTCTTGCAAAGAAACTTTAAATCAGGAATTTGTCAGCAAGAAAACCTTTATGATTTGGATAATATCTTATTGGTTAAATTCTTCTATCAAAAGTGCATAGATTTCTTAGGTTACCTATACATAGAGTTACAATGATGAGGAAAAATAGTTCTCAAATTTTTGGCAACTTTAGCTAAAGTTCTTGGACTATATGTGGTGTGTAATAGATCCTCTTCTGTTTATTCAAATGACAAAAGATGATACCATCCAAGCATGCAGTTGATAGCCTACCTCACAATCTATCGGCACCGACTTCTGAATTCGGTCTCGGCTCTCTGAGTTGGCACCAGTCCTCGGATTCGGCATCGGCTCCCCAAGTCGGCACTAGCTTTCGGATTCGGGCTCGGTTCCTTGAGTCAGCATCAGCCCCCATATCCGACTTTGGCTCCTCGAGTCGGCACTAGCCTTTGGATTCGGCCTTGACTCCCCGAGTCGGCACCAGCCTCCAGATTTGGCCTTGGCTTCCCGAGTCGGCAACAGCCTCCGAATTCAGTCTCGGCTCCACAAGTCAGCACCAGCCCTCAGATCTGGCCTCGGCTCCCCGAGTCGGCACCAGCCTCTGGATTAGGCCTCGGCTTTCTGAGTCGGCATGCCTCGCATCCGACAAGACTTGGCCCATCAACCATCCGAGGTCATCATGTCTGACCGAACTTGGCCCACCAACCATTTGAGCCATCATATCTGACAGGGTTTGGCCCACTAGCCGTCTGAGGCCACCACGTCTGACAGGGTTTGGTCCACCAGCCATCTGAGGCCATCATGTTTGATAGAACTTGGCCCACCAACCATCTGAGGCCACCATATCTGACAGGACCTGGCTCACCAACTTTCTAGAGGCCACCACGTCTGATAAGACCAGGCCCACCAACCAGCTGCAGCCGTTTATGCCATATGGGACGGAGCCTGCCAACTACGGTAAAAGGCAGAAAGGACATTTTTTGCTAAAAAAAATGTAGACCATCCATCCGTGGCTAGGAGAGACACCTGAAAAGGGATGGTTATCCATAAATCGGATAAGAGGGACCCCATAGAGAGGTACAAGCACTCAAGCACTCAAAAGGACTTTTCCACTTAATTGCTTGAGATTCTTATGAGCTTCCTAGAGCTCACGACTCCCTACCAAAATATCCGGCCTTCAGAACTTCTTGCAAGTCCCTGCCAAGGATGTGTTCATCAACCGCTCATGACTCCCTCGCTGATGTTTGTAAAGGATGATCTGGCATCAACAAATTGATGCGCCAGGAAGGACGGGTATTGAAGGAAGGAAAGCTCTATAACGCTAAGCTATGAGCCCTCTCCCCCTCAAAAACGATGATGATGGTGACGTGTGCTCAAGAGGCTTTCATCAATTATGCTGGGGGCATCCTCAGCATACCAAACAGTATGAGGTTAACTTTCCTGCTCCACCTTCATCGCCACCTTTGGCCACTCAACCTGACCAGCTCACCACCCTCACTCAAAAAGTTCAAGCGTTGGTGGCAGTGGTCCATGAGCTGCAGGAGTAACACTCTGTAGCCACTCAGCAGCAGCTTAGGCCTCTCACACCGCAGGTGGCAGCTGCTCAAGCCAGCCAACAATCTAATCATGGAAGATCTTCCCAACAAGGGGTTCACCACCATCATGGTTCACCTAGACGACACCACCATCGATCCCTCAAGAGGCAACAATCCCCTGCCTACCATTGTAATAGTTCCTCTCTCAAGCGATGGCAAGGGAGGGAGCCTGAATGAAGGTACCTTCATCGGCGTTACCCCTCCCCCTATTCACCTTTGGAGTCATCGGGGAAGGAGGTGAGCGGCAAGCGCGTCAACCGCAAGGCAAAGAGACGCCTAGATGAGTACCATCGGCGATTGGAAGAGCTCAGCCATAGGCTCAACAACCAGCTAGAGGTGGACTATGATACTCATTCCCCCTTACTCGCCGTATTATGGAGGAGCCTGTTCCTTCTAGATTTTTTCTCCCCCAGTTAGATTCATATGATGGCACTACGGATCCACTTGATCATCTTGAGAGCTACAAGGCTCTCATGCAAGTTCAAGGGGTGACTGATACCTTTCTATGTATTGCCTTCCTCGCCACTCTATAAAAAGCTACGCGTGCTTGGTACTCTCGTTTACCTTCGCGCAATATCGACTCCTTGAAAGTTGAAAAGGATTTTTCTGGTGCACTTTGAAGCTTGTCAAAGGATTCTTCAGGTGATGGATAATTTGTTCTCCGTCTGATAGAAAGACGAAGAATCTTTAAAAGATTTTACGATCCGCTTTAAGATGGTGGCTCTTGAGGCTACTACCTCGATGATTTTGTGGCCACTTGGCCCTGAAGCGAGGACTCCATTCCTCTCGCTTCACTTATTCACTTGATAAGAAGCTTTTCAGCCTCTATGTCGAGCTTCTGAGTCGCGCACAAAAATATATTCGTGCTGACGAAGCTGACTCCATGTGGAGGAAAGCAGAGGGAAGGTCTAATAAGAGGTAGGTCCACACGGAGTGAAGCGGGCCTTGCCCCAAGAAGCCCGAGCCCTTGAGTCGACCAGATAACTGGCAGCGGAGCTTGGCCCTGAGGGAGGACAATCTCACCTGTTGGCCCAGATGACAACCCAAGAGGGGGGTGAATTGGGTTCTTTAAAAAAAATTTAACCTCAAAAAAATTGTTTGCTTAAGATGAATGAAAGTAAATGCAATGCAAATATAAAGCACAATCAATGAGATAGAGATAGAGATAGAGACAATAGAAGCACGGCAAACACAGATTTTATAGTGGTTCGGTGTATCCAACACCTACGTCCACTCCCAAGATCCACTTGGGTCCACACTATAATCTCCTCGATTACAGCCGAGTTGTTTTACAAGCTCACAACCCAAACTTGTTGTTTTACCAGGGATCACAACGAACCGAGCTGGTTTTTCGGGCTCACCAGCACACAACCCTAAACTCAAGCTAATCTAGCTTGACCCGAGGTAAATAACCTCCACTAGTTCAATCCCTTTGATTGAACTAGGCACAAACAAAAAGAATATAGTTTTTCAAAGATACACAGCTCCTCAATGAGCAAATATTCAAAAATAAGTAAACAAGTTTAGAAAAGCATGATTTGAAGTTGTTTGGCTTTGAGCTTTTCTTCTTTTCTTCTTTTCCTCTTCTCTTTTTGGAATGATGAACCAAGCCTCAGCTTTAATCCCTCACAGTTGTTGCAGTTGAGAAGATTAGAAATGGAAGAAACGGAGCTTTTACTTCAATTTGGGAAATCCACCGATTTTTTTTGATTTGAACGCCTTGGATTCCTCTTTGAGCTTTTTGGAGTGGAAGGATTTGAGTTTGAAGGTTTTTCTCTTGGATTTTAGGCTCAGGCTTTCTCGGATTTTTGATTTGAAATTTTTGTCTATTTTCCGTCACTCTTCAAACGGGTGTTTTCCCCTTTTTATAGATTTTTTTCAATCTATTTTTGGGATGAAACTAGACGTTGGAGTGTACCTATAGACAAAATATATCCGTTAGAAATTAGGTAAAAAGAAAATATTACCGTTAAAGCTGATCTGGCAATTTAAATTTTCGTTCCAGTCAGGTTGGAGTCGGCTCCAACTTTTCAGGTGTCGGCTCCATATCGTTTTTCCAAAAATAGAAATTTTCGAGTTCATTGAGGAGTCGGCTCTGAAAAAGTAAGTGTCGGCTCACCATCGTCAGGTGTCAGCTCCCGAATACTGTAGGTGTCGGCTCCAGGATGCTCAAAAAACAAGCATTCTGTCCCCGCATCGGAGTTGGCTCCAGACACTATAAGTGTCGACTCCGAAACTCTATGTGTCGGCTCCGGATCGTATCAAAAATCAGATTAAAATTGAATTGGCTATGGGGTCGGCTCCAGATTTTCTAGGCGTCGACTCCAAGCTCTGAAACTTTGAAATCTCTGATTTGTATTTGATTCAAAATTCATTTCTTAATTCCTTTAAATTGATCAAATAGATTTAAGTCCTGAAACACTTATAAAATCCATTAGTAATCAAATAAATATACTCAATTCCTTTATTAATCATCAAAATCATAAATGGATCAACATCACCCCTCTTCTTGCTCTCAGGTCTCACATCCTTATGGAGATCAAGGGCGATCCATACCTCCAGTGTCCCCCCCTTTAAGGAAGGAGGCCACCCACAATGAGGGCCGCTACTGCCATTTTCATCGAGATTACGACCACAACATAGAAAATTATCACAACCTAAAGCACGCCATCGAGGAGCTCATTCAGCGGGGTTATCTTGAAAAATTTATCTAGAAGGGGCCCCCAACTACTCCAATGCTAATGGAGTCTCCGTTCGCCCAGGCTAGCATCGACAACCCCCTAACCGAGAAGACGGTAGACATAATTTCCTGGGAGGCAGGCTCTACTTCTAAGAGGCCGCAAGGGGAGGGAGGAGTAGAAAATATAATCCCCTTTTCCAAAGGAGAGCTGGCAAGGGTTGAGAATCCAAATGACGATAGCATTGTCATTTCTATGACGATCGCTAAACATCCTTACCTATGATACTTTTGTTCAGATGAACTTGTCTTTCGACTCCCTCCAACCGATGACCACGCCTCTGGTTGGTTTCACAGGAAACTCTGTAAAGGTGGAGGATGAGATTACCCTCCTGGTCATGGCAGGAACGTTACCATGCCAAAGCACAGTTCTCATGAGGTTCCTGATCGTTCGAGTGCCATTGGCTTACAATGCTATACTTGGGCGATCTGATCTAAACCTTCTTGACACAGTCATCTCCATCAAATGTCTTCTCGTTCGGTTCCCCACCAGCAACGGGATCAACGAGATGCGCGAAGAGCAAAAACCCGGTGCAACTGTGCTATCATATGGCTCCTAGCCCCCAGGAGGCAATTACTCCATTGGCCCCAGAACTGCTCAATCCCAAAGAATCAGAGAAAATGGGGGAGCCAGCTGAAAGTATTTTGACATTTCCACTGGAAAACAACCCGGTGAAGATTGCACAAATTGGCAAACTCCTTTTCGTGGAGGCAAGGGACCAACTCCTCGCCTTCATACGGGCCAATTCTGATGTCTTCGCCTGGTCGGGGTCAGACATGCCCAACATATCTCCAAAGGTAATTACCCACAAACTTAACATCGACCCGAGGTACCAAGGATCCAACAAAAGAAGAAGAGCTTCGCCTCCGTACGGGAGGCACACTATCCGAGCTGACTGGACAACGTGGTGATGGTCCGCAAAGAAAATGGGAGCTTAAGGATCTGCATTGACTTCACTGATCTTAATAAGGCATGCCCAAAGGACAGCTCCTCGTTGCTCAGGATAAACTAGCTGGTTGATTCCATGTTCGGCCATGAGCTTCTTAGCTTCATAGATGCCTTTTTTTGGATATAATCAATAAAGATGAATTCAGAGGACGAAGAGAACACCTCCTTCATCATCGAGAAAGGCATTTATTGCTATAAGGTAATGCCCTTTGATCTAAAAAATGCAAGGACTACCTATCAAAGATTGATAAATAAGGTCTTCAAAGACCAAATCGGATGGAACATGAAGGTGTACATGGACAATATGCTAACCAAGAGCACCCATGCCGCCAACCATGTTACCGACTTGGGGAAGACCTTCAAGAACCTCTGCCACTATCGAGTGAAGTTGAATCCCTGCAAGTGCGCATTCGGTGTTACCGCCGAGAAATTTTTGGGTTTTTTGATAATCCAATGAGGGATCAAAGTGAACCCGAAGAAGATTCAAACCATTCTCGATATGAGGCAACCCACTAATAAGAAGGAGGTGTAGTGGTTCATTGGGATGGTAGCCATCCTGAGCCGCTTTTTGTCAAAATCAGCTGCCCTTCTTCAAAGCTCTGCGCAGGGTGAAAAGCTTCGAGTAGATGAAAGATTGCCATAAAGTTTTTGAAAAGCTAAAAGAATTTCTATCTACTCTACTGCTGCTATCGAAGCTGAGGAAGGAGGAAAGTCTTTTTCTTTATCTCACTGCATTTTCAAAGGCTGTCAGCTTCGTTCTCATTCATCTCAACACCGACGAGACACAGAAGCCCATCTACTATACTAGTAAAGTAATCCATAACATAGAAGTGAGGTACTCCAAAACCAAAAAAAATATTTTTGCCCTAATTATCTTCGCTCAGCATCGCATGCCATATTTTTAAGCACATCTAATCATGATGCTCACAGACCAACCTCTCAAAGCTATATTAGCTCATCCTAACACCTCTGGCTGACTAGCTAAATGGGCGGTGAAATTAGGAAGTTTAACATATCATTCCAATCGAGATCGATCATGAAGTCCTAAGTCCTGATGAACCTCCTGGTCAAATGCACCTAGACCAAAGAGCAGTCAGAAGAATCCCCTATGGCACGTTTAAGCACTAAATTGAAAGAAACAAGAGAGACCTAGATTCTCCATGTAGACGATGCCTCAAACTCCCAAGGAAGCAAAGCAGGCCTCATTCTCACAAACTCGGAGGGGATGGTAGTGGAATATGCCCTTCGATTCCTCTTCAGGGCTACAAATAACCAAGCTGAGTACAAAGCTGTACTAGCCAGAATAAAGCTTCCCCAGGAACTCGGAGTGAAGAAACTCCCATCTTCATCGAGTCCTATCTCGTATTCGGACAAATCACCGAGGAGTTTGAGGCTCGATACCCTATTATGGCTCAATATCTGAATAAGGTTCGATCATAAGCCTCCTCACTAACTTATTTTAACATCATCTATAACCCCAAAGGCAAGAATGCCAGAGCCGATACCCTATTCCGGCAGGCCACCTCAACAGATAACACTCTGGGAAGAACCTACATCAAGCACTTAGAAGCCCCAAGCATCGATGCTTCGAAAGAAGCTCTGCCAGTCACACAAGATCCAATATGGAAAGATGCCTACATTCGCTATCTCACTAACGGCACTCTTTTCACCGATCGTGCAGAGGCTAGACTGCTCAAGTGGAGAGCCTCAAAGTTCGTGCTGCTGAATGGATAGGTATACAAAAGATTTTTCTCTTACCCTTTCCTCAAGTGTGTTGGCCCTCCAGATGCTGATTATATCCTCCGAAAGATTTATGAAGGCATTTGCGGAAACCACTTGGGGGACAGATCACTGGCATATAAAGCTTTCCACTAGGGACACTAGTAGCTCACCATATGGAAGGACGCTGCTGAGCTGGTCCAAAAGTGCGATAGCTGCCTGCGATACGCTTACAGCCAACGGCAGCCCACTTTTTAGCTATGACCGCTCTCAGCCCCGTGGCCCTTCGCCCAATGGGGAATGGACATCCTTGGGCCGTTCCCTCTAGCTTCGGGTCAATGGAGGTTCTTGCTTATCGCCATTGACTACTTCACCAAATGGGTTGAGGTCGAGGCATTGGCAAAGATTACCGAGAACAAGGTGAAGTCTTTCTTCTGAAAGTCCATTATCTACTATTTTGAGCTACCCACACCATCATCACCAATAATGACCGGTAATTTGACAATGCTCCTTTTAAGAAATTCTGCGCTGAGCTAGGCATCTTCCTTCGATTCACTTCTGTTGGTCACCCGCAGACAAATGAAGAAGCCAAAGTTATAAACTGAACCATCCTTCAAGGGCTCAGGATCCGACTGGATGAGTTCAAGGGTAGATGGGTGAAGGAACTCCCGAGTGTGCTATGGGCGTATCACACAACTCCTAGGACTCTAACTGGAGAGACTTCCTTCAGTCTTCTCTTTGGATCTGAAGTGGTCATCCCTATGAAAATCAGCCTTTCAAGCCCATGGGTGGAGTTATACAATTAAAAAGATAATCCCATCCAATTGAGAGCCAACCTTGACTTTATTGATGAGGTATGCGACTGGGACCGACTCAGAATGGTTGCATTCTGCCAACGAGCTACTAAATACTACAATGCCCGAGTCCACCTCAAGACGTGCCATCCTAGAGATTTAGTCCTTAGACAGGCCAAGGTATCCAAGCCAATAAAAGAGGGCAAGTTATCTCTGAATTGAGAGGGTCCTATCGAGTCATCGAAGTACTTCACCAAGGAGCATACCGAATCGAAAGGCTCGATAGAAAGCCAATTCTTCGCACCTGGAATGTTAATAATCTCTGTCAATATTATCAATGATGTATACATGTGGCTAATGAAAATAAGAGGAGTTATAAATACTTTGTCTTCTCATTCGACTCACTTTACGAACTGAAGACCAGTTCTTCAACAACCCCGCGAGCCAGCACGAGAAACCCTCGAGGTAGTTCAAAAGCTCTCGTCGGTCTTAATGACTCCCAAGTCACCCCTTGACCCGATGCGAAGAAACCTCTGAGGTGGTTCAAAAAGATTCTCAGCGGTCTAAATGACTCCCGAGTTATCCCTCGGGCCAGCACGAAGAAACCCCTAAGGTGGTTCAAAAAGCATTGGGTGGTCTCAACGACTCTCGAGTACCCCTAGGGCCAACAAGAGGAAACCCCCGAGGCAGTTAAAAAAGGCTCTTGGTGGTCTCGATGACTCCCGAGTCATCCCTCAGGCCAGCACGAAGAAACCCCTGAGGCGGTTCAAAAAGGTTCTTGACGGTCTCGATGACTCCTGAGTCACCCCTCGGGCCGGCGCGAAGAAACCTTTGAGGTTGTTCAAAAAGGCTCTCAGCGGTCTCAACGACTTCCGAGTCATCCCTTGGGTTGGCGCGAAGAAACCCCCGAGGCAATTCAAAAAGGCTCTAGGCGGTCTCAACAACTCTCGAGTCACCCCTCAAGCCGGCGCGAAGAAACCTTCGAGATGGTTCAAAAAGGCTTTTGATGGTCTCAATGACTCTCAAGTCACCCCTTGGGCTGGTACAAAGAAACCTCCGAGATAGGTCAAAAAGGATCTCAACAGTCTCAATGACTTCCAAATCACTCCTCGAGTCGATGCGAAGAAATCCCTGAGGTGGTTCAAAAAGGCTCTCGGCGGTCTCGATGACTCCCGAGTCACCCCTCTAGCCGGCGCAAAGGAACCTCCAAGGTGGTTCAAAAAGGCTCTCTGCAGTCTTGATGACTCCCGAGTCACCCCTCGGGCCGGCGCAAAGAAATCTTCGAGGCGATTCAAAAAGCTCTTGATGGTCTCAATGACTCCCGAGTTACCCCTCGGGTCGGCGCGAAGAAACCCTCGAGGCAGCTTAAAAAGGCTTTCGATGGTCCCAACGACTCCCGAGTCACCCCTCGGACCGGTGCGAAGAACTCTGAGGCAGTTCAAAAAGGCTCTCAATGGTCTCGATGACTCCCGAGTCACCCTTCAGGCCAGCGTGAAGAAACCTCCAAGGCGATTTAAAAAGGCTTTCGGCGGTCTCGATGACTCCCGAGTCACCCCTCAAGCTGGTACGAAGAAACCTTCTAGGTGGTTCAAAAGGCTCTTAGACCTGCCCAGTGGCCTTGAGTCGGCCTTGACATTTTAAGCTTTCTTCGAAGGACACCCCGGTAACATCTTTGAGGTGGCCGAAGGAGTAAGACTATAATAACCCGGGCCTGCAAACCCACGAACCCGTTTTGTTGCAAGAAAGTCAGATGGAGAAGGTCCACACCAACTTGGGCCACCATAGCCCAAAAAGGGATCCAATTAGTATAATATGGTATCAGAGCCATGCACCAATCAAAAGTATAGGAGCTAAGTGCCACGCAAGGCAAAGTGCTACATCAATAGGATGAAAGCCAGCTCTTGAGCCTTTGGGGGCCACCTCTAGAATCTTTCCTGCCTGGTAGATGTGATCTTGTGACTCTGATGATGAGGACGTTGTCTCTGTAAGGGGGGTAGATTGTGATGCCCTCCCATTTAGTCCTACATCAAAAAATTGGGGAAAGGTTGAATGGTTTATAATCAGTTAAGAAAGATGGACAAGTACCAATTGGAAGCCTTTTTGGGCTATGGTGGCCCAAGTTGGTATGGACCTTGTTCGTCTTGCTTTCTTGTCACGAAATGGGTTCATGGGTTTGCGGGCCTGGGTCGTTACAGGTACTTGTCCATCGTTTTTAACCAGTTATAAACCATTCAACCTTTCTTCAATTTTTGATGTGGAACTAAATGGGAGGGTATCACAAAGACTTAAAGTTATGTTTACTCATCTGGTGCAGGTCACCAGACAGCCCAACTGGCCTTAGGGCCTCAGCTCACTCTCTAACGGCTAAAAAGCAAGCAACACTACCCCAGTTTGGTTCGATAGTCCCTGAAGGAAAAAAGGATTTGGTCGTCACTGAGGGTCCATGCCAATACTGGATTAGGCCTTCGACTCCTGAAGTGAGTCAGAAAAAGATGTGTGCCCTATAAGACCTAAAGGCTGGAGCCGAAACGTGAACACAAAAGGCAAGAACGCTACAAAAAGATAAGTTTACCATACTTAGGAAAGTTTTCTTTTCATTGATATTCAATGCATTACAAGGAAACCAACCCAGTCATACTACAAAAGTTTTCAAATAAATAAAAGTAGCCTACGGCTTGGAGGTCCCCGAGCTATCCTCGGTGTTTCTCCTCTCTGGTTCCTCTTCTTCATCAAGATCTCCAGATTGAAGATCTTTGAGGCCAGCGATGTTGAAAGCTCGGGAGGCCTTTTCCATGCAATGCTTGAAGCCCTTGAAGAATGCATCAAGGGCTGCCTCTGTCACTTCTGCGAAAAATCCAAAGAGCCTTTGAATTGCTCCACGGCGGCTTAAGCCCTGACCTCAACGCCCTTGGCCCTCTCCCAAGCGACCCGGGCGTCCGCCTTCATGGAGGCAGCTCTTTCTTTGGTGGCCCCAGCCATCTCCTCCACCTTCTCGCCCTGCTCCTTGGCATCATCCAGCTTAAAGTTGGCAGCCTCCAACTTCTCCTCAATAGGCCCCAGCCTCGCCATAGCCTTAGCCAACTTGGCCTCAACTGCCCTCGCGCGCTCAAACTCGGCCGATACTTTGCTCTTGACCTCCTCGAATCGTGCTTCCCAGTCATAGTTCTCCTCCCGAGCAATGCGAAGTTTGTCGGTCATTGCTGTTACTCAGGCTTTGGCTTCAGACAGCTTTTTTAATGCATCATTGGCTCGAGCACAAACGGTGACCGCTCCCTCCTAGCAAGACCGCAACTATTGGCAGTCCTAAGGCAAGTGTTTTGAAGGGTGAAGACGCTATTCGTTGTCTGTAGAAATCAAAGAGTTAAGGCCTAGGTGTTGGCCCAGATGGCAACCCAAGAGGTGGGGGTGAATTGGGTTCTTAAAAATTCAAGTCTTTTTAACTTTAGTTGATTAGTTAGCAAGATGTGCAAGTGAGAGGCTAACTTAAATCAATACACAAGCAAATAAAGAGAGATAGAGAGAGAAAAATATAGCACGGCAAACATAAGATAATTTTATAGTGGTTCGGTGCAATCAACACCTACGTCCACTCCCAAGATTCACTTGGGTCCACACTATAATCTCTTCAGATTACAGCCGAGTTGTTTTCCAAGCTAACAACTCAAACTTGTTGTTTTCCCGGGTGCACAACGAACCCAGCCGGTTTTACACGGGCTTACCAGCACAAAACCCTACACGTTATTTTTCACGGGCTCACAACTAACCCAACACAAGCACTCCGGCTTGCAACGAGGTATAATGACCTCCACTGATTCAATCCACTGATTGAATCAGCAAACAACCAAAATAACAGAGTTTAAATATTGAAATGCTCCCCTTGAGTGAATATACAAATCAAGTATAAAAGGGTAAGAAAAGCCTGATAAGATTGCAGATGGTTGTGGCTTTGGCTTTCTTCCTTCTCCTCTTTAACTCCTCTTGAAGTATTGAATCCGGCCTCAGCAAGATTCTTGACCGTTTGAGAACTTTGGAGTTGAGATGAAGCTTTTTCTCCTTTTGTTGAATGTTGAAATCCTTCGATTTGATCTTTGAAAAGCTTGTGGATTTTCTTTTGACTCTCGTGGATTGATGAGATGGAGCAACGAAACTTCCTCTTTGATTTCACTCCTTTTGAATCACTCTATTTCGAACTAGAAGATTTTTCTAATAAGGCTCTGTTTTTCCCTCTTTTTGGATAAGGCAGTAATCTCTCTTTTTGATTTTTTATTCATCCTCTTGATTTAAAAAAAGCTCCTCTATTTATAGATTCTGCAAAAATATATCCGTTAGAAACACAGAAAAATAGCCGTTATTTGAAAATCTTACCGTTGGGGCTGATGTGTCATCGTGAAAAATCGCGCCCAGAATTCGCGGAGTCGACTCGAGCTTGTGGGAGTCGGCTCGAAGTCGATTACTAAAAATAGAAACATTTCAAACGTTAGAGGGTCGACTCACGAAAAACCAAAGTGTCGGCTCCTGAAGTCGGGAGTCGACTCGAAGAAAATGGGGAGTCGACTCGAGAAGTGCTCAAAAAACATGGTTTCTGTTGTTTGAGCGGAGTCGACTCGCACAGACAGGAGTCGGCTCGCACAGAGTCAGGGGTCGACTCTTGAAAACCAAGGGTCGACTCGAGAAAATCAGAAATCACAGTTACTTACAGGAGTCGACTCTGAAACTCTAGAGTCGGCTCCGGAACGTATCAAAAGTCAGATATTTTCTGATTGACTTTGAAATTCGTCCCAGAATAAATTTAAATGATATTTTGACTTGAATACAGTAAATATGACATTAAGCATGAATTCAAGACATGTTTCAAGAAATCATTGAATGAAATATATCGTGTAAAAATTCCTCTTTGAAATATTAAATATAGAGCTTGAAACTTCTTTTTCAAAAATGATTCAAACTCAGTGAATTTGAACATTGAGAGTCCATTGCTTTCATTTTGAATAAGCTCAAGATTTTTGATAAATAAACTCATTGTTTCTTTTAAAATACTCATGGCTTTTGGAAATCATCAAAATCAATAAAGTTGGGGTAAATACAATTTCCCAAATTTCTCAACACTAGGCCAGATCAAGATGAAGTGGAAGGACATAGCAAGGAAAGCGCTTACCTAGAGTACGGAGATGTAAAGGCCATCAAGGACATCGGCGATCGGCTGACGGCGGAGCTCCTCTTAGAATTGAGGGAGATGGATGCACTCTAGCAGCCTCTCTGCCAACCGACCGTTGTTCATTATCGAGAACCTTGGCGACAGTTCCCCGAAAGGAGCCCCCGTGGCTGTGTCAGTGGCAGCAGCGGCCTCCTGGGTGGACACCGGCGGCACTATCGGGGCTGCCTCACCCTTGACCCCCACTGTCGACGCCACCTCACATCTGGCCTTTGGGACGGACCCTTCTACCCTCGGCTCTGCAGCGATCAAGGGCTCATTCCTCACTTGTTCCACTGGGCCTGGCTGGCCGTCCCTTTCCGGCCTCGACTTGGCTTCGGCGGGGACATCTCTCTCCACGCCTAGCAGTACCTCTGCCGGGGCACTCTCCCCTCTCGGCCCCGGCACGATCTCCCCCCTTGGCTCCTCCATGGATACGGTCTCGGTGAGAACCACGAAGGTGTGGGTCGGCTCACTTTGGACCTTTCTCCGAGATCTCTTGGCCGCCAGCCTCACCATGTCGCCGGCCGCCTTTCTTCTCTAACAGGCAGCCGCCTTCAACTGCTCAAACAGAATTTTCAGTGCTGCACAGGAGACCAAAGGTCAAAAAAAAAAGGGGAGAGCCTCGCGCTCATAGGGGGCTGGTGCCACGCTGGCCGCCATGCTGACCTCATGGAGATTCTCCTTCGATAGCAACTCCCGGCAAGGTGGGATGTAGGAAGATATCAATCGGTCAAAAGCTTCCCAATCCCTCTCTTTCACCACTGAATTCCTATACGGGCTGATGTTCGGGCTCCCCCAACTCATCGTCACTCCCTCTATGTGGGCAAAAAAGAAGCGGGATTTTCATCCTTTGATCAAAGAGGGAAGGTCAAGTTTTAGAGTCCTATGTGGTCTAGAGGTGAAGATCCACCATACAGATTCATTTTGTTGATGGAGTTTATACAATGCTCAGAACAAAGAAACCCAGGCTGCCAAACCATGGAAGTGACAGGGAATAATAAAGGCACAAATGGTTCGAAAGGAGTTTGAAACCAACTGTACTAGTACAAGAGCATGCCTATCTAAGAGGTTAAGAATAAGGGGTGAAGAGAAAGACGGAGTCTGTCTTGAAAAATTCCTCATACAAGGCGGCCCCATCGGATCGGCCGACAGTTATCCTGTCATTGGGTTCAGGAGCGGACAACCGAATGTCCTCAAGAATCTTATACCTAACCCTAAGGCTCTCTACTTTCTCAAGGTATATTGTGAAAGTGATCCCCTCCAGATCCACCGAACTAGGAGTGGCGATCGAAGGGGATATTGGATGGATAGGCGGTGGTGAATGAACCGTAGGTGCTAGCGATGGCTAAGCTACCACCATCGGACGGTCATGGATTGAGATCCTACCAGCTGCCTGACGCTGAGCTAAGGTAACCTCATCCTCAGAGAAGGACGAGGAGGAGAACACTACGGGCCTCTTACCCTTCCTAATGAGACAGGGGTCCATGGAAGAAAGAAAATGAAGAACAAGAAGGAAGAAAGGACTGACCTGGACTTGGAAGGAGAGGACAGGAGGCTCAAGTTTTAGGAAGTGAAGAAGGCACAGAGAGCACTGAAAGCGTGAAAAAGCTTGAAAGGACAGACAGAACATTTTTATACTCGATATTTGAATCATCCTGCCCGATTGCACCATGAGGAGGCCCACAAGTGGAGGCAGCTTCCAGCTGTCAAACAAGCCTTCACCTCCCTAGATACAGCACGAAAGAGCATGATCGGCGGCTAATGGTAGGATGTCGGTAATGGCAATCCAATAATGGCACCTCGCCTTTTTTGTTGATCGAGAGGTGCCTCCTCGATCCGTTTGCAGCGACATCACTTCCTGTACCTATTCTTAAATGAGAGAAGACCATGAAAAGACCCCACTTACTGAAAAAACGTGCCTCCAAGGATTAATGAGGCACGAGGCTAAGCGGTGACAAAAAGCTTTACGCTCCTTTTGCTTGGCAAGCATGTGACACGTAGCCACTTAAGCTCAGGAGTGGGGAGGCATCTAATGTGATTAGTAAAGCCATGTCTAAATTAACGCCGAAATCAACTAAAGGTGCCAGGAGTAAACTGACAGTAGAATTTAGAAGGAACAAACACTCCAAATTCAATCTCAGTTCCTCGAATCGGCACCAGCCTTCGGATTCGGCCTCGGCTCCCCGAGTTGGCACCAACTCCTGGATCCAGCTTTGGCTCCCCAAGTCGATACCAGCCTCCAAATTCAGCCTTGGCTCCCTGAGTTGGCACTAGCCTTTGGATTTGGCCTCGGCTACCGAAGTTGGCACCAGCCTCTGGATTCGACCTCGGCTCCCTGAATCGGCACTAGCCCTCGGATTCAGTCTTAGCTCTTTGTGTCAGCACCAGCCTTCAGATTCGGTCTCGACTCCTCGAGTTGGACCAGCCCTCGGATTCGGCATTGGCTCCCCGAGTCGGCACTAGCCTCTGGATCCGGCGTTGGCTCCCTAAGTCAGCACCAGCCTTTGGATTCGGTCTCGGCTCCTGAGTCGGCACTAGCCTTCAGATTCAGCCTTGGCTCCTCGAGTTGGCACTAGCCCTCGGATTCGGCCTCAGCTCCCCAAGTCAGCACCAGCCTTCGGATTCGGCCTTGGTTCCCCGAGTCAGCATATGCCTTGCATCCGACGGGACTTGGCCACCAACTATTCGAGGCCACCACGTTTGATAGGACTTGGCCCACAACCATTTGATGCCACCGCGTCTGATAGGGTTTGGCCCACCAACCATCTAAGGCCACCACATCTGATAAGGTTTGGTCCACCAACCATCTAAGGCCACCACGTCTGATAGGACTTGGTCCACCAACCATCTAAGGCTACCATGTTTGACGGGACCTGTCCCACCAACTTTTCAAAAGCCATCACATCTGATAAGACCTGGCCCACCAACCAGCTACAGCTGTCCATGCCAAATGGGACAGAGCTTGCCAATTGCGATAAAAGGCGAAAAGGATATTTCTCGCTAAAAAAAATTCTAGACCATCCATTCGTGGCTAGGGGAGACACATGAAGAGGGGTGGTTATCCATAAATCGAGTAAGAGGGATCCCAGAGAGAAGTATGAGCACTCAAGCACTCACAAGGACTTTCCACTTAATCGCTCGAGATTCTTACGAGCTCTCTGGAGCTCACGGCTATGATCCAGGTCACTAACTCGAGCGTCAAAGAGTCTCGTCGGAATATTCGGCCCCCAGAACTTCTTGCAGGTCCCCACCAAGGATAGAGTTCGTCAACCACTCATGACTCCCTCACCGAAGTTCATGAACGGTGATCTAGCATCAACAAAAACCTTTATGATTTGGACAATATCTTGTTGGTCAAATTCTTCTATCAAAAGTGCATAGATTTCTTAGGTTACCTGTACATAGAGTTACATTGATGAGGAAAAATAGTTCTCAATTTTTGGCAACTTTAGCTAAAGTTCTTGGACAATATGTGGCATGTGTAATATATCCTCTTCTGTTTATTCAAATGACAAAAGAAGATACCATCCAAGCATGCAGTTGATAGCCTATCTCACGATCTAACAACTTTGTTAGGATGGATAATAATTTGCACTGTATATGGTACTAGCAGTCAATATTGCTATGAACAAAATTTACATATGGTTGCTACGTATGAACCATGCTGTCTTACTCTCTCTCCCACTTTATAAGCCAAGGGTTAAATAGATGTTGTAAATAAAAAGGAAGAGAAAATAATCGCATGGATCACATTAAACGAACCACATCTAAGTTCTATCCTATTACTATATATTATGGCATAACTACTACATTTTATGCCCTCTTTCAGTATCTAATGTTCTTCAGTATCAAACAATGATATTATATTCTCTTTAACAAGATTTGAGGGGAAAAAATCTTATTTCTTTAACTCGTCATATTTAAGTATAGAATTGACTAACAAGTTTGAATATTTGAATGCATAAAAATTATTTCACTAGACACATATTTGCTGAAGCCTAAAAATTACAGTCCTTTCTTCTGAGATTACTGGACACATCAATGAAAATTGTTTTTAAATTGTACTTATCAAAGAATATTAGTTTACGTTATATTTATTGATCATTGATTGGTATTTAAATCATTAAGACCAATTAATTATAGCAACTGAATTTAAAATTTTGATGATAAGAATATAAACTTTTATTAAATGACTATGAACCAATTGTTTTGTTGTAAAGCTGAAGTAATTTAAACTAGAAAAGTTGATCTATTTTATTTTTATGTGACACATGCAACTGGATTAGATGTTATTTAAATCATTAAAATTTTGATTGCAGATACCTCATTATGCTTTTAATGCCATGTAAATAAGTTTACAAAATTAGAGGATTTTTGTGGTTAGTAAAATTTAATCTCTCTTCTTCAAATGTGCTCCAACTAATACGGTCTTTAAAAAAATTCTCCTCTTTTTTCAGCCTATCTTATAGAGGATAGGACCACTGAGGCCCATTTTAGCTTGAATAATATTATTAATCCTTCTTGATCCCTTCTTATATTTTTCTCTTCTATAAATATTGTTACTAATAAAAACTTGAAGGAATATCCTTAATTTGTTTATAGTAAAAAAAAGTTTTGCCGTCTCTTTTAATTGAAAAATTATTTGGCAAGTAATGGAATTGAGTGTGTGTATAGGGAATTAAACTGCAAACATGATGTATCACACCCCTTGAATAAAGTGGGCATAAAATTGAGTGTAAAAACAAAGCATATCAGTTCCTCAATCTTATTTGTTCGAGCTGACTCTAAAGCCATTTGTAATGCTCCAAGCTCATCTATTAATCTAATTAATTTGTTAGTAGTTTGAATTTATATTATCTTAAAATTTTGATTGCAAGTTGCATGATGGATGCAAGCAGTCGGCTTCAATAAATAAGTAAAGAAGTGTAATATGTGAGTGATCCTATAAATTAATTTGAAGCCAGGGAAGTTAAAAAAATGCTAGAATAATGATAACTTCCAAGCATGTTGATGGAAATATCTGTGCAAGTATATATTGAACGTTGGCATGCATGTTTCTTCATCCTACTCTATTCGCCAAAACGTATTAGTTGCGCGTATATTTGACTAGACTGTTGTTCCTCGGCTAGACCAAGCTACGTATACTTGATCCTTCCATGTTTTAATTCTGGAGGAACACGGAAAATACGACTTTCCGGGTTTGAACACGAAAGCTAAGTTTGCTGAGAAAGGATGCACGACTATAATCAAAACAATCATTTCTATACATCCTAAATACCAAGTACTTTGATGAATGAAAATTTATATAACCTAAGTCCTGGAAGATCTGTGAACACCAAAATAGCCACAAGCGTTCTTGTCATTGATTTTTCTGTAGACAATATGTTTATATCTCCCTCCTTCATTTTCTCAATAAAAATAATTAGGTTTTGCTCCAGTTTTGTTAGGGCGAAAAAAAACAAGACTTAGAACGTGACACGTAACTCTCGGTCCCCCTCCTCCTGCCCGCGGATCTAGCAAGCTTAGGGCCCCAGAGGCTACTAAAGAAAGAAAGCAAGCAAGCAAGCAAAGGGGGACATGGAAAGGAAAAGGAGGAGAAAAAAATTGGTGGCGTTTTCCGGCCCCCCTCAAAAGCTCGGGACCCACCAATTCATGTGAAACACCGAAACCATTGGCAGTTTCAAGGGTCAGCAGTCCATGTTCAAAGGCTCTGCTGCAATGTCCTTGCACCTTCGCTCCCGGCTTCCACACAAACCCCATCGGCCCCATTCTCCAATAAATCAAAGGACCCACCATGCTTCCTTCTCCACCACAGTTTTTTGCCCTCCCCTATTAATACCCCCTCCTTCACTCGCTTCGTGCCTCACACCTCCTTTGTGCCTTTCTTCCCCTCTTTATTAATTACTGCTCCTCACCCCTCCCGGCCCTGGCCTTCCTCATCTCCGCTTCCAACACTTCTTCGACCACAGAAAACACTCAACAGCTCCCAATGGATCAACTCATCAAATGCCAAGCTAACCATGTTGCTCTCAGCCCCATCACCTTCTGCAGAGGGCTGCTGCGTGTACTCTGATCGCACTTCTGTTGTCTATGAACGGATCCAATTCACTTGGAAACAGACGTATGATCGATGCCTACGCTTGGCCTCCTCCCTCCGCTCTTTAAATGTTTCAAAGAACGATGTGGTTGGTATCAGCAGCATATATATATATAAACTGCCATCTTAATTATCCCACTTGCATTAATGCCTTGTTGTCGCTTATAATTTTCTAATAACAAATTGGCGTTTCATTGCTGCAGGTATCTGTGCTCGCTCCAAATGTTCCAGCCATGTATGAGATGCACTTCGCCGTGCCCATGGCCGGTGCAGTGCTGAACGCCATAAACACCCGGCTTGACGCCGCCAACGTCGCCACCATTCTGAAGCACTCGGAGGCGAAGGTGTTCTTCGTGGACTACCAGTACGTCCGGCTAGCCGGTGACGCCCTCGAGCACCTAATGGGCGACAACAAACCCTTGCCTTGCGTGGTCACCATCGACGACATCGATGCCCCGACCGGCATGCGGCTCGGCGAGTACGAGTACGAGCAGCTCATCGCAAGTGGCGACCCCATGTGCCCTCCCTTCCCCCTCCATGACGAGTGGGATGCCATAGCCCTCAATTACACCTCCGGCACGACCTCCGCGCCCAAGGGCGTGGTCTACAGCCACCGGGGGGCTTACTTGAGTACTCTGAGCCTCCTCCTCCAGTGGGAGGTGGGGAGCGAGCCGGTGTACCTCTGGTCGCTCCCCATGTTCCACTGCAACGGGTGGACGTTCACTTGGGGCATGGCCGCGCGCGGTGGCACCAACGTTTGCATCCGGGCGACGACGGCCCGCGACATGTACCGCGCCATCGCCGACCACCGCGTCACGCACATGTGCTGCGCTCCGATCGTCTTCAATATCCTCCTGGAGGCCAGCCCCGCCGAGCGCCGCCCCCTCTCCGCCCCGGTCCGCATGCTCACCGGCGGCGCTCCGCCACCAGCGCCGCTCCTTGAAAAGATCGAACACATCGGCTTCCGCGTCACCCACGCCTACGGCCTGACGGAGGCGACCGGGCCGGCGCTGGTCTGCGAGTGGCGCGAAGAATGGAACCGCCGCCCGCTCGACGAGCAAGCCCAGCTCAAAGCCCGGCAGGGCATCAGCGTGCTGACGCTCGCCGACGTCGACGTGAAAGACGACAAAACCATGCAAAGCGTCCCCCGGGACGGGAAATCGATGGGCGAGATAGTTCTCCGGGGGAGCAGCATCATGAAGGGCTACTACAAGAACCGCGACGCCACCAACGCCGCATTTAGAGGTGGCTGGTTCCTCACCGGCGACGTTGGTGTCATCCACCCCGACGGCTACGTGGAGATCAAGGACCGATCGAAGGATGTCATCATATCGGGCGGCGAGAACATAAGCAGCGTCGAGGTGGAGACGGTCCTTTACCGGCATCCGATGGTGCTCGAGGCGGCGGTGGTGGCCATGCCACACCCACACTGGGGGGAAACACCATGCGCCTTCCTAAAAGTGAAGCAAGACTGTACTGAAGGAAGCAACACAGAGGAGGATATCATATCCTACTGCAGGAATAACATGTCCAGGTTTATGGTGCCGAAGAAGGTGGTGTTCATGGAGGAGCTGCCAAAGACTTCAACTGGAAAGATCCAAAAGTTTCAGCTGAGGGAGATGGCTCGTGGCCTCAAGGTGAAGGAGAGAAAACGGACGCCGCAAGGAGGGGCGGCGCCACAAGGGAAGGCCCAGGTTGTTTACGTTAACGGTAATAACGGTCGCGGCCAACCCGAGTCACAGGAGCAAGTGTTAGCCATGTCTCGCCTTTGAGGCAGTTGGGATATGAAGGGGAAGCACGTGTGGATGCCAGTTAAGTTTTTTTCTTTTTTCTTTTTTTCCTTTTTGTAAACAAAGGAAATTAAGGATATATATGGTGACAGAGTCAACCTCCGGTGCGATTCGTGTCGATAAATTAAGATGTTGTTGTCGTGGATTATTATTATTATATATTATGTTCAGTTAATGAAACTTGCTTCATTTCGAGTCAATTAATTTATCTTTAATCATAGTTTAAGCCTTTAAGGGCCTACGGGAAAGATTAAGAGTTGATGCGATGGAAGTCAAGCTCTTTGGTCATGTTCGATCAACGAGCTTTCATACTTGCGTTTATTTTAAATCTATTCCGCGTGGCAATTGGGTTAAGTTTACCGTCGATGAGAAACGTCAAATTAATTAACGGGGTACACATGGGTGCAGGTATTTGTGATGGTGGTTGATTTGAGTTTTTTTTTCTTTGGAAGATATCTAGTCTTTCATTGTCTCACGGTAGGAATTCGAATTCTCTGTAGCTTGGATGGGTAGCTAGCTGCAAGTTGCAGCAGAATAAGATCGGGAGTCAACTTTTTCGATTAAAATACGGATATCAGCAGGGTAGGCCATAGGTTGGAAGTTCATCACGTTGAAGAGACCTACCCCAAAAAAAACAAAACATCCGTGTTCGTGAATCCAATAAAAGAAAGAAACATCCACGTTCATGAATCCAAGCTATGAAACATCCACGTTCATGAATCCAAGCTATGCCCATCACCATTCGCTGCAGCTATCCTCTCTTGTCAGAACAGTTTAGTTCAATTAATCAATCAAGATGGCCGTAATATGGCTGCATACCTTTAAAGTACTTCTCTGCCCTAAAGGAAATTAAAGTAAGCCTTTAGAGTTCTGCCTTAAAAGCATGGACCGCAATTCTTGAAGCTGATAGAAAGTCTGAGATGCAACATGGATGCACATTGTATTTAAGTTCTTTTACACAGTTCAGTAGCAAGTGCAAGTTGGAAGTTACTTTTTAGATTGTTTAATTTGATTAAAAAAGCTCCAATCACATATCCAAATTGCTAAGCATCATTTTTTTTTTCCTTTTCCTTTTTTTTTTCTTTTTGACTATGAAGTGGTAGTTAACATGTGCTACGTGGTATTTTAGGCTTCACCTGGACACCAACCAAAACTCACCAACCCTTCATCTACTGTTTCAACTCTTGATTATTACATAGGATTAGACCATTGAAAGGTAAAATACCTGCGTTGATGGTAATGGTTCTCCAGTACTCACGCATTTCAGTGCCAAAAGTTTGGATCATATATATTTTTTAGGAGCAGCATAGGCACCGAATCTTTAGGTAGTGTTTGATAGAAAAAATATTATCCATGGATAAGTGTATAGGATAGAGTTTATCCCTGGCTATTCTAGGGATATCTTTGGCTATCCCATTGATCATATCAAATGCAAAAAGGTAAATCCATAGGATAACTTTTTTTACTCTTATTTGAGGGATAACCAGCTATTCCTGCATTTTTTAGGAAATAAATTGAGGGGATATTCTATGGTTAACCATGGTTAACCATGGATTATCCCTTTGGTTAACTTTATTCCCAGCTATCCTTTATAGTTATGGCTTTTGGGAATAAGAAGGGATATCCCCTCTTATCCCTGTTTCAAACACTACCTTAATGTAGCAGCTAAGGGGCCATAACTACTACCTTATTCAAAGCTAAAATGATCACACATATATCAATGATCACTGGATAGGTTGGATAATAACAACAATAAAAAAAACTTAGTAATCCTATGCGGTTCTAATCTTCAGTTATGAATCCAAGTCTAGTTTATGACAATTTTATTGTATCTATTTTATATTCTATGCAAGATCTGATTTCTTTTTACATGAAACTTAAATTTAGATATGTTGGATTCCAAAAGCTCGATAACACAAATACTTTATATTAAGTATACAGTATATGTGCACGCGGAATATATAAGTAACATTGATTGCATGATATATATATTTTTTTTTCTATTTGGATTTATACCTTTTGAAATTCACACTTTCTAAACTTTCACTCTTGACGCCAAATCATCGTCCTCGAATGTCTGCGAGCATCCGGTCGTATTCTTCAGCGAGCCCGGGATCCTTCGACGAGCTTCTTGCACCTGGAAGCTTGCAAACAAGTTTCGGAGACCGAAAATTCCTACGGAGACCTTCCGACGCTCAAGTCAGTGCTCTAGGCAATAACCGTGAGTTTAAGGAAGCTCAAAAGAGAGAAGAAGAGAGAATCCTAGAGTCATGCTCTCTGTGAGCGTTTAGAAGTATAGTAGTTGTTTAGTTTCTTGGAGTTACCCGATCAGGGTCCCTCTTACCTATTTTATTGGTGCTTAGAGTCTGTCAGCCTTGGGGCATGATCACTTGTCAGAGCATTGATGATGGGGGCAGCACAGTGGGACTGGCATCCATATGATTTGTTAGAGTTGCAGGCCATGTTCCGTCAAATATGGGGCTGGCTACATAGTTGGCAGGTATTGCTTGGTTTGGACAACTGTTGCAAGCTGCTGCAGGGCATGGCCGACCGTTACGGTGTTTTCCAAACGTGTCCTCTACGCCACCCTTCTGCTGCCCTGTGTGAATAGTGATGGGCGATAAAGTCAGGCATATGGGCCTCAAAGTGTAGCCGCTGAGGCAGAAAATAAATCTGGAGTTAAAGCTGGCTCTGTCCCTTGTGGAGTATTGATTATAGAGTACGTGCATGGCACTATTCATGCTCTTGGATGAGCTCAAAGAAGGCCGTGGATGAACATTTGCATGGCATTGTTCATGGCCGAGCACTATTTATGGCCGAGGGAAAGAGGCCGAGCACTATTCATGGCCGAGGGAAGAGGCCGAGCACTATTCATGGCCGAGGGAAAGAGGCCGAGCACTGTTTATGGCCGAGCACTATTCATGGCCGAAGGAAAGAGGCCGAGCACTGTTCATGATGAGGGGAAGAGGTCGAGCACTGTTCATGGCCGAGCACTATTCATGACCGAGGTAAAGAGGCCGAGCACCGTTCATGGCCGAGCACTATTTATGGCCGATGGGAAGAGGCCGAGCACTGTTCATGGCCGAGGGAAAGAGACCGAGGGGGTGTCTTTCCGAGGTCGAGGGGTTATCTTGCCGAGGCCGAGGACCGAGGGGGTGTCTTTCCAAGGCCGAAGGGCTGTCTTGCCGAGGCCGAGAGGTGTCTTGCCGAGGCCGAGGACCGAGGGCCGAGGCCGAAGGGGTGGAGTGGTTGTCTTGCCGAGGCCGAGGCCGAGGGGCTGTCTTGCCGAGGCCAACTTCAGAGGCCAAGACCGAGGGTCGAGGGACGACTCCAAAAACCACTGGTCAGACCTTGATGGGATTATCGTTGCCCATGGGGCTTATTGGCCCATCACTCACCTTGCATTAACCTTAGTTTCAAAATTTCAAACAACATTTTTATTTTAATTTTGATTCAATCAATCTATATATATAAATAGCAATTTAAATATATTTAATTTAAAACTGATTAGATTTTTTTCAAAACTAATCATTCACTTTCCACATCGTACTCCTTTATTTCATATTGCAATATGGTGTAAATTATTATGATTAAAGCCTTTTTTTAAAAAAAATTAATCCTTGATTAGGGGGCCCAGTACTAAAATCATATACTAAATTGAGTCAAAAAATATATTTAAATCCTAATCGAACCTGATTATCGATCCAGTTTGATTATGATCACCCGAATCCAAATTTGATATTTCTCAGCAACTTCATATATACGAATACAACATAGAACTGTGCGATCTTTACGATGAGTGGAAGCTTCACGTACGCTTCATTAAATTTATTTGTTTTGTTTACTAATAACCAAATTATTTTGGTCGCAAAGTTTTGTGCGGGTTCTTTGAAATGGAATGGGTTGGTGAATTATTCGTCGACTTCAGCTAAGATAACCACCAGGCACACACGAAAGGGATAAAGCTAGAGCATCAACAAAGAGAACCTAATGTATACTCCGTGCATAGAATTACCTAGCAGTTACATGCATTCTTCCTCCCCATGGTATCGGCAACCAACCACAATGTTTATCGAGCACTAGGGTAGTCCACGTACTCCGCGCATTATAAAACAAAGTTGGTGCATATTTACCTCTCTACAACCAATAATTGGGGTCTTTTCTTTTATCCATTGCAAGTAATTAAATCTTTATCATTGGGCCTCTCTTCCTCTCTCTCTCTCTCTCTCTCTCTGTGCGTCAGTGCTTCGTCACTGTATATTTTCCATGCACTAATGGAGGATCATACACGTTTAGAAGTTTGAACTAGGTGACTAAGTTGGAGCTTTTTGCGAGGTAATGCTGCAATATTGCGACACTAAAAGCCAAATCCATTTGACCAGTCAAAAATATGCGAACTAGAAGAAACAAGGGTAGGTGAGGCAAGTTCCATGGTCGTGAGTCTTCCATTCTTCTTTTGATTCCGGAGCAAGAAACGAAATCTGAGACTGAGAGACTGCTATCTATCTTGGTCATTGTAGTAAGTTTCACGGATGGTCCCCAACTCTTCTTTAATTTCTTCTCGAGTCCTACCTTATTTTTGACCACAAGCATACTGGGAACCGTAGGTACCAACTTGTGTTTGAGCTCAACAGACACGTGTACTATGAAAGAAAGCAGTAGGAATCCATTGCTACCGAAAAGAAAGGTATGTTACTCGGAAGTGGCTGGCTTTTGGCTTAAACTAACTATTTTCCTTGTAGCTTTTCAGTTTCGCGTGTCTTGCATGGTGTGGCAAAGCTGCAGATGAAGTAGTATAGTTCTCTTTTTGGTTTGGGGTGGATCTTGAATGGCACAAAAGGAAGGATGAATTATTTAGATGTCACATGATAATCTATGTCTGTCAATCGCACTGTAATTGTACCCTCTTAGTAAAAATTTTTAAGAATTACAACTTTTGGCTTTAATTGGTTCCTAGGCACTGAAAGCTTATATACATAGGCTAAATGTAATTAGTTGGAGCTTTTTTAACTCAGAAAAGAATTGAAGAGTTTATTGATATATATAGAAACTCTTTCAACGTTTTAATAGAATAATTTTTTTTTTTTTTTTTTTTTTTTTTGGGGGGGGGGGGGGCGCTAGTCATATCATCCTCTACCTAGCAATACAAGATTCTAGTTTTGAATTTTGGATGGTCCAATATTTTAACTATTAGGACCTTCATAATTACAATATGAGTGAATTTTCTTTCCTTTCTGCTAATTAAAAAATAGAGATTATTGGTTATACGTATACTTTTCAAAATAGATTTTTATAAAATTCTATATCAATATTACTTTTAAAGTTTAAAATAGATTTTATGGAAAACAACATTTTGCAAAATTGGTCCATTGATCACTCTAGCAAGGTCAGCAAGAGGATTAATTAAATATGGTAGAGCAAAGTAGGACATTTAGGTTTTCTAAAATTTATCTTAAATTTATAGTTGTACTCTTATTTGGAGCTAAAATTGTAACAGTACAATCTCTCATTTAAAAAATTAGTCAAATGAGCAAGAATTCTCGTATGCCCTCCTCATTCAAACATTGAACCTTACCTAAAAAATACTAATGGCACGAGCATGAACTTTAGATACTTTTCTCATTCAAATCCTAGCATCAATGAGGATCCATCTCTAAATCTATATTCAAATTCAATTACAATAATTAGAATTTATTTAACTTATCCCTTAATTAAATCCATATAGGCCATAAGTTGAATTCACTATGATATCATTTGTAACAACACAGATTTTACTTAAAAATACTAATAGAAAGATATTGTTTAGACCTTGACCTTGTATAATCATGCATCTAGCTGGGCCAAAAATTCAAAGCTAGTAAAGCCGGAAACTTCATCTCAATAGCTAAAATACTTTTTTTTTTTTTTTTCTTCTCGACACAACACAACCGGCTAAACCTAAAACATATTTGCTCAAAAACAGCAAGAGTACACGTCCAACGAATTACCACCAGTAGTTGATTTAGTTGGACGTAGTCCACCCAACGCTGCATCGATCATGAACCATGAGTTTAAGATTGCAACCACCCCCCGAATTTAATACAAAGCCAGCCAACTTCATTGACAAACTAGTTCTAGAAAAATCAACAGTTTGTAGGTCACGAAGCAATGCGTCCACGATCTTGAAGTCGGTCTTGAGTTCAGACCTGGAGAAGGACTCTCCAAGACCGTGATTATAACTTCTGATCGATGCTGGTACCAACTCTGTTCTTCACCACAAAAAAAAAAAAAAAAAAAACAAGAAGGCAATTTAAATAACAACGTCCTCAGGACCCATGCGAAACTGTGGACCACATATAAATAAAACGAATTAAAGAAATCGAATACTTTGTGATGTTACTGTTAATTAACGGGCCTTCACAGCTGATCACTTGTTCCATCAGTGGTCGACACATCACATCCTCCATGAACGGTAGCATAGATGCAAGCAAAGCCATTCCGTTCCCTGATAAGGTTTTAGTGGACGACGTCCGAGGGATAAGATGTCACGGGCTCATCAGCAGGTGCCGTGTGAACGCGAGACGTCAGTCATCTCTATCTTCCTCTCTGAACTGAAAGCAAACTCCTTTCCATCAGTCAGCAGTTTTGGAACGAGTGCACGCGTGTGTTGTGTGTGAGAAAGAGTGACAGAGAGACTTCGATTTTACCTTTGTTTGATGCTGGGGAAAATGTGGGTCACGTTGAGAGCTCCATGGCTTTCTCTCCCATTGGCCAAATTAATTAAGTTGGATCGCAAGAGAACTCCCGCGTAGACGCCACCGGTAGTTTTTTTTTTCCGATATCGATAAGGACTGGAGCGAAAAGGGACATGTCACGTTTATGGTGCTCCTTGTTGGGCATCCCAATCTATGGTCCAAGCTTCTTTGGTATAAAATAATCGAGACATTTCAATCTTTTTGAACCAAAGGTGCAATCTTGTCCCATATGTGAAGTCTCCCATGGGGGTGTAGAAACGTAGAATGCCAGCAGAAGTTTAATAAAGGAGAACCAATGCTGGTGGTGCAATGGTTCGTGTTGCTTGTTGTTTTGATAGTCATCAAGTCATTAATTTACAAGTCATCTTGGCCAAAGTTTGCGTAGATTATTATTTTTTTATTATTGCTGTTGTTGTTATTACTATTATAATATATAACGGTCGGCGCGATTTCATGCAACCGGACAAAATCCTGGGAATGTGAACGCTTTGGCTTTTTAGGAGAGAGAGTGGAACAGGTAACTTGGATTTTCGAAAGCATCGATCCTTTGGCCCGCAAAGTTGAATTTTCACCAGATTTACATTTTTTTTTTGTTTGCATTCCTCGGCGCAGGATAATATCGTGATCTTGTTATTTTGTTGGTGTGTATCAGCTGTTGGCATGCATGCTTCTCTAATTTGGAATGGTTTTAAACATGCATGGTATTTATTTCGTGATCTTCTTTTAATTACATGCATGTTTCTTAATTAAGGAGGTTGGATGGATTTTTTCGTAAATTTGTCTGAAAATGGCGGTTCTTGAGAAAATGGAATTTTTTTACTTGGCTAGCACTTCAAATAGAGGATAGACTTGCAAGAAAAAATTGAGACGTCTGTGAAGGTTGCTATATATTGTGCGATTCTTCTATCAAAATTAGTTTTCATCTGTTTTTGGAGTGTTCATTCTCTAAATAACTTTAATTTTGCTTTATAGAAGGCTCCCTTTGTCTTTGAGTCCAAGGAATATCCATCTCATATGGATGTCTTAGAGACACATTCCCAAGGACTAAAGGGTTAGCCTGGGACCAAATATTGATTTTAGCATTATGGTGATATATTTGGAAAAAAAAAAAAAGCTAGAATCTTTTCATCCAATTTTTTATTTATCAATGCTACATATTTGAAAATCTTCTATACTTTTGACTCTTAGGATTATATGTCGGTTGGTAGGTATGTTGATGATCATTTTAAGCTGAAATCGCTATCGGCTCTCTTTTACCTATCTTATATTTTCTTCTTTACCATAAATACTTTTTAATTAAAGAGAAAATTTCTCTTAATTTATAGTCAAAAAAAGAATACATTTGTTTGGGGGGTAAAATGGCTTCAACAATATATTTTTATAATGTTTCATCCAAAATAGAATCAAATGCCGCTAAGCAAGTTTGCTTTAGCCCATTACTATATTTATTTTTTCTATAAATGAACTGTCTATGGTAAAATTTAAATAGAAGATCAAGCAGGCATTGTTCAAATGTAGACTCTCTTTCTTTTTGATGCGTTGGGCCTACCATGTTAGGTTAGCCCATTTTAATCTAAACCATCTTGGAAAAATCATAATTAATGAAAGTCAAAAATCAAGTGATATTTATTAGCTATTATAGATGGTAGTCTTTATACTTTAATTATATGTTCGTAAAAACACCAAGTCTTAATACCAAACCAGTTAAGTTTGGCTATATGATTTTTTTTCATTCAACTTTTAATTATATATGAATATGCCTTCTAATGTTTCTAGGCTTATCATTTATAATTCATACACGTATCTCATACAGTTTACAAAAGAATTTATACTTGATGTTTAAAAAGTTAGGATATATTAAAATATAAGAGATATGAAGTGTCATGTATCATCTATATAAGGTCATGAAGTAGGTAATAGTAAATAATAATTACATTATTTAATTTATTTTTATTTGAAATGAGCAATCGATTCCATTTAATATCTCTCCCCCAAATTTATTTGCCTTTTATTTTGATCTCTTTCTGCTTTTTTTTAGCAAACCCTCTATCGTTTTTGGTATCAGTTTGTATCAAAATTTTACTTCAATTTATCATTCTTTAGACCCTTATTTTAATTTCTCATTATCAAAATTATAATGCACAATAAAGAGCAAGATGAAATTATTCAACATCATGAGTAGTAATTTCATTCATATGACAACTAGATAGCTGGAATAGAAGGATGAATGTATGCTTCAAAGAAGTAATTGATCAATATATTAAAAATCAAATAATTATGTATTAATAATGTTATGTGTCTTTTAGTGTTTCTAAATTTATCGGTTATATTTTATATGTGTGTCTCCTAAAGTTTACAAAAGTATTTATCTATTTGATTTTTAAAATGTGATATGCACTAAAATGAGGGATAGTGCTATGCAGTGCCTATATAATATCATGTAGCAGATGGACTTTATAAAAGCATTTATGTATTTGATTTTTAAATGTGCGAAGTATTACAGTGAGAGATAGCTTTGTTTGCTATCTATGAAAAATCACGCAGTAGAGAGTAGTAAATAGCAAAGAAATGGATTGCTTGAGTTATTTGAAGTTAGCAGTAAATTTGACTTGGTAATTCTCTTCTCCTATTTTATTCCCTCTCCATCTTGATCTCTTTCTTCTCTTTTCTTCACACACTACCATTTCTACTATCAATTTCCAGGCAGAGCTTGGCACTCCAGATCCCATGTTGACAAGATTTTGATAATGCTGTTAATGATGCATTGTTTGTCATGCACATGGGTAGTGCATGTTTTATGTACAAATACTTATCAGATAAGCCTGGTGGCCCAAATGACTTAACAGATAACCATCTCCTATCAGGTCATTTTTAATTAAAAAAGAAGATGAGAAATAGTTATTGATGGGCAGTGGGCCCCCATGGGCCATAATAACAGTATATGGACTTGGCAACTCGGCCTTCCTCCCGTCCACCACTTTTCTCTCTCCTCCCTGGAGCCAGCTTCCCGGGGCCCAGTCGGCCTCGGCCCCACTCGGCCACTCGGCCTCGGCCTCGGCTCAAGTCGGCCCTGCCCCGGCATCATTCGGGTCGACCTCGTCCCGGCATCATTTGGGTCGGCCTCGCCCCGGCCTCTTTCAGGTCGGCCTCGCCTCGGCATCATCCAAGTCGGCCACAGACTCCTCGGCCCCGGCCTCGAGCGTTCCTCCTCGGCCCCGGCCTCGAGCCTCCGCCTTGGCCCCGGCCTCGAGCTTCCCTCCTCGGCCCCGGCACCAAGCTTCCGCCTCGGCTCCAGTCTTGAATTCCGCCTCGGCCCTGGCCTCTTTAGGTCGACCCCGTCAGCCCCAGCATCTCAAGTCATACGACGCGGCCCCAACCTCTTTAGGTCGACCCCGACGCCGCCGACTGATGGGACCCAGCCCGACAATCAGACGACTCCCCATCTCGATGGGACAGGACCT
This sequence comes from Calamus simplicifolius, assembly GCA_900491605.1. NCBI lineage: Eukaryota > Viridiplantae > Streptophyta > Magnoliopsida > Arecales > Arecaceae > Calamus > Calamus simplicifolius. Next base: position 163,741 of record UESW01002136.1, on the reverse strand, counting down.
ACCAATTAACCAAACATACGTAACTCCTACGTGTTCCACAGACATCTCTCCCTCGGGCCAACCGGACGACTCCCCCTTCTCCTGACAACCGGATGACTCCCCCTCTCGATGGGACTTGACCCACCAGCCAGCTGCAGTCACCCACTCTGACGAACTTGACATGCAGCCCCTGACATGCCGCCATCGCCTTAAATGCTCTTACAAGTGGCAGCACCCCAAGGCACCCCGAGCCTCACAAACATCAGCTCTGTCACTTCACCCATCAAAGTCATCATTATGAGGCCTCAACCACTCAAACCGGACAGACTCTAAGCCTCTATAAAATGGTAAGAGGGACCCCGACACAGGTAACGCATTCATAACACTCCTAAAGCTCATTCTTGCTCACAGAGAGCTCTTCTCTGAGCCTGTCTCTCTCTTTCTCTTTCGAGCTTCCTCAAGCTCACGGCTGTTGCCCAGAGCACTGATTTGAGCATCGGAGGGTCCCCACCGGAATCTTCGGCCCCCGGGGACTTTTTGCAAGCTCCCAGATGCGAGAGGCTCGCCGGAAGATCTCGGGCTCGCTGGAGAAGGCGACCGGACACTCGTGGACATCGAGGGGGTGATCTAGCATCAACAGATTGGCACGCCAGATAGGAGGAGAAAGCAGAGTTCTGTGACATTAAGCTAAAAGCTCTCACTCCCTCTACGACAACAATGGAAGCTTCCGCCAGCCATGCTAGGGGGGCACCCTCAACGAGCTAAGCAGCATGAGGCTAGCTCTCTGTTCCACCATCACAACCAGTTCAGGCCATTCAAGCAAAACATCGTGCCACCCTCTCACCCTGCAGACCCAAGCATTAATGGTAGCTGTCCAAAAGTTGCGGAAGCAATATTTCACGGCCACACAGCAGCAAACAAGAGCTTACGCTGCTCCTTTGGTTGCCGCTCAAGCCAGCTATCATCCATCCGATCGGAGATCTTCCTAGTGAGAGACTCACCATCATCATATCTCAACAAGCTCAGGAGCAAGAGCAACCTCAAGCTCATCAGCAATTTAAGGCTCAAGCTCGTAACCAGCAAGAGCGCCACTACTTGCCACTCAAATCCTAACTCCTAGTCACCTCAGAGCCAATCCGAGCCCAAGCCTCCCATATTCCATTCCAACTGCCCTTGGATTTCAGCATTGGTATCCCCATCTTCAATCAACATAGTTTCCTGGGAGGTAGGTTATCAACTTAGCAGAAGGAGACCAATTTCCTTTAAAAAAAAAACTCTCAAGCCTATAATCGGACATCATCAAATCGAATATCATCAATGATGTATCTCCCTACATTATGAGCAATAAAGGACCTCCTTCAGCGCCACGGCTGTTTCTTCCTTGCATCCAAGTACCAGATCTCAGAAAAGGAACTCTCCGGCATCATGGCCCCCATGGGACACCACTCGGCCCCGGCATGCAGTGCCCCCCGAGTGGTTCAAGACCCTAAAGGCTCCGTACCTATCGAGTCGCCGCTTGGGCAGCACACAAACCCCCAAGATGGTTTAAAAGAAGCTCGCCGGCATCACAGCCCATGGGACACCACTCGGTCCCAGCACGGCGGTGCCCCCGATGGTTTAAGATCCTAAAGGCTTCATACCCACCGAGTCTCCCCGGGCGGCACACAAACCCCCAAGAGGGTTCAAAAAGGAGCTGCTAGCATCGCAGCCTATGGGACACCACTCGGCCCCGATACGGCGGTGCCCCCTGAGTGGTTCAAGACCCTAAAGGCTCCATACCCACCGAGTCACCCCTCGGACGGCACACAAACCTCCGAAGCGGTTTAAAAGGAGCTCGCTAGCATCGCAGCCCATGGGACACACACTCGGCCCTGGCACGGCAGTGCCCCCGAGTGATTCAAGATCCTAAAGGCTCCATACCCGTCGAGTTGCCCCTCGGATGGCACACAAACCCCCGAAACAGTTCAAAAGGAGCTCATCGGCATTGCAGCCCATGGGGACACTACTCGATCCCGGCACGGCGGTACTCCCCGAGTGGTTCAAGACCCTAAAGGCTCCGTACCCATCAAGTCGCCCCTCGGACAGCACACAAACCCCTGAGGCAGTTCAAAAGGAGCTCGTCGGCATCGCGGCCTATGAGACACCACTCAGCCCTGGCATGGCAGTGCCCCTGAGTGGTTCAAGACCCTAAAGGCTCCATACCCCGAGTCGCCCCTCGGGCGCACACAAACCCCTAAAGCGGTCAAAAGAAACTTGCTAGCATTGCGGCCCATGGGACACCACTGCCCCGGCACGGCGGTGCCCCCCGAGTGGTTCAAGATCCTAAAGGCTCAGTACCCGCTGAGTCACCCCTCGGGCGGCATACAAACCCCCGAGGCAGTTCAAAAGAGCTCGCCCGCATCATGACCCACGAAACACTCGGCCCCAGCACGACGATGCCCCCTGAGTGGTTAAGACCCTAAAGGCTCCATACCGGCGAGTCGCCCTCGCCGTTCCCAAACCTCCGAGGCGGTTCAAGTCAAGGCTTGACGACGCTATGGCTAACAAGGCGCTGCCCGGTTCTGCGCCATCTCCAACAACCTGTCCACCGGAGTCCTTTCAAAATCAACCTCACAAGG
>UESW01002136.1:0-157682 GCA_900491605.1 Calamus simplicifolius | reverse complement strand
TCAATCCAAAATCAAGAAAAAGATGCATATAAAGATATAGAGAAATTTTATCTTTCTGAGATCAAGTTCAGTCAATGAAATGTTGTGCAGCATAAAGGCAATCCAATCCACCGCAGAATTTACCTTTCGATAACATAGCGGGCTCTAATAACCGCTGAATCCTGCAATAGCTGCCAACTATCGCAAAGCAAAGGATAGGCATCTCGCGGTCTGCTCTACCCTGTATCCATCCAATGATGGTAATCGAATCTTTCTCAATGAGGATCATATGAGTCCGCAACTGCCGAGTCGCTCTAACAATACCCGCCCATGCTGCTCTGAGCTAGCTTCCGAAATAGAACAGTCCTGAGAGAGATACCGTCGGCAGCCAAAAGTCTCCCATCATCGAAGCGAATAACGTACCCTGCTCTACCAGTGGTACCACGTACGCTGCCATCAAATTTCACTTAACAAACCCCAAGGGGGGTTCCAGAAGATAGAAATTGCCCAATGAACCACTGCTGGAGCAGCATGGGAGGCCCAGGAACCTAGGATAGTCGGATGAGTGGCAGCATCAAATCATCGGTACTCGAACACTAAGCATCTGGCTCGCAGAATAATCTGGTGGATCGGGATATCCTCTACCTTAAAGATCATTGCATTCCTAGCCAACCAGACCTGATATGCAATATAAGCAGCTAAACAGGCCTCATGTGCCAACTCAGGTGGATGAATCGGAGAAAAGAATGCAGCCCAGCACTACTATCATCATCCCAAAGCAATCTCCCAGCAGTCCTCCAAATCAGGACAGCTCAGAATAGCATGCTCTGTCGTCTCTTTATAAGCCCCACAAAATGGGCAAGACCCCGTAATGTTCATGCCTTTCCAACTGAGGAGAGCCTTTATCGGGAGATGGTTCCAAGCCATCTTCCACAAAAAAAGATGTACCCTCAGATGGATCGAAAGTCTCTAAATCCATGCTGCCCTAAAAGTGGTGTCAAATGGTCCTTTACATAGGTTATAGAGGGAACACGATGGAGCTTTGGGGTAGCACGAAGGACCCCAGACCCTAAGATCACACTCTCGATGAAGAGGAATTGGGGACAGCGAGGATCCGAGAAACCAGCTGAGACCCAAACAGCCTAGAGAGTTCCTGGGTTCGCCAAGTCCTGCCATCTTTCCTTAACATATCATGGACTCTGAGGTTGTCAACAGCTTTCACATTAACATAGGTCGGCCACCTTGATAAGGGGATCGGAGAGATCCATGCATCATGAATAACATCAATAGTGATTTCGTCATCAACTAAGCATCTGACATGGGCCATCGCAATAGGAGCGCAAGCACAGATTTTCTTTTAGATGAAGGAGCAACCTATGGTCGGCTGAATTTAAGCTCCCTGACTCCAAACACCGTACCATGACCTCATCATTCTGCTCCACAAACAGCTGGGTTGAAGAAGATATCTCGCGGCATGCCTGACAATTAGTGCTTCCTCCTTGCCACTAGGGACTGGATTCTGAGATCTCCCTCTCTGATAGGGCGATAGATGGTATCCAGTCCAGTAGGCAGACACCATGGCTGTCCAGTCTGTGCCTCCATAGAAAATTGTAAAATATCTATTTCAACTTCTTCAGACAGGATCTGGGAACCATAGTATTAGCCAGAAGATAGAAAGGGATGGAGCTAAGTACAGACCTGATTAGAGTGACCCTACCCATCATGGAGAGTGTGGTAGCCTGATACCCCTCTAGACGATCATGGACACGTTGTACCATTGGCTGAACCTCCAACATCTGCAGGCGACCTCCAGTCATAAGGACATCGAGGTAGGTCAGAATCTCCTGCTGCTCTGGGATCCCCAAGGTGGTCAAGATTTTTAACTTAACTCTTGGTTTCATTTTTGTACTGAAAATGATAGAAGATTTGTGTAATTTACAACCTAGCCTGACTTTCAATAATAGGATTCCATAGCATGAGCAAAGGATCTAGCATTCTGGATGGAACCCTGTCCAATTAGAAGACAATTATCTGCAAAAAGAAGATGGGATAGAGGCTGGGCTCCAAGGGCGACCCTATATGGCTCCAGACATGATCGATGGACCTCCTCACCCAGAGTCTGAGATAGAGCATCAGTGCATAATATGAACAGGTATGAGGACAGAGGACACCCTTAACGAAGACCAATCATTGAAGGGAAGAAATCTATCGCAGAACCATTCACCAGAATAGCAAAGGAAGGCCCCTCCATACAGTCCATGGTCCACCTTGTCCAGTTGTCTGAAAACCCAAACTCGTGAAGGTTTCGCCTAATGAAATGCCAGCTCATCCGATCATAAGCACGCTCCATGTCGAACTTAATAGCCATGAGGCTCCTTCGAGATGAGGCACGCCTAAGATCATGATAAATTCCTGAGCAAGGAGGACATTGTCAGTGACCCCGCAACTTTGACAAAAGCTCCTTCCTCATGGCTGATAAGGTGGGGTATCATCTTTTACGGTCGTTCAACCAACACTTTGGCACAAACTTTGTAAATGGTGGTGCAAAGGCTAATTGGTCTAAAATGGCAAAGAGAGGAGGCTCCAACTCTTTTGGAAATAAGAGTAATTAAGGTTTTCTTCCTATCAGTAGGGGTGCCATAATGGAACGCTACCTGAACCGCCTCCACCACCTTGCCCCCAACAATTGCCCAATACCTCCTGAAGAAGAAGGGGGGAAAACCATATGGGCTAGGCGCTTTATCCTCTCCTAAAGACCATAGAGTATCCCACACTTCTAGGTAGGAAACAGAGCAGGTAAGGGTCAAGTTTTCATGTTCAGTGACTTTGATAGTAGGCCAAGGATCTACATAGAAGGACCATCCCCAAGATTCAAATTCCACCTGGATCTAAAATACTAGAATATCCGATCTCTAATCACATCATTGTCAGTCAGCATGGTGTCCTCTTCCTCCCTCACCTGCCGAATCCGATTGGTTGACCTCCTGACCATAGTGGCTTGATGAAAGAATTTGGTATTTCGTTCGCCTTCCCTAATCCACTGAACATAAGACTTCTATCTCCAAAAAGTATCATGCTGTCTGAGGAGAGAGTGGTGGGAGGAGAAGCAAAGGCACAGTCTCCCAAGGTCAGCATCCTAAAGACCCCCTCCTGAACCTCCCTCCTCTGAAACTCGGCAATATCAGCCTCAACCTCTTTGAGCCACCTCAAAATGTCGCCCATCTCCATTCGATTCCACCAACAAAGTCTGCATTTCGCCAACTATAGACGCCAAGACATCCGATATCTCACATCTCCACGAATAGGCAGACTCCAAATCTCTCAAATCAGGTCCCAGGATCTAGGATAGAAGGTTCATAGCTTCTCAAAGCGAAAAGGAGATCTCGGTAGACTCATGCTATCAGTGGTGATGAGGAGCAGCCAATGGTCAGATGCAATCCTGAAAGGTGATGGACCTGGGAACCAAAAATTGCTACATCCAATTCGCCAATCCAAGGGCCCGATCAATTCTCTCCCCAACACGGGCAACCCCGGCCCTATTATCACACCAGGTGAATCGGGAGCTCATGAAACCAAGGTCAATCAGGCCAGTCTCGGCTATAAACTCCCTGAACTCTCTAGAGTCTATGATGTTCATAAACTGTCTGCCTCCCATCTTCTCATGAGGGCTAATATTATAGTTAAAATCACCCACAATGAGAGATGGAATGCCTTGAAAGACTAACATGAAGATCTTCTTTCACAAATTCTACCTCACCTTGTGCTATGTACTCGCATATACACCAGACAGAAGCCATGGCTCACCTACCTGATCCAAGATCACCAAAACCACCTGCTGCTTGCAGTGATAAAACACATCAACCTCACTGGGCCTTATCTCCATAAAACCAGGATGCCACCTGAAAGTCCTCTGGATTCAATGGCATAGGTGCTCCACATTATGTGAAGATGACATCTGGTTCGTTCTAAGCTTCTACCCAATAAACGAATTTTTAGCAAAATACAAATATCCGGATGGTGCTGATTAACCAGTCTCCCAAACGTCGATCAAAACGCAGGTTTTTCTATGCCCCGAGCATTCCAGATCAAGATCCTAGTCATGGCAGAAGAAAGGGTCACATCTCTAGCCCCTTCCGTCAACTCCGCAGCAACCCCCTTGGATAGATCCTCCGCTATCTGAGTCCCGTCAACAGTACCTAGATAGCTTGTCGTAGTTTCCCCACAACCTCCTCGTGAGTCAGGCCCAACGATACCGGTTCCATAGCAAACTCCAACACCATAGATTTAGAGCCCTCTTGAGGTTCTGAATCATGCATAGACAACACCGTAGATTTAGTTGCCCTTTGGGCCGGCCACCAGCATACCCGGACGCAGCTGCTGTGCCAAACGAATGCGAATGGCAGCTCGGCAAATCCAAGTCGCCGACATTAGACTATGCAGTCATCCAAGGCTACTAGGTCTCCTACCCAGCTGGTGATGCGATGCAAAGCTTCCCTTCCTCAAAGCTCCACCGACAGCAAAGGAGATGAAGCTAGACAAGTACGGTCTAGATCGCCGTTGATGTCAGAACAAACCATGGCCTCCATGATTCAATGGCCAAGGCCTTGCCGTTGATCGTCCCCGGCAAACCTGCAACTCAAACGCGGTCCTCTGCTTTCGCAAAATGAAGGAGGATGAAGCCCTCCTCCATATCGTAGCCAGAGACCTCTTTCTTCAGCCCCCCATGTCGTTGGATTTCCCTAATAACAACTTCAGTTGGGACCCTCTGCCCTAATGACCGAACGATAAGGCCCGTTGCCAACCACACTTCGGTGTCTTCCTTAGTTTCATCATCCGACAGCTCGACTACTTCGAAAAATCATCGCGAGAGCTCCTCCACTGTTGGCAGAGTAGGTTCGGGTGTTATTCACACTGGACGAGTTCAGCCGGTTGAAAGCTTCAATCCTCTGCCAACCACTGTCTTCGTTTGTCGTCCCCCTGTTTTAGTGTTCCCCTGTTTTTCCGCCATCGCTTAGCCGCGACTATAGCAAATGAAAATATGCGTGCTTTGCGACGCCAAATCACCGTAGCATGCACTGTAGCACCGAATAACCACGCTAAAAATAGACTTTTTTTTTAAAATACAAACGGACAATCACACAATTCTAGTGCGAATCAGCCCCGATACATTAAAATGCAAGATTTGTAACAAAACATAAGGACAAGGGTCTCCCATCCTCCATATCCAAAAACCGGAATGCTGAGCAACTGAAGCCGCCGCCTAATCCGCAGCTGAATTAGCTTCACGGTAAATATGGCGGATCTGGACATTATCCGCTTCCTGTAAGGTGGACCATATATCACTAAGAATCGGATTAGTGGGGGCTTTGAAAATATTCTCCTTCCGTAGCCACCTAATAACCGTCATCGAATCACCCTCGATCACTAGCCTGTGAGCATGAAGAGTCTGAGAAGAAAAAATAATGTCTGCCCAAGCTGCATAAAGCTCTGTCATAGGGATAGAGGAATCGAGGGAACCAAATCCTCCAGCCGCCAACATATGACCCTGAGGCCCACGAATGATGAAGGCCGAACCAGCCAATCTACCGCGGACACTTCCATCAAAGTTGATTTTGACAAACCCTGGAGGGGGGTTTTCAGGAAATGAAAACCGTACGCCGGTTCGTTGCCAAAGCAGCAGGGGAACCCCAAAGGCCAGAGGAGTCAGAATCAACCGCTTGAAAAGCACGGGCATAGTCCGCAGACATAGATCTAATCTTTCACACAATCTTCTGAGGAGAAATAGTCTTCCGAGAATATAAGCTGGTTCCTCGATAACCAAATCTGATATGCTGTGACTGCCCAAAGACCACATTTTTGCTGTGAGGCCCTACGAAGATCCTGAAAGAAGAAGGAACAAGGGGAGCCAGAAGCATCCACTCTGATAATATAACCCATCAGATGCCAAATTCGTCTAGCTCTAGAACAGGTGAAGATAGCATGCTTAGTAGACTCGTCCCGCAAATCGCACAGAGTGCATAAAGGCTGGATAGGCACACCCCTGTGAGAGAGCATAACACTCGTCGAAAGGCAGTTCAAAAGAAGCTTCCAGATAAACAACTGAACCCTCGGGATAGCAGGGAGCGACCAGATCCAAGCAGCATCCATCGAGCGCTGGGGCTGAGGTCTATAGAGCTTCATAAGGTCCCTAAGAGGGGCCTTAGAAAGAGAGGATCTTTGCCATAACCTGACATCTGCTGAGGGCCTAGTAATAAGAGGAATCGAAAGGACCCTCTGAGAGAGTTCCTCGCCAAAGAATCGACTCACCATGGGAGTATACCAAGAGGAGAAATCTGGAGAAATTAGATCCTTAACCTTCAAATCAGTGGGGACATCAATGCTAATAAAAGAGGGCCATCGAGATAGAGGGAGCTCAGAAATCCAAGAATCCTGAATAACATCAATGGATTGACCATCACCAATCATCCAAGAGATATCTTCAGAATAGAGTCACCATACTGACACACCTCCTTCCAAAAGAAGGAGCACCCCCGGGGTGGCAGTATATGGTCCCCAGACTTCCAATCACCATATCTCGCACGCATCATGGAGCTCCAGAGACAATACGGCTTCAAGAGGAACCGAGATGCATGTCTGGCCACCAGTCCTTGACGCCTGGCCAACAGGGATTGAATTCCGAGACCACCTTATTGGATTGGCATACATATCATATCCCACAAAGAAGATGGGTGCCATGCCCTTCTGGCGTAGAAGCCCATAGAAAATCTCTGAAACATCTCTCAATCCTCCTTAGACAAGTAGTCAGGATGGCCGCATTCGAAAGCATATAAAGCGGAAGGGATGAAAGAATCAACCAAATAATGGTGACCCTAGCCATCATGGATAAACCAGTGACCTGCCAGCCCTCGATACGCTGACAAACATGCCTCTCGAGATCAACATAGTCTAAACAAAGGGGGCATCTGCCAGTCATGGGGATCCCCAAATACATAAAGCAGTCAGTCTGAGTAGATATACCCATCAAATTGATTATAGCTTCTCTGGTGGATCTGATAGTCTTCGGACTGAAACAGATAGATGACTTAAGACAGTTGACCTTCTGTCCCGAAGCCTGACAATAATGCTGAATAATAGATTCGAAGGAGGCCGCATTATCTATAGAAGCCTGACCCAGAAGAATACAATCATCGACAAATAGTAGATGAGAGACAGAAGGGCCCCCAGTCCCCACCATAAAAGGGGCAATCCTCCCATGAAACTGAGCATGATGGAAAGCTCGAGAAAGATCATCAGTTGCTAAAATGAACAGAAGGGGGGATAAAGGGCACCCCTGACGAAGGCCCACAGAAGAATGAAAGAACTTGGTCTGGCTCCCATTAATGGTCAGAGAGAAAGAAGGCCTCTGGATACAAGCCATAATCCACTCAATAAACAGCTCGTCGAATCCGAACTCCTGAAGAGAACAGTGCAGAAAGGTCCAACTCATCTATCGTAAGCTCGCTCCATATCTAGCTTAACAGCCATAAGACTCCGTCTAGCTGGGGCTCTATGGAGATCATGCATTAATTTCTGGGTGATGAGGACATTGTCAGAGATAGATCGGCCTCTAATGAACACCCCCTGTTCCTCAGAAATAAGCCGAGGGATAATCACTCGGAGGCGACTAGCTAAAAGCAGGGCACAAACCTTGTACAAAGTGGTACAAAGACTGATCGGCCTAAAGTGCTGAGGAAGAGAAGCATCCGATCGCTTGGGTACAAGAGTAATAAGAGTCTGATTCCATTCAACCAGAATGCTCTTCAGATGGAAAACAGTCTGGAAAGCCTGAACTACCTCCAGCCCAACAATATCCCAATAATGATGGAAAAAGAAGGGCGGGAATCCATCAAGCCCGGGGCCTTATTCGGACCAAGCTCCCAAAGGGCCAGACGAACCTCCTCCCATAGATCAGCCTGGTAAGCATATCATTATCTATAGGAGAAACCTTCTTGGAATCAGAAACCGAAATGATCGGGCCCCATCGCCAGTGGTTGCAGACCATCTAGACTGAAAGAAGTGAAGGAACTGAGTCCGAATAGACTGGGTGTCCTCCTGATAGTTCCCCTCAGTATCAACAACCCTCCGAATCCTATTAGTAGCCCTCCTTTTCAGGGTAGCCTGATGGAAGAATCTGATATTTCGGTCCCCTTCACGGATCCACTGAACTCTAGACCTCTCTCTCCAATATAACTCCTGCTCCGAAGAAGGGAGTGGTGGAGAGCAAGATTCTCCCACAGCAATGAGAGATCAGAATCCAAAAGAAAGCCATCACGATCCTCCTTCACCTGAATGGCGCTTATAATAGCTTCAGCCTGCTCCACCTATCTAACCAGATCCCCAACTTCCAGTCTGTTCCATTTGGAAAGTCTACTTTTGGCCAGCATAAGACAACGAGATAACCGATAAGCTGCATTACCCCTGATAGAAAGATGCCAGATCTGAGCAATTATAGACCGGGCAGCTGAATAGAACGTCCAGAACTGTTCAATATCTAAACTGCTTCTTCTGATACTGATCAGCCTCCATAGATATCAAAATAGGACAGTAATCTGAGGCGATCCTCGGGAGATGAGAAACCGAGACAGCAGGATACTTAAGAAGCCATTGAGCAGTGGCCAAAGCTTTGTCCAATCTCTCTCAGACACGTGCTGACCCCTGTCGATTATTACACCAAGTGAATTGGGGTCCCGAATATCCCAAGTCCATCAGTCCTGAAGACCCAATGAATGACCTAAATTCAGAGATGTCAGCAGAGTTAGTGACTCTTCTGCCCCCCCTCTTCTCACTAGCATCGATGATACAATTAAAATCCCCAGCGATAATAGAAGGAATCCCTTGAGCAAGAAGGGAAGTAAGCTCGGTCCAAAGGACCGCCTATCGTGAAATCCGTACTGGCGTATACCGCTGAGAGGAGCCAAGGGTCAGAAGACCCTTCAGAGACAACAAGGCCGATATGTTGTTTGAACTGATGAACACATCAATCATGACATCAGAATGACGCCAAATGGCCAGAATACCTCCAGACAAACCCTCAGCCTCCACTGCATATGAAGACCAAGACCGATCGATCTGTCTCCGAAATCGCGCCAGACTATCATCTGACAATCTGGTTTCTAATAGAACACATATGTCAAACTTATATAGCTTCAGCAATCTACCAAAAGAGGAACTAAATGAGGGCTTATTAGCACCTCTAACATTCCTTAAGCTTTCATCTAAAATTTATTGTGATTACTAAAATTTAGTGGCTACAATTTCATTCCTCGTGTTTTAAAAACATTACATACTTATTATTTAAAATATATAAAATTAACAAAATAGTTGGCATGTTATTCTAATGCTAGTTAATAAGATACTATATAAATTGTTTTATTAATTTTAACTAATTTCATATAATAAAATGTCAGATTATGTAATATTCTTAAAATATAATGGATTAATACATAACAACTCAAAGTTGAAGACTAAAATAAATTTTGAGTGAAAATCAAAAAGCATGGTTTAGAATTTAATATTTTAAAAATATTGCATTCCAATTACTAGATCAATTAAAATGAATAGTACAACTGATGTACCATTCCTATATGAACACATTAATTGGTTGATAAGATGCTACATAAACTATTCCACCAAATTTAATTAAATTTATTAACAAAATATCAAGGATATAATATTCTTAAAATGTAATAGATTAAACGGTAACAATGAGATGCTTAGATGCTAAAATAAATTTTGAGTGAAAGTTCAAAGAACAAAAGTATTTTTTAGTTAAAAAAAATAAGCTTGAATTAATCTTTCATTGGGGTGCGTTCATGACTTACCAAACTTTTAAATTTTTGTTTTACTATAATATAAATTATTTTAAGTTATGTTAGGGCCATTTGATTACATAAATAGCATCTCATATACATGGCTAGGGCTGATAAGTCTTATAGAGATTGGTGCAATACATAAGGATTAACTACATCATAAACTATGAAGTCATCACCATCTCAAAGTATTTATGTTTGACTAAAACTGCCCTATAACTAGGGTAGCATTGATCGAACAACCGTGGGTCGATGGTAAAAAGTTTAAGATCTGAATCAAATTTTTTTAGCCTATAGGGTAGATCAAGCCTAATTTTTAATACCTATTTAAATTTTAATTTAGAACTAGGTTTAAGAAAATTAGGTTCGACCTAAATTGACCCAACCTAAGTGAATGAATATATATATATATATATATATATATATATATATATCCCATAGCCAGGGTTGATAAGATTTATAGGAAAGGTTAGTGCAATACATATAACTCCGTCAAAGCCGTTCTCGAGCTTGGTTAAAGGAGGATTGCATTAGGTAGCTGACAGCCAGCATAAAACTTCGTCGGATCCCTTAAAATATGAATCTATTAAATCGATTTGGTCCTGAATAGAGCAGAGTGGAGGAAATAGATTCATGCAGCTAACCTTATGTAGTTGAAAAAAAAGGCTTAGTTGAGTTGAGTTGAGTTAGCACAATACATATGGATTAACATAATCATGAATTGCTATGTCGCTAATATGTATTTTATGTTTGATGAAAGTGCTTCATAGTTAATAATGGGCAACGGCTCGATGGCTCATGGGCCGATCTTAGTACAATTAAAATCTTTTAGGACTTTAATTAATTTTTAAGCCTATAGAATCGAACTAAGCCTAATTTTTCAGATTTGTTTATCAAATTTTAGGAAAGCTTAGGCTTAGAAAAAATTAAGCTTAATCTAACCTGATCTTACTTGAAAGTAATAAAAAAATTACCAATAGCAGATCAACCAAAAGACACTCTAATCAAATAGAACAGATTTCATTTCTCGAAACAAAAGGAACAGATTTTGGATTGGTTGCTTTCGTAATTCATGGTTGCCTTCGTTCGTTCTGAGATCAGTGGATGTCAACAAAGAAACGGAAATTCTACACGCATATATCTTCCATATTGTATAGATTTTGTCTTTAGAGAGACCCATCTGGACTTATATAGATGTATTTCTCATGCAAAAAAAAAAAAAAAAAGATAAGATAAAGCTTATTCCTACTAGTTTGATGAAAATTCGTCCAAGACTCAAAATCCTATTTTCCATGCGCTAGCTGCTTTCGTGTTACCCCTTATGAAAGAAGAGTCGTTTTCTTGTTTGAAATGGTCTAAATACATCATGAAGAAAAGATTCATGTGTCTTGCCAAACTTATTGAAAACTGCCTAGTTTCACCATCACCAAACCTCTCGATTCCATGGAAGTTCTAAGGAAATCTTCACATATGAATCAAGTCCACACGTAAAACACGACCAACTCTGAATTTGTATTGGCTCACCAAATTTCGTTTCTTCATTTTATACATAACTGATTTGAATATATCGATTTGATCGCCAGTTAATGCCACCGTTAGTTAAGTCTATGATGCTTTGGCATCACGGCAATGGGCGTTTCATCCAATGCCATTGTCATCCAGTAATATAATTATGATCGTAGCGTAAAATATATATATATATATATATATTTTATGTCAACGAATATGCATCTCACGCGTAGCTTACTAAGAAGCTATATAGTTTTATAATATAATATTTTGAAAAAAAAAATCTAATATGATAGAAATTATAAATTTTAAACGGTCATGTGACTGACCATCTCTTTCTCACAGCAGATCCCAAAAAAAAAAAAAAACTTCTAAGGGTTCGGTTAACGAAATACATTCTTATTCAAGTAGAAAAATAAGTTTAGTTTTGTGGTTGGATGATCTAAGTCGCAAGTGTAACCATTTTTATTCAAGTAAAAAATCTTCTCATTCTTATTATAATTTCCAAATTCAACCCAGTACTGCAACCACCACCAGCCAGCCTTCCAGCTGGAGATGACATGAAGAATATTGCACATTGAGACTTAAGAGTTCAGGAGAAGAATATTTAAGATCGATGATAGATTAAGACTGAAAATGTCTACCCTTGGGCAAAATAATCTCAAGCTTCTCGGTTTTTTTATTTTTATTTTTTAATTGGGTAGAGGTTAGCCACATGTTTGTTGAGTAAGAGAATTTTACGGCTTCACTTGACTTCTATTAGATTGATATGTCCCCAAACAATAGCATCACTAACGTGATCGAGCAAAAGCAAACCTTTATAAAATATATTTAATCGGAGAGAAACTAAATCATATAGAATGCTACAATTTTTTAAAAAAAATAAATATACTTTTGTTCTTCATCCTTTCAAAAGAAAATTATTTTGATCCCTAAACTTCCAGTAATTATCGTTTAATTTCTCATGTTTTAAAGATATTTCATTTTGACCGGTTAAACTATGATGATAGCTAAATGAATACTTATGTAAAACTAATCTTGACTTAAAATGATGATCAAATAAGATTTTGATACTTAACATAAATTGACTAATGATATATGGTACTTGTTTGACTTGGCTTGGACATGTGCCATTAGTCATAGGGCTTTAGATTGAGTAAGCACTGATATCAAATTAATCTTGATCTAAAATAATAATGATTGGGATATATTTATAATTTCATTAAAAAAAAATTTATAAAGGTGGCGGTAGGTATAAAAAATTATTTATTGCTTTCACTCTCGGAGTTGTTTGTGGTCGCCATCCATCATCAAATTGCGAGGCTTGTGCACCATGAAGTTTGGAATTCAATGAAATATTAGCTTATAATATTAGAAATATATGTGAACGAAAGGAAGGAAATGTCACATCCATTACGGTCAGCTGCAGCCATGCATGGAAATTGTTTTGCGGTCTATTCTATTTCTAATAGTTAGTATTAATTCAAAGCACAACTTGGGAGCCTTCGATGAAGCGATCAGCTGAGAAAAGTATGGAGTCTTCTTCGTATCCTGGCAAAATAAATTAAGTTGGGAGGAGAACCCGTGGACTAATTCAAAGATGGACTAATTCAAGAGGGCGTGCCTTGCAATCAAAAGACTCCTTAAATCTTCTCAACTCGGAAGTCCAGGGCAAACTCCAAGTCAGCTCCTGGGTCTACGGTTATGCGACCTTCTAAGATATTTCCAAATATAATTCTTCGATGGTTGACGTACGTCGAGTATGTCGGCCAGGAACCGTTCAACTTAGTGATTGAAAATGAAGGTCATAATCTAGGGTGTTGCCAAGTTAAATCACGGTTCTTCCGTGGTTGACCTCAGCCGGAATTGTCTGTCCAAACTCAAGAAATATATGGCCAGTCTAGTATGGTTGCAAGGTCACAACTATAATTTAATTCTTCGAAGGCTGAGGTTGAATATGTCGGCCAGAACTGCTCAGATTTATAAAGTGCCCCAAAACTTAATTCAGCTTAAGTTATTGTATTTTGTTTCTAATTACCATGTACATCAATCCATCTTTTATTAATTATTTCATGTGGGATAAAATTTTAGGCTTGATTCTCCACATCCTAATAGGCTACAGGGTTCAACTGCAATCAAAACTTTTTTTTTTTTTCCAGCGAAAGTAATTTTTTTGCAATACAGTTAAAAAAAAAAAAGAAGAAAAATTACAAAGCCTAAGATAGTAAAAATCTTTTGGAGCAATCAAAGCAA
The DNA here is from genome assembly GCA_900491605.1 of Calamus simplicifolius. Lineage (NCBI taxonomy): Eukaryota > Viridiplantae > Streptophyta > Magnoliopsida > Arecales > Arecaceae > Calamus > Calamus simplicifolius. Next base: position 144,093 of record UESW01002136.1, on the reverse strand, counting down.
TTCAATGTGGCTTTAATTTGGTTCTTAGTTCAGGGAGGTTTATGGTCCATTTGCGTTCGTTTTACATGAATAGATGCATGATTCCGAACCCTTCAAAATGGTTCCTACTTGATGGTAAAAAAAAGGTATTCTAGTATTGAAATATTGAACTAGAGTGATATATATGCACATGATAATTTGATGGAGTACTTAAATGTTATGGCTAAAAAAATAAATCATATATTTGAATGTATGGTGATGAGTTAACAAGTTGTTACGTAAAGAATAAAAGATAATGTAGCAATAGCAATAATATTAATTAATAATAAAATCTTAATTTTAAATTAATTAAAATGAAAATATAAATTTTTATAATAAAAAATAATTCATGTAGTAAAAAAATAACACAATAAAGGCTTTAGAAAATCCTTGCATCGAATCAAGACGTTAGGAGCAATTCATACGTCTAATAAAATCACCATGGTTGTCAGAAAAGAAATGGCTTCACAAGCTCTTTTTTTTTTTATACAAACGGACGATCACACAAGTCTCATGTGAATCAATTCAGATACATCAGAAAATAAATATGCTAAAAAAAAGTAGGACAGTGATCTCCAGGCCTCCAAATCTATGAGCCAGTATGCTGAGCCATAGAGGAAGCCGCCCAATCAGCAGCCGCATTGGCTCGATATATATGGCGAATCAGGACCGAACCGGTCCCTCGCAGAAGGAAGTAAATATCCCTCAAGATAGGATTAGAGGGACCTTCAGAATAATTCTCCTTCTATAACCAAGAGATGATCGTCATAGAATCACCCTCGATCATGATCCGATGAGCGCGGAGAATCCGAACGGCATAAGAAATTCCTGCCCAAGCCGCATAGAGCTCTGCCATCGGAACAGAATAGTCAGGAGCACCAAAACCTTCTGCCGTCAACAAATCATTCGCCTTCCCACGGATGATGAACGCAGAATCAACAGCTCTACCATGAACATTTTCATCAAAGTTGATTTTGATATACCCTGGAGGAAGGCTTCACAAGCTTTGAAAGACTGCAAAAAGGTAACGTGAATTGGTTCCCTCCCCTTAAAACTAAGCCCGTCCATATGATATGACGTTATATTTTTTGTATTTCTTAGTTCAAATCACCGTGGACTAGATAAGATGGCAGTTTTAAGTGGGCTAAAAATGGGCAAGCTCTTTAAAAGCCCATTATTGTCCAAACACCGGAGTAGAGTGTCCAGGTCTTGTTGAATAAAAATGGACATCAGCTTGATGGATGGGCCATATTTCTATAATTTTTGTAACATTATATTGTTATGATATTTTTACGACGCAAGTTACTCCAAAGCTTCTTCCATGGCCATCAAGTTTTTTTTTTTTTTTTTTCCCTCTTGAAATGTTGCTACCTGTTGTCCTTGAGAAGTAACGTGCACTCCTTTTCTTTTCTTTTTTTTTCTTTTTTTTTTTTAAAAAAAGAGAAGTACTTCGAATTATAATTGATTCCAGTGGGTGCTGAGTTTCACCTTTCTTTTTCTTTTCATGCGTATTAGATTTCCCCGTTGTTTGTACCTAAAAGACTATCCATTAATTTTGTTCCACGAGGTGCCAACGTTTTGAACTTAAAAAGAATTAAAAATTCATGAAAAAAATTTATGAGAAGCCATTCGTCTCTTGTACAACAACAATAATCTAAACAATAACATTTTGATTAGTATTTTTGGATAAAATCCTAAGCTATTATGAAAAATATAAAACTAAAGACAACATATACTAATCAAGGAAACGTCTTTGTGCATCGCGCGCGGTATAGATTGTAAGCATCATGTATGATAATTAGCCATGTGCATGCAGCCTCACGTGATCAAAAATAATTTTATTCTTTTATGCATTGCACAAGCGATCCCATGCATACATCTCCTACCAATCAATGATCTAAAATTTGAGCAAAAGGACGTGTTGGGCTTGTGGGCCTTGTTATCCTCAGCTCAAGTACAAGCCCAAACAAGCAGGCAGATTTAGCCTTGAAGCCCAACTTAACTAAAAGCAAGCGCTAATCAAAGGAAATATCTTTGTGCATCGCCTTCGATGCATAAAAGCATGCATGGAACGTGCTTATTGATCATGCGCTCGTGCAAGCGCATGTGTGAAGCACGCCGCGGCCTAATGAACCATAACATGCGTGCAATCAATGTGCATGCTTTTGTACACAAAAAAAAAAAAAAAAAAAACTTTTCTCACAACTTCGTTAGGTACGCAAAGACTTTTCCCTCCAACCAAATCATCTCTTTCTAACATTTTACCATCTTTCCATTTGATTTTAAGAGTACAGCAAATGAGACACGTTAGTACCTCAGCAGCACGGTTGGTCAGACGTAGAGGAACATCTAAGATTTCTACTACCAAAAAATGGGCCACGGCTACCTCTTGATTCCGCGCCATCCATAGCAGCCCCTATGTTTCTCAAACTTTCAAATATTACATTTTAGTTCCTTAAAAGTCGATTGAAATTCATGGAATAATTGACATCATCTATAAATCGTTGTCTATGTACACATCAGGATGAAACATCATCAATTCTGCCTTATTTTTTTTTCTTTCTTTAACAAATTAATAGAGGCCACAACTGGCTCGGCCACTAGAGGCCTAGCAAACGATTGTAGGGGACCCAAACTTAACCCTAAACACGGGTAATTGAAACAAAACGCCGAACGGTGGGCCATGGAACGCCAACCGTGCGTGTTAGGTGTTGCTTTCCAAAAACCCAAAGATAAAAACAGCGTTCCAGACCGCGCGACGCGCAGGATGAAATCCTTTTCATTTCTTTCTCATTGATTCATTGGATCTTTAGTGCTTGTACTCACAAAGATTTATTCCTTCCAACACACAACCTAAATCAAAATCACTGGTTATTTTGGATTCGATATATCAAGTTATTAAGTGGTCCAACTGGCAAGAAGAGCAAGACAAACCGATGAGCTAGCATCTTTATCGGTGGTCCATCAACCCAACGAATCTAGATTTTTTTTTTTTTTTTTTACATGGATTTCACATCCGCTTGTCATGTCTCACAGACCTCTTCGTTCTAATCTAAGATATATAATACTGTGAAGATTAGTGCTCTTGAGGCATCAACAACGCAAGAATGACAGCAACATTAAAAAGAAAGAAAGAAAAAAAAAAACAGAGATCGGAGATGAAACAAGAGCAAACTTTCAAAAAAATCCGATCCTTAACATTTTGTGTGAATTAACTAACGGATGGATATCATATGGGACCTATCCTAAGATTGTCATTTACTGTGCACGTATAAATTTCAAGTTCTTGATTGATGCAGTGCTACCGTTGAGATTCATGATAAGTACAGTTTAATTTTACATCGATTATATACTGAGAAGTTCTTAAGTAATAATGTTATAAATTTTTTTTTTTTGAATGAAGTTCTAAATAGTATCAGAACAAATTTATCTTATGAATCGTGGAATTAGAAAATATTGTAAATGAATTTTATATATTATGATTAGATTTGTATGTGAATTTAAATTCAACTCTTAATCTATCTATTGAGGATGCCGATACTTTAATAGAAGAAGCATATAATTATGATGAGTATTTAGTTTTATAATAATTATACATCGAAAAAAATTCCATATTTATATTAGATCCAAGAACTTAAATAATAATTTTTATATAATTTTTTTGAATACGATCATAATTGGTATAATTATGCATATTTATTTATTTAAAAATATTTTTTTCTTCACCTACAGATTCGATACACAGAGATAGCTTTTACTACATTCAAATATAATTAAACCTAAATTTGATAATCTTTTTATTTTTTTTATAATTTTAAAATAAAAAAAGTTAATAAAATTTTAAATTTGATTACACTTGAATTTGATGTGCGTTTGAATCCTTATGCATTTATATTGGGATCATTGCGGCCACCTGAATTAAATATACAAAAGCTCAAATTCCATCCCACGTTTAATAACAGGCGATGTGGTCACAATCATCAGTGAAATACCCTTCGATTGACAAAAATCCAGCTCGAACAAGATTAAAATGAGCGTACGACGAAGTTTGTACCATGTAACGTGATGCATGAAAAAAAAAAAAAAAAAAAAAGCAAAATGATGGGTAATTAGATACAACCTTCAAGTACTCCATCATCTTTACCGTCATCACAACAAGATTAAAAGAGAGAAAGAGAAAGAGAGAGCGAATGGAATTGGGAGTGTTGGAGCTTGGAAGGAGGAGGAATAATAACTACTTGACAAGAAGCGAATATTTCTCCCAGAAATCTTTTATATGTATGTACGTTGACGTTGTTCTTTCAAAAAAAAAAATTGTTCTCTTTTGGGCGTCTTCTTCTTCCTTCCTCAAGCGGAGAGCTGGACACGCTGGTCCTCTTGGGGGGGGGGGAGGCCCGTGGGCTCCACGCTCCGTGGGTCGTAGAAGACCCGGGCCCACGCCACGTCACAGCCGTAGCAGGCCTGGAATCGAGGCGGACCACTTGGGTCCAGTCTCTAAACGACAAGGGGTTCCCTCTTGCTCAGTCCATCGTTATTTATTGTTTATTTATTTCCCTCTCCTTCCTCACTCGTTCTTTCTACCACAAGTAATTTTTATCTTTAAAAAATAAATTACACTTGCTTAAAAACCCTTGAATGAGGTGATAACTACTACTATCGTACTCTTAAGCACGCACATGGCAATCATAAATAGTTGGGATCCTCCTTTTTAGATTTTTGATCAGTAATCACCAGTTGTAAGTCCATCATGCAATGATATGTGATTGGATAATCCTTCACTGGCACACGAAGCAGTGTGTTGTGACCTGTCCCATATGGTACATGTACAACCATTGACTATAGATTGGACTTGTTCAGTCCCCAGAGAGAGAGAGAGAGAGAGAGAGAGAGGAATTCTTAAAAAAAAAAATTGTATGTATTGTTAAAAAGAGTGCTTGATTTAAACCAAAAAGGTATGTACATGAATAGGGTGGGAGGGGACACATACAGCACAAAGAGAAGAGAGGAAAAACAAACAAATAAATAAATAAATACTAGATGGAGTTGTCACGATCAACCATCCAATAAAAGATGGTATGCTTGTGGATGGCATGAGAGAGATGCAACCAAATGCGAGTTGCGGACTCACATGGCATGCTTCCCCGGGAAAGGGCCATTTCAACAAATCAGTGAGGAATATGAGATGCACTAAGTAAAGAAAAAAAAAAAAAAAGGCTGTCCACGCTATGACATTCTTTTTTTTATTTTTAACATAGAAATAAATCAAGCCCATCAAAGTTTTGTACAAGAAAAGTTGATCGATCATACTTGTAAATATATGGATGAGAGTATAAGAAGCAGTACGAGGGAAAAAGTTGGTGCAATTGAGAGCCATGCACCATAAAGCTACAAGGGAAAAGAAAAACAATGCATGGTAAAATTACTGTCTAATTCTTGAAGATAAGGTGATTATTATTTTTGATTGTGGAATTTTTTTGGGTGGTATAAAAACTAATCTGAAAACCTAGATACAAGAAACTACGGTGGAGATGGAGCATTACTTTTGCCTCCAAAAATATTCGCCCTATGACGTTCACGAGGGCACAGACGCTGACATGCCAAGGCCCACTAAACTGTGGTTCAGAATCTCACCTCAAGTTCAGTGTAAACTTTGGACCACATGAGATCACATCCATGAATCCGGTGCACGGTATCAGCCTACGGGTTGAGCTCCCGACACGAGAAAGGGACGTCGCACGGGCCGGGCCGTCGGGACCACGATCGCACGGGGCCCCCAACTAATAACCAGATGGTAACTATGGTCACCATGTTAATATTGGTACATCAATGAATTATATTTTAGCTTTTTTTTTTATTAATCCATTGATTATTTAAAATATTTTCAAGTTCTCTAACTACTGCAGATTTATTCACATTGTCAAAATTTTTTTTTATATAAACATAAATTAATAAATAAATATAAGGATGACACATTACTAATTTTTGAAAAAGTAATTAGTTTCTTTTAGAATATTTTTGAAATATTTATATTGTTTTAAAATTTAAAATTTTTATCCTTCGTCAAATATTCATCATTTCTGCAAGCATCTCTGCAGGCTCTCTGGAAAAGTGAGGTCCTTCCCTTAGATTGGCCTCCAGTACTTTATGCTTATCATCCATTGATTGAATTTTTTTTTTTTTTTTTCGTTTATGCTTAACATTTGGATAGCAAAACAAGTATAATAATCGTGTAACAAAATTAATTAAAGTATGTGACAATACATACTAAATATATAACATAAAAAATATATAGCAACCAAACTATAATATTATATTTAATTTACCAGACGTCGGAGGATGTAAATTTTATATTTAAATTTTTTTCAAGGCCGGTGGTACATGACAGCTCAGGCTGCTGCTGCTGCTGCCTTGAACGTTAACAAAGTTCTAAATCATGCCTTGATTGCATGAATCATGGCTATGCTACTTCATATATGCTTATGTCACTATATATATAAAAATATACATTTAGCCAATTAATTATTCTTCAGAATCATTTTGGGTCCTACTAAGTTTTTAAAATTTCTCCATAACAACAGCCTCCTCAGTAATCTGAAGTTTTATGCATGATTTTCATTTAGATATATGGGACAGTAATTAGTCGCTCAAACTCTCAATTATTATAATTAATCCTTATATAAATTTTTAAAAATATATCTTTATTCATATGTCAGTTATATATTATATTAGAAAGGACATCGGTTATTCTACTGATTTTAATTAATTTTAGATGATAAAATATAGTATTCTAAAAATTTGAGGGACTAAATTGCAATAATTGAAACTTTGAGATCCTAAATGAAATTTAGGTGAACTTTTTGTTTGCGTGTGCGTGAGAGGGAGAGGGGGAGAGAGAGAGAGAGGTAGCTTGCTTTTGAGGGTTGTTTATTAGGAGAGAATCTGTTTCAGGTGTGGAGACAGGTGCTGCGGACAAGGGTGGACCAGTGTACCAACTGGTTTTAAAACTCTACGGAGAATGAACAAGGACGGGGAGGGGCACAACTATGAAGATGACAATAAGAACATCAACCCTCTTGGCCACATGGTGACAGTTTCTCTGCCTTTAGGTGAAAAGTTGCGTAGAGTTCTGAGCACTGCCCATGGCCACCGTCATCTTCTAGGTGGACAGGCAGTATTAGAGTGGGCCTCAGCACCTGATCATCATGTCCCGGCCGGCCCCTTCTTCATCATCATCATCATCATCATCATCATCATCATCATCATCATATCATCAGGTTCTGATGATCAGAATGACAGATCAGAAAGCTAATAATCTAGCTAACACATGCATGCATCCACTTTCCCGCGCAGCTCTTGGGTCCATTTGAAATGATGATGATGATGAGAATTAATCCAATTAATTTCTTTTGATGATATTCATGAAGTCACTCATTTTAATGTGCATATATCCTCCATCTGAAACAAACAAGAGGAAAAGAAGTCTGGAAGTCTGGTTAATTTAATATATACAGCAGTACTGCAGATCTTTGATCCCGCATCGAGGACTGCTGCATGCTGCGAGGACTGCAAAGTGGTTTTGTTTTGACTTTCGAGTTCTTCTTAGCCGCTACCTCTTAGCTCAGCTGCTTGGCATATCATCTCTCTTGGATTCTTGCTGCTGGAGTTCAAATACTTCTATTCATTTTACTTTATTTTAGTTTTCCTCTACTCATAATGCTTCGCTAGCTAGCTTCTTCTTCTCAGATACACGAATTAATATTATGCTTATGCTTCACTTAAAACTATTTAGTCTAAAACTCTCTCATTGGAGTACTGGTTTCTTTTTCCAAGCTATTATCAATCGACTCCTCCTAATTAAGCCTTGCCTAATTCGTGCCATAATGTTATTAATTTTATCTTAGCACTCATATATACAGCCCGTTTACTGGGTATAGCAACAGCCGACGAGATAATTCCATCCATTACTTGCCAAAAATCCGTCTACGTCCGTGTCATTTCAGAGATATGTTCATCCATACGCCTTTCCTTCAGCTGTTGCAGAAGTGTGGGTGTTGTTTGAATTAAAATCTTTTTCTTGCTGGACCCGCATGGAATGATTTGTTTGACTGGACTAATTAGAGAGAAAACCTGAACCCTTGCACTGGCATTCCATTGATTATATGTTACCAGAACAAATTACAGCTTAAATTCATGCATTAGTTTGGTTACTATATATTGTACTCCCTGGCTGGTCCCTGCTTGCAGGAGAGGGAGAGAGGTATGTTTTATGCTTATTCTCCTATATATAGAAGTGCATTTTTACCCTTTAAAAGTGCATAGGTGACCATGTTCAGAATTTACATTCACGCCCTTCTCCATCTTCTGTTGCACTACTAACTTTGTCACTTGATATTAATTAATATAGAACTCAACTTGACCTATTTTGCCTTTGTTGTGGATAATTTTTAAATTTTTGAAGGACATACTTGCAGCTTTATGCTAATGCTGTTTATGCAATCTCTTTCTTTTCTTGATAAATAATGAAAAATTGAGTACTTTTAAAAAACATATTGTTAGGATTCAAGGATTTTATATATGCAATTAGAATATCAAATAGTAATAATAATATTTTTATATCTATCTTTGCTATTATGAAAGAGGAGCAGGGGCTTCAAAGAAGTTCATGTCTTCTTTTTCTTGCTCTTCCTTAATAGGGTTTTAATAAAAAATAAATCGCAAATTTAAGGAGAAAAAAGAAGATCTAGCCTATTTATAAAAAATCCCGATAGGTTCTTTCCTCACGGATTATTATGGTGCTTAGGCCCACACAAACCATCAACCACATCCTTCAATAGAGGTGCATCTAAGCCCAAATCATATGAATCATAATTTTAACCAATGAGCTAATCCAGCTTATATCATTGAACCAAATTTGTTTAATCAATTTTACAAAATTAAAATCATAACAATTAATGAGGTTAGCATATGAAAAATTTCTAACATTCTTCCACTTCGGCAACATTAATTGTAGTCGAGAGAGTTTTAAAAATATTTATTTATTTTAAAAAACACTCATGCTAAATAGTTAAACTTAATGTGGCTACAAAATTTTAAAACATTTGGTCCTATAGCATAATCCTTCAGAAAACAATCCAGTCCTATGAAATCTACTAGCACTAAATCATGGCAGTCGTTATGCCCTTATTGACATAGACTAATCCATGGATACAAATGATAATAACTTTGACTAACGTAGATTATGCTGTGATAGTGTTGTAAGAAAATAACATATCAAATGTGACTGTTAGTGCTATTCTCACTATTGGTTCACCATTGATTTTTCATAAAACTTTATGCTTCAACTGAAGCCAAAGAAATCACATATGGCATTTATAATATGCGTAGCATATATCTAATAAAATATTTCAAGGTTTTCTTTATGATGTTATCAAGAGGCATATATAATTAAAACTCAAGACTAACACTTAATCTTAAGTTTATATAAGTATGACATTATATATCAATAATATGCATATATAAGTAAAAGCAATATGCTATAATAAAAAATAGTAAGATCATCACATATCAAATAAATGTTTCCACAAAATAAACTTGTTAGGAATTTTATTAAGTGCATATAAAGCAATCTTAATAGCCTCATCCCAAAGAGATTCAGAAAGATTTGGCTTACTAATCATTCTTCCCATCATGTCCTTAAGGGTACGAACGTCATTTTGCTCATGATTACTAGGTGTGGCATAATAAGCTGCTATCCCACATTCTTGCCAATATTTAGCAAATGGTTTTATTTACTGCACATCATATTTGTCATAATACTCATTACCACAGTTAGACCTAACAAATTTGATGATTTTTTCTAATTATTTTTTAATCTTATTTTTAAAGATCTTAAACTTTTCTAAGGCTTTCAATTTCTTTTTAGTCAAATAAATATAACCATAATGCGAAAAGTCATCAATAAAAGTAATAAATTATCTTTTACTACATAAAGTAGGTAATAGGGGCCTATTAATATTAGTATGCATTATATTAAGGCAATCAGATCACTTTGGGTTGCACTCTTATTTTTAGAAAACTTTAATCCATATTAACATAGAAAAAAATCCCCTCAAGAGCAAAAAAACCCCAAGAAATTTCTAAGATTTTAGCCCACATAATTTGGACTTATTAGAATTAATTCATAAATATGATCACAATAAATATTCATATATAATTAATAAACAATAGGCATGAAACCATAAGCATCAAAACAAGTTATGAAATTATATTGCTATTATAGAAAAACTTGGGTTCTGAATCAGATATGCCAGCTTGATTCCACATATTAGGATTTAAGGACCTCATATGTGTAATCAAAATATCAAATAATAATAATAATAATATTTTATGCCTATCTATGCAATTATAAGAGAAGTCCAAAAGCTTCAAAGAAATTTAGGTTTTTCTCTTCTTGCTCTTTCCATAGGTGGTGTTTTGATGGAAAATCAAGTCATAGATCTAAGAAAAGAAGAGGGGATTAACCTATTTATAAAGAAATCCTAGTAGGCCCTTCTATCATGAATCACTATCTAATTAGACCCATACAAACTATCAACCATATTATCCAATAAAGATACACCCAAGTCCAAAACCATATGCATCACAATTTTAACTAACAGTAGATCTAGACTTATCTAGCCTACATCATCGAACCAAATTTATTTAATTATTTTTACAAAATTAAAACCATAACAAATAATGGCAGCTCATATATGAATATATATATATATATGTGTGCGCGCGCGCGCGTGCGTGCATGTGCATGCATGCAAAAAAATCTATGAAAGGATTAAAAATAGGTAATATGATTATTTTTTTTGGCTTAGAGTGCAATCCCTTCCTATTTTTATATGTGCATTCATGCACGAGTTATGGGCTATTTCTACAATTCACTTTTAAAATATAGAAAAGCACATGCACATAATTACTTTTGTAGAGTTTACATTTACAATTTTCTCTCTCCCTAAAAAAAATTAAAATTGGCTTATCTACCAAGTTGGGAAGCTAGTGAAACCCACCCTCTAAAGAAGCCTTTGAGTTTAAATCCCCATAGGTGGCCTTAAGGATTTTAAATGCGACCAGATGAGTTTGGATCTTAAAAACGATGATTTAATTTTGTCCTTAAAAGGTTTCTATGATGAAATATTTATGCCTTGTGATGATAATGATGCGCTATAAATTCTTATATCTAATGTAGTCCACAAGCTCAAAGAGAAGTAGGGATCAAAAAAATGAAAGAAAATTGGCCAATGCAGTACGTTAGTAACTATATATATATTATATGAGTAAAGTATAAATTCTTTACACGGAACATCTTGAATTCATCTAGTGGAATGAAAAGGCTCTTGTATAAGTTTATTTTTGGAGGGAAATGAGTTCCTTACTATTCCTTACAATACTTCAAACCATCGAAATTAATTATTTGTGCACTTTTTGTGCGTGAATTCTCTAATTGTGGTATACCTACAAAATTACCTCCAGTAACAACGACGTCCTCTCTATCATGCATGAATTTCTATTCTATTTAATGAATGATTTACACCATCGATCGGATGCTGCCAAAAGCTAACTAGAAAGTGGAACAGTAGTCGAAGCACTGCAGCTTCTAACATACAGATTGGTTCCACAATGGTCAATGGTACGTTGCTACAGAAGAACTGTTGGTAAAGACGATGCGTGTACAAATTGTTTCTTTCCTTCAAACATCTAGTGTGAGACACAAGTACTACTATCTTGCAATCCTACCAAACATTTGTCCGAATCATTCATATGGAAAACTATTAGCCTGGATAGGTACAACATATATAGAGGTGATTCCCTTTTATCCACAAGAAATGCATCCATTATTATTTAAAAAAAAAAATTCAAATGCATCATAACTTGAAATAGGCATGCAATATATCAGACATTGTAATAAACTCATTGTCCTCCGACTGAAACTGTTTGTGATTGTTACAACAGTTATAATTAAGGACGATTTTTATTTCAAAAGAATAATTTTATATAACTAATATTAAAATAGTCATCGAAATAGTATATATATATAATTGCTACAGTGATGTTGTAACAGAAAACAATGGGCATGCAACAACCCCAAAAAAACACAAAAAAGTGCTATATATCTTTATTTCCATATCTAATCAGATAAAATAATAGATTTGAATTGTATAGTACCAGCTAGCAAACGCTATATATATTATCTGTCATGCATGTTAATCACCTAAGAGATAGAAGGCTTCAGAACCGTTGCACCAGGCGTTACGTTACCGCTTGGCATCTACCTTCGGGATGGCGTTTTCTTCGTGCGAGGCAGAAAATGACATGAGAGCAATAAAGAGGGAATCATTGAAGGAAAAGGAAATAATTATCATTGACCTACGGCCATCTCGACGTACGGCTGCGAGAGAGGAGTCGGGAGATGAGAGTGTTATGGCATCATTTCCACCGCACAATACCACTGCTTGAGATGAGGATACGAGGCAGGGAAAGGTGTTGGATCGTTGTCCTCCAGAAACTTTACTGGATTCTCGACATGAGCCTTCGAGGCATGGAAAGGTGTGGTGTCACTGTCCCTTGGATATCTAAGGGTCATGGTAGGAGTGATGGTCCTTGCTGACCCTCCTCTCTTGATGATTCTAATTAACTTCTTCGATTTTGCATTGCATCTAATGGCGAGCTAAGATTTTAGTTATCTTTTAGAGAAATATGGGAAAACAAAATGAGCTCTTGTATTTCCATCTTCTAAATTCTTTTTTGCTTTTTTTGCTCTCTCTTTTGATGCATGTACAATGAAGAGATGGGGGCTGACAGAACTACTTAATTTGATGCTTTATGGTTATTCAACATAAGTACTATTTATATATCCTTGTGGTCGCGCTACTACTCAGCAGCAAGGGTTTTTAGGTATGATCCTTAGATGGTACATCTCTTCATAAATGAATCTGAATTATCGTAGCAGGGATATGTCTCCCTCTTTTCTCTAAAATAATATGACTACAGGTATTGTCAAAGGCTTGTTAGTTGCATAACTATATGCATGACATTATGCAAGAATTCTGTGTGGGGGTCTCATAGAACCCTTTAATCATATATTTCCATATTGTCAAATGAAATACATTTAAAAAAAAAAAAAACGATAAGACTAAGCCTTCAAATAAAATAATATGACTTGAGATGCTCACATACATTCTTCTTTATTAATGCAACAATGAGATTTTCTGCTAGAGTTATGCAAGATATGTAGATCTAATAATAGAGCTAGACTTTGCTAAAGGCTTTTTGGAATCCAATGGTGATTCTTGATGTTTGGCCAAAGTAGATCTTCCATAGGTCAATTTATATAGGACCTTAATTACCGAAGTACTTGGCAGAATATATTAGATCATCGCAAATCAAGGGCTTAATGCTTAAAGATTTCCTTTGATTAAGCCCTGACGTCCATGTCCACCTAATTAATTTAGTGAGTCTTGAAAAGGATGGGATGGAAATGTCTTATTTTTTATAATATTTTATCAAGATCTTTGGTCCCTTTTGCCCATGATGAGCTGAGAATAACTAAAGAACAGAAGGAATGAGATTGACGTCTAAGAAAGTGAATGAACGAGACAAGTTGGCCGAGAAACCTACAATATGGTTACTTTCTTAGCTAGCTAACCGTGGTCAAATTTTTTGTTTTACCAGTGCAAGCAACCCAACCTCAGGACCGAAGATTATAAACCGTTTACGAGATCGAGTTTTAATTAGTTAAGCTTAAATTACTAATATTCTATGCTTGAAAGTGGATTTAGTATACCATATATCTCTGGAGGACTCAACTAAGACAAAAATATGAACAGAAATTGAGGAATTAGTCGTACAGAAGATTGGATCCTTGTCATGTGCCAAGATTTCTTTTATTAGGATATTAATCAGCTAAACAATAGGTCTAGCTTTATGTTCTGTGCAAGGTCATTGATCTAATTAAGCCTATTGGAATTTTTGTAACATAGAGACCTAAGTTGATGGACTTCTCTAATTTGGTGGTCATGGTGAGATATATATATATATATATAATATAGGGAAGAAAGGTTTTGCCCAACCCAGACGTGACATTTTTTATACCCTTGTCCAAATGTTTGATCACGAACCGCTTCACATCTGGATCGCATAAGACTCATTACATTTAAAATCCATCAAACTAGGAATATTAGGACAAAAGTTGGCCATCGAAACTGTTATTGTTTCCAGAAAATGTCACTAGGTAACCAAGGAAAGAGAAGCCTACGGGAATGTCTTTACCATTATTTTATTTAGGGTTGGGTAGTATTTCTCTATCAGCGAATGTTTAGACATTGGGACCAGAGAGACAGGTATGCCTTATCTTCCCCATGATCGTTTGAAACGCCTGCTTAATTATACAATTAAAAAAAAAATCATTGTCGTAGTCTAACCAATATTTGTAGTAAATTCATGGAAATATACACCGACTTTTTTTGATATTTGATCACGAAAATTGTGAGAACAACTCTGAATCTCCCCAGTTTTGAAAAAATCATGACGTGGATGTTTGTGGTCCTCACTTGTAAGAGGACGATATTGATGTTTTGTTCTATTATTTACTGTCAGTTAATGAGTCTTAGAATTTGCAGCGGGTGCAACATCTTTTTAGTATAAGCATTTTCCGTGTTATACTTTCTTTAAGAGCCAAAAGCGGCAGATATATCATCATCAGTTCGTTCTTTAATTTATTTCAACTATTGGCTTTTATTTTTTCTTGAAAGCTAACCTACAGACTTTTGTTTTTTTGTCGGATGGGAACAAAAGTACAGGCTAGCTTTATTCTAAACATACGATTCAGACGCATCTCTACACAGTCTGCTGTCATATTCCACCTATTTCTCATTATTATCTCCTAGGCTGCAGGCTGTTCCTTGTGGATATTATTTATTGCCAAGAAAACTTGTCAACTTCTTCTAGCTGTATCGATCCTATGTGTGGATTAAACCGTTTAGGCAGCAAGTATAATGTCATAAGTCTCAAACCCTTTTCACTCGAACAATTCTTTGGATCAAGAAATATCGCGGTAGATATGCTGAAACCGTCTATACTCAAACCTCTTAGCACCAGGCGGGTTATTAATTTCAGTTGTGCACAAGGTGTTTCTATGTTTATTACCTACATATAACTTCTCTGAAGCCTTACTGAGATTAAGTTTATTCCAATCATTAACTGGTGTGCATTGCCAACAATATATGACTTTTGCGTAGCCATCCGCTAATTCAACTTGCACTCATGAAAAGACGATGTCAAGTCACTGTGGGCACTAAAAAAATTTGGGTTAATTTGGAACTACTAAATTTGCAATGTTAAGAAGCAGTCATGATTCACGATTTCAAGTTTCTTCTCTTGTCTAATGTAAAGCTTGCTCCTCGTATATAACACAAAATATGAAATTTTATAGCATTTGTACATAAAATTATAGAAATATTAAATAAAAAACCTTTTCTTTCTGGAAACCACTGTTGGTTGCATCATTAATTTACTGGCCGTGGAATGCTAATTTACTTGATGATTAAGTAACAAGCATGACATTTTTGGTCACTGCATTACAACTTCTTAAAAGCTATCCTTTTTGAAAGATATATAGCTAAGTTTGCTTTGAGTATAATGTTTATCGAAGCATTACAACATTATCTATTGAAAATTACACATTTAGACATTTTCTCAAAACAGTAGTCAAGACTCTAAATCAAGGATTGCTTTATAAAGTAACAGAGATTTTATTCGAACTATAGATTTTTTTTTCTTTTTTCCCTTACTCTCGTGATCATTTATTAAATTTGAGCTAGCCTATGAGCATGTAATCTTTTTTAAGCAAATCCAATCTTTTAACGAGATTATGGCGGGAGATGTAGTGGATCAGAACGATATTTTTTCTGTGGATATATAATTTATTAGCAGTATAATTTGCTCAAGTAAAACGATGGAGTTTATGTAGATAGTCTAAAGACTCTTCTCTTTCTCTCTTTTTTGAAAAAGAAAGGACAAGAGGAAGCTGGATCAAAACGATGGTCAAGGTATAGAATTTGGCCTTGGCCACGAGTATTTATGGGTAGGTGGCGCTTTGTTAACCCAATCAGTTGGCACATTCAGCATTTCGAATAAAGAGTTAGAACATGGGTTATTCATTAAATATCAGTAGTTCTATTTGATATCTTATTCTATAAATTATTTAATATGTTAAAATTTTTCTTTAAAAAAAATATTGATATTTCATCACCTTCTTTGATCTTGTGCGTCTACATATTCCACGCCATCAAGTTAAAAGGCTTATAAATCTTATAATTGACAAACCACGAACGCCATGAGACTTCTTAACTTGCCTACTTAGTTTGGATCCTGTTCAACTCAAGTTTGTGCCTACTTCCGTAATACCATTAGATTCATCAACCACCGTCCAAATACATTCATGTCTGTCCCACTAATAAATAATGATAATTAAATAAAACAATAAAAGAATAAATGAGGATTTGTCAAATAGCCGAACTCAGCTGGCTAGCATTCAAAATTTGAAGACACCATTCCCACATATTATGAATATAAAATATATAGATATATTATAATAAATCGATAAATAGATAGACATAGATAAATTAGGATTTCTCTCCTCCTTCGAGCACATACCATTAATAAGTAAAATCATTCTAAATTGATGATGGATAGCTGAACGTGAGCTAGACTCGAACATGGTTGAGAGGATCTAAATTCTATTTCCAGATTGATATATATATATATATATATATATATATATATATATATATATATATATATCCAGGAGGGGAAGAGGAACAATTAAGGAGAAAAGTACAGAAACATTGAAAAGGGTAAGAAAGTCCCTTCCATCTACCCATCTCCATCCCATTCAAAGCACTTTTTTGCTACTTTTTATTTTCAGGTAATCTCTTTTTGTTACTTATTACACTTGTGGTAGCGCAAGGGGAGTGCGGCTCTTTTACCAGCTGGAGAAAGCCGGGTGGGGATGGGTTGCTGGCTTTTGTCCTCACCTTCCAGGGAGGAGACACGAAACAGGAGGAGGAGGTGGGGGGAGGGTAAGGGCTACAGCACGGTGGGCCCCGCCCTCTCCACATAACGACACCCTTGCCTGCGTGAGCCTCCATCAACACCACCTCCCTCACTCTCCCCTCTTCTCTCTCTCTCTCTCTCTCTCTCTCTATCTATCTATCTATCTATCTATCTCCCTCTCTCTCTCACACACGCACACACAACACAATTTATAAAGATTTTTTGTGGGAATTCTTATATGTGGTGCAAAGGGGGAGTGGAATAGGAATAGGGGGGAAAATGAGGAACAGGAAAGGAGAATCAGCCATAGGGAAAAATTGCAGAAGCATGACAAGAACTGATCAAAGAAATCTGATAGCAACCTCTTAGTTTCCTCTCGAGGGAGGACTCTGGAAGGAGAAAGAGGAGGAAGAGGAGGAGGAGGAGGAGGAGGAGAAAGGAAGAGGTCTTTTGGATTGGTTTGTATTCTTTTTCTTATATATATATATATATATATATATTTCTCTCCCTTACTTTGTTTTCTTCTATTTCTCTCTCACGCTTTACTTGTTTTGAGTGCAACTCTCTCTTTGTTCTTTTGTAGAGGTAGGAAGAGTCAGGAGGTAGAGTTTGGAGGCTTTTGGTTAGGGCTGTCTGGTAAGCATACAGATCCACAGACCACAGCCTACGTACTAAGATTTGGGGTATTTCTCACTTCCTCCCTTTCTTTGGTTTTTTTCTTGTCTTCTAGATTAAGGGGATCGGGAGAGGGGTGAAGGGTTGGCACATAGATACATAGAAATAGATGGAACAAAATTGTGCTCATGGTTTTATGTTGGGTAGTGAGGATTTTTTTGTGACTCTGATTTGGACTAGTCAGTGATCCTTACCAGAAACCAAAAAACAACAGTAGGTAGGGAGGAAGAGACCAAGAGCAAGAACACCATCAAGGTTTGAAAAGCGCAGTGTTGTTTTCCTGCTTTGGTCTAAGAGATGGCAGCGGCCTCGTCGTCGGCTCCCTTCTTTGGAATCAGAGAGGAAGAGCACCACAGCCAACAGCAGCATCTTCAGCTGCAGCAGCAGCAGCAGCAGCAGCAGTCTTCCTCCACTCCGGGCTCCTCAGCACCTGCCGCATCTCAGCCCCCGCCTCCTCAAAAGAAGAAGAGGAATCTCCCCGGAAATCCAAGCAAGTATCCACACCCTCACTCTTCTGCGTACCTCCGGCCACTTTTCCTTAATTTAATTTCATTCCTCCTCAGCCCCTTAAACCCTAACTCTGATTTTCTTTTTCTTTTTTTGTAATTTTAACTTTAAAATAGCCCAAGTATTCCAATGAATCTGCGCATCGATGCATAGCTTTTCTCTGTCATGCTGGGTTCTTTATCTGATTCTTTAATTTGAGCCCGATCCATCAGCTTAACGGATTAATTGGATATCAGTGAGAGTTCAAATGAAATGGTTTTCTCTTTTTCCCTTGCATTCTTTGTTCCATACTTTCCTTTTTTTTTTTCCCCCTCTTTCTAAGAACATGCAGAAAGATCCATGGAAGCTTCATACTCAATCGATTAATTAGCCCTTCAGTCTTCTCAATTGGCATCATCAGAGCAAGCAATTATCCGTTTTTTTTTTTAATGCATGATATGTCAGATTTTTTCTTCAGTCATTTAATTTCATCCTCGGGCTTTCGTACATGGACAAGATAATCATCACGGGTCGTTCAATTATATATGACTGCAGATCCAGATGCGGAGGTGATAGCACTGTCGCCGAAGACGCTGCTCGCCACCAATCGATTCATCTGCGAGGTCTGCAACAAGGGGTTCCAGCGGGAGCAGAACCTGCAACTGCACCGGCGAGGCCACAACCTGCCATGGAAGCTGCGGCAGAAGAACCCCAAGGAGCAGCGGCGCCGGGTCTACCTCTGCCCGGAGCCGACCTGCGTCCACCACGACCCGTCGCGCGCCCTCGGCGACCTCACCGGCATCAAGAAGCACTTCTGCCGGAAGCACGGCGAGAAGAAGTGGAAGTGCGACAAGTGCTCCAAGCGCTACGCCGTGCAGTCGGACTGGAAGGCCCACTCGAAGACCTGCGGCACCCGAGAGTACCGCTGTGACTGCGGCACCCTCTTCTCCCGGTACGAAACCGACCCATCCATCCATCCATCCATCCATCCATCACCGCCATTGGAGCCATCACCATCATCATCATTCATGTCATCATGGTGATGGTGGTGCACACTGAGCTGCACTCACTCGCACGCAAGCACACACGCAGACAGGCATATATGCTTGCTCTTGGGCTTGGTGATTAGGGTTTCTTGTGTTAGTGTTAGGGTTAGGGTAGTTATGGCCGGATTCCCTGATGACAGGAGTGAGAAAAGATCTGGGTGCAGTGAGGCACTGCTCCCACGTGAATTGTCTATGGGACTGGACTGCCATGGTCATTGTGATTTCAAAAAAAGGCACTCATCTTTCTCCCTTGGAACAAACGCCTCCTTCTGCCCTCCTCTTTCTCTCTCCTATTCACGTGGTGACGTCTAGGCAAAGGTTTAGCAGTCTTGTTCTCTACCGGGTTGGCTAGTTGTGGGCATGCTCTTGGGCATTGGAGCCCCCCCCCACCATTTGTTCAAAAAACTTTCGGTTTGGAAGGATGGTTCCTCTCTCTTTCTCTCTCTCTCTCTCTCTCTCTCACTCATATTATTTTCTCAAGGTGTGGCATGCATGGGGCCTCATTAATGTAAGGAGTTGTCAAAGAGGAAGGCTTGCAATTTTGCTTGTTATGTTGGAATTCATGGATGTTGATGGGAGTTGGGGGTTGATGGAGGTCCTAAAATTGGGGTTTCTAAATGGCGGCTTTCATAGTTTTGGTTAAAATCTTGCATTGAGATGGATGAAAGAGTTCATTGGGTTTGGAATTTAACGAAGGAATGAGGTTTAGTAGATGATGGATCCCTTTCACTTTTCTTGCAAAACATTTCCTTGCATTAATTGAAGGGCCAGCCCTAGATTTGGGCTTCTCTTGAGATGGACCACCCTTTTCAACTTCAGGGAAAATTTCCTCTCTTCCTCTTTTTCCAAATACCTCCTGATGGCAGTGCACTAACTCGAACCCTCTTGTTTCTGTATATATTAATTTTCTTGGTGAATTATGACAGCTTTCCCGATCCATTGAAGTTCCTAGCTATCATAGGGAACTCGGAGATCGATCTGCCTTCAAAAATTACACTTCTGTTTCCAACCTCGTCTTCTTTGGACCTATACTTCGTTGATGTTATTTTCTAATATCTATCAAGAAGTTTTAAGTTAAAAATGGGAAGATTGGGTATTGCAACAGGTTCTATTTTACTGTTGTTTCTTGCTAAGAAGATCTCTTCTTCCTGTTCCTTTTCTTTTAACAGGCCAGTGTTATTATAAGACCGTAAGTGACTTCATGGTCTTGGCCTGAAATTTACTAATTAAACTTATTAGTATTTATCAAGAAGTTTTAAGTAAAAGAAAGGAAGATCGTGCGTTGAAATAAGTTTTATTTTACTTTGTTTCTTGCTGAGAAGACCTTTCCTTTCCTTTTCTTCTTCTTTTAATTAGCAGGTGTTATGAGAGACTGTAATTAGTGACTTCATGGCCTTGGCCTGAAAATTTATTAATCAACTCTTGCTAGTTTTTGAAGTATTCTTACTACTCCTAGGGTGTTGTTCTAATTAATGTATTGGAGGAAATGGTTCAGTTAATTAATCTCACTCCTGATTTTAATTGATGCAGGCGTGACAGTTTCATCACTCACAGAGCCTTCTGTGATGCATTAGCACAAGAGAGTGCGAGGATTCCAACTGGCCTGAGCACCATTGGCAGCCACTTGTATGGAAATAGCGGCATGGCTTTGGGCCTCTCTCAAGTGAATTCCCAGCTGTCTTCCTTACAAGATCAAACCCACCCATCTGCCGACCTCCTCCGCCTCGGAGGAAGTGGTGGTGGGACACAATTTGAACACCTCAATCCTCCCTCCTTCCGTCAGCCACAGCCTGCGCAATCCTCCCCTTTCTTCCTTGGTGGTGGCTCAAGCCAAGGCTTCAATGATGACCCTCAGTCCAATCATCCCTTGCTCCAAAGCAAACCCTTCCATGGCTTGATGCAACTCCCTGACCTCCAAGCCAACACCAATAATGCCTCCTCTTCCTCCACAGCGGCTGCCACCGCTGCCAATCTTTTCAATCTTAGCTTCTTCTCTAATGGTGGCAGCACCAGCACCATGAACAACAGCAACAACACTGGAAATCAAAGCACCAATCTACTGATCCCCGACCACTTTAACAATGGGAATGGAGGTACTGAAACGACGACCCTCTTCTCGGGAAATCTCATGAATGATCACATGGGCTCGGGCATTTCTTCTCTGTATAACACCTCTATGTACAATGAATCTTCAGTGCCTCAGATGTCAGCAACTGCACTGCTTCAGAAGGCTGCCCAAATGGGTGCGACCACCAGCGGTGGCAGTGGTGGCGGCTTGCTTAGAGGATTCGGCAGCACTTTCTCTGGTGTTTCAAAAAACACTGGTTTCCAGGCTGCGTTCAATGGTGGTGGTCGAGAGAGCTCAAGGTCTCAGGTAGAGAATGAGAACCATTTCCAAGACCTTATGAATTCCCTTGCCAATGGGAGCACCGGAATATTTAGTGGTGGACATGAACAACAGACTGGGCCGTTTGGTGGCTTCAGCCCAAGCTTGTGTAACATGGATGATGACAAGTTGCACCAGAACCTATCAACTGGTGGCATGGGGGGGTCTGACAGATTAACCAGAGACTTTCTTGGGGTGAATAGTATGGTGAGAAGCATGGGGAGAGGGATATCTCCAAGGGAGCAGCATCTTGGTATTGACATAGGCTCCTTGGATTCAGAAATGAAGTCCGGTTCCTCAGGCCGATCCTTTGGTGGAGGGAATCTGTGACAAGAACAAAGAGATCCAAGGGAAGCAGTGAAAAAGAAAAAGACACAGTAGGTATGTGACTCAACTTGGTCAACTGGTAGAGGAAGCTGTTGTCGTTACTGTAGGCTTGTTATTTAATTAGTGTAGCAGTGTCCCAGCAACTGTATGTTTCCTAGCATGTCTTATCTATCATTTCTCCTATTTCCTTTAGACAAAAGTACTGTAATAGGTAGTCCTTAAACTGGAATTAGGGTTTTGTTTCATTCTCTCTCTCTTTTCTTCCTTTCTCCTTCTTTAAGCTGCTGTCACTGCTTAATAAAAAGTATGTTTCTCCCTGAAACTAAAAGCTGCTATGCATGAGACAATGCTGGTACGCCTGCCTTACTGCCTAATGTGAGCATACCTCCTTACGCCTTTGGATCCCCACAATCATACACTGCTATATTGTCCTCTTGTGTTCCTTTGCTTTTCTTCTCTTTCTCTCTCTCTCTCTCTCTCTCTCTCTCTAACAGACAAATAGACTCACAAGTGAGAATGAGTTTATGAGGTTAAAGAGAGAGGAGGACGGGGGAGATGAAGAATGATGGTTATTAGGTTAAATATATGGGTGCATGGACGTGTGTGTGCTAGGGTTGGAATGAAGAGAGATAGAGAGAGAGAGAGAGAGAGAGAGAGAGAGAGAGAGAGAGAGAGAGGGGGGGGGGGAATAAAGGGAGGCTTTCGAGACAATAAATCTATTACTCTTTCTACGTGGGGAATGTTTTCAAGGTTTCAACTCTATAATTTATACATCTAAACATTCCATTTCTACTGCATGGAAATTCGACACCCATATATAATAAATAAATAACTCGATGCTGACATTCTCCACTGCCAGTTTGACGGCATTGACCACGGCGGCCGCACGCCACCGGGGCCCCACCTACCTAACCTGCGCCGACTCCTGGTGCGGCGCAGGATAGCCTATTTTTAACGTTTCTTCTTGTCGGTTTCCCCTTCGCCTTTTTTTTGTTCTCAGAATCTGGGCAGAAGTTCCGACTTGGGCTGTCGTAATTGTTGCTGAATTACTTGGTAAATTTTTTTTTTTTTTTCGCCTCGGGCCTATCACGAATATACTGCACTCTCTCCAAAAATCTGAACAGGATGTAGCCATGAGGTCTACTAGATGAATGGATAAGTCCACCAATTTACCTTATTTAACAATATATACACGTACTTCATGGGTCCCGCCGCATGTAATTTTTTGTTTTAGGTGTTGAGTTTGGACTCGGAGTCAAATGTCTCAAATCATCATTTGATTGATCAATGTTAAATTTGATCTTGATTAAGTGCAGACCATCTCTCCCTGTCTCAAATTACAATCATGCAGGACTCCATGGAATATATGATGAGGTACCCTTCCTATCCTTGGAATAATGTTCTAGAAATAACAAGGACGACATGTGATCTGTTAGCTCACGTGAAAACAGTGGCATTGTAAAGGCATGATAGATGTACGTACCTGCATGAGTTTGTAGTCTATGATTGATTGCATGTATTATTTTGAGGGGTTTTATAAGCCTATTGTAGTGATGTAGAATGGCTCTCTGTTATGGTTATCTATGACAGCCCATTCGTTCAACCAGCCCCACCTTATCACTCAAAGGAAAACATTCAAAGTATCCAATGGTTGCTTGTAGGTACCTCATACAACTGTGGGCCTGTAATGTTACATATGATAAAATTCAACTAGTCAAGTGAGTGGCCACGGTAAAATTTACATTTGAAGAGATGACATTCTTTGTTTTAATAGGATGCAATCATTTTGTTGGGCAACTTATTAAAGAGAGATCTATTTTATAATCTTATGGATTGCTTTCAACATTGCTATCCATTATTTGAGTACAAAGTATCCAATGGTGGCTTGTAGGTATTTGATACAACTATGGGCCATACACTATAATGTTATACATGATAAAATTCAGCTAGTCAAGTAAGTGGCTACGGTAAAATTTACATTTGAAGAGATGATCATGCTTTGTTTTAATAGGATGCAGGCATTTTGTTGGGCAACTTGTTAGAGAGAGATCTATTTTATAATCTTATGGATTGCTTTCAACATTGCTTTCCATTATTTGAGAACAAAGCATCCAATGGTGGCTTGTAGGTATTTGATACAACTATAGGCCATACACTATAATGTTACACATGATAAAATTTAGCTAGTCAAGTAAGTGGCTACGATAAAATTTACATTTGAAGAGATGATCATGCTTTGTTTTAATAGGATGCAGTCATTTTGTTGGGCAACTTGTTAGAGAGATATCTATTTCATAATCTTATGGATTGCTTTAAACATTGATATCCATTATTTAAGAACAAAGTATCCAATGGTTGCTTGTAGGTATCTGATACAACTGTGGGCCACACACACTATAATGTTACACATGATAAAATTCAGCTAGTCAAGTGAATGGCTACAGTAAAAATTACATTTGAAGAGATGACCCTGCTTTGTTTTAATAGGATGCAATCATTTTGTTGGGCAACTTGCTAGAGAGAGATTTACTTCATAATCTTATGGATTGCTTTGAACATTGATATCCATTATTTGAGAAAACGAGAGGACAGGCTGCTGGGAATATTTATCTAAGCCTGCAGCAACTGATACAAAAAGCCATGGCCATCTTCTCATAAAATTCAGCATCTAATGTCCATTGAGTTCTGTCCAAACTCCTGACTTTTTTCTGATGAGAATTGCTGGTGATAGTAGAACCATTCTGTGATAAAACCAAAACAAGAAGTTAATTAACACCATTATGCAAATATAATAGATCTCAGATTCAAGAATACATCTGTGGATGTTGCTTATAGTTTTATTAAGCACATGCGCATGGTCTTAATTTATTCGTTGTCTCGATGTTGTTGGCCAGGCTTGTCATTCGGTACGGCATTTAGACATGCTTCAAGGGTGTTGATTCCATTAAAAGGCGAATCCTATGTTTAGGAGGACATTCCAAATGTGTCACATGGTTCCTTCTGACTCATCCACCAATAGGGCCAAATATCACATGCAAAGAGAACACCATCATGACCCCCCCCCCCCCCCCATGCATTATGAGTACTATAATATAAAGGTTAATTTTCTCCGGATCGAATAGCTACTTGCTATCAGGTCATTAAGGAACATTCCTTGTATCTGTGAGCTTCGATAATGAAAAGCCGATCGATGGAGTACTTTCGGCGATCTTGGTAGGGTACCCGATAGTGATGCGCAGACGGGCCAGCATGGGAAATTGGAACCAGCTTCTACGTTGCTCCGGCTGGGGCTTTGGACCGTCTTTGTTGAAAACTTTGAAAAGTTTTTAGTCCAGACGCCACCACCCGTTTGCATCTCTAGCCGCCGGTTGCTTAAAAATGAAGTCTTTAAAGGATTTAAGATGCTTTCTCTTGGAGGCATGCCTTTGTTCCGAGGGAAGTGGCAGGTCTGAAGTGGGTTCAGATGAAAGAGCCATCAACTTTAATTTCATTTGCTTCCTTCAGTGAAAGAGAGCAAGGATCGAGCTGCCAATGTCTCGACTTCCTAGAAAAAGTAGTAAAGTGACTTAGCATGACAAGCAAGGGGAAGGATAGAGAGAGAGAGAGTACCAATTGATTTAGCTGGGAAATATCACTGGACATTGATATCATCCTGCACTCACCCGGTCCTTGCCGGCTGGATTCCTTCTGAAAAAAGTCTTTGTGCATCGGCCTCCTCCGATGCACAGATAAGTCGCCACCATACACGATACATTCGATGCGCATTTTATGCACCAATGTACAAAGACTCTTCCTTCCTCTTAGACCCAATTAGAGTGCTAGAGAGGTTCCACTTTTGAGCACTTGCAGTTAAACAAAGACGTTCTATACAAAGATGAGAGACTTCAGTATCTGAACAAAATTGAGATATATTTCAGGGTCACAACCGTATATAATTTCTTTTGAGGGGATTTAGAAAGGGGCAGCACTACCTCCAAACTTTCAGTGAGAAGTACAGAGGTTGCCTAAAGAGTTAGGCAAGTGAAAAGTAGGACTTTGAATAAGTTTTTACCGCGTTCTTAGGCCCCCTCTACAGTTTCACAGAAAAAAAAAAAATTAAAAAGCTCCAGCTCATTTTACCAATATTTCTGTAAATATATGATGGGCAATGATTACGCTGTATATATACATATATTTTCTAACTCTTTATAATTATGCAATCATACAAAAGTAAGTAAATAAATAATAGAAGAAAACAATAATTATAAAAAAAAAGGTTTATGTGGTTTGTTCAAATTTAAATTCTATATTCATAGAAGAACAATGCAAAGGTAGTTACTATTCATCAAAAATGAAGATTATAAGAGTACATAGTGATATTGTAAAAAATAGGACATGGGAATGATTCCCAAGGATGATAAAATATTCTTTTTAAATTGATCTGAAATGCTCTAAGTGAACCTAAAAAGATAAAGGAATCTTTTTGCCCAAATTATTCATTCTTAATTTCTTTTGTTTTTCTTTCTCATTTTAACAATTCCATCAATTTTAGTCTTTTCATTTGAGAAACTCTCAAACAATTATGGTCATTTGTCACGATCCAAACCCTAAGACAGATATGAGAAGTGACAGTTCGTCACATGCTAAGCACACAAAGCGTCTAGAGACAAAGCAATCATTAAGTAGAAGAGCAATCAACTAATATGCATATGCAAATGAATAACGCTGTTATTATAATCCAAATAAAGCAAATGTTTAGGCTACTTCAAAAATTAAAAAACTTAATGATGTCTAAGCTAAACTGATAAGAGCTTCAATCTGCCCAAATCCCCCTTCATTTTTTGGATTCCGAAAAACATCAAAGAGGATTTAATGAGCTCACACTTAGTACGTAACATATCATTACAAATTAAAAAATATAGCATGCCATTACATTATTTAGTTTTTCTTTTATTCTTGAATTATTTTGAACTTATTTTTCATATCATATCTCAAAAATTTTAGTTCCAAGTTTTCATATGATCACTGTATAATGATTTACTTACTTTCATGTGTCAAAATTTACATATCATCTTGTTATCTGGTATTACTTATATTTTAAAAATATTTTGAACTCATATCCATATCAAGTCTCAAAAATTCCATTTCCAAGTTTTCATGTCATTGTAGCCATGATTCTCTTATTTTCATATGATGGCTCAAACAATTCTAATATTCTATCAGGTCTAATTCTGATCCCTGCTTGGGACTTGGTTATTTTAATTTATATCAGTCCAAATAATGCAGAAAGAACTCACCTACAGACTAGAGTAATCCCAAATATAGTTCTGAACCCAAACTTATTCAAAGTGGTTGGGTCAATAAAATTTTGTCTACTTATCAGTTTGCAAAGATAAGAAAAATAATATTTTGTCTACCTATCAGTTTGCAAAGATGAAATCAGTCGATTATATGTTGGATGATATGATTGAAGAAGCTCAAGATTAGGGATTCAATAAATAACAAGATGAGCAATCAAACGAAAGGATTCATCTAAACAGTGGGCCCTTGATGCCTCCCTGACTACCAGCACTCATAAAACAACAACTTATTGGAACCAATTAACAGCCATCATCAAGAAAAATAAGAAAGATGAAAGCTCCATTGGAGAGAGAAAGAAGAGAGATGAAAGAAAACCCAAAAAAAGTCTTGAATCCCTTAACAGCTAGAATTTTCCCACACGGAAGCCCACACACACACAGTTGCAAGATGCCTCCCAGACCAAATGACCCATCAAGGATTGGAAGCACCATTCATGAACTCAGAAAAATATCAAATTGATCGAGAAGAAAGCAGCAGCCGGCCCCAGGAAAGATTCTTTAATTAACAGTACTCCAGATCAAAATTAAATTTTAAAAATTAAAATAATCAATGGAACAATAATTAAAGCTTCATTTCGTCACCATAAAGCTCATTGGAATGCGAGCGGATTCAGATCAAATTAACCGATAAAAAAGAAGTGAGACAACATCAAAAGAAACTCAGATGAATTCAAAAAAGTGACCACAGCTGAGAAAATTTCATCCGTTAAATTTTAAATCCATCGATCTCCAAGAGAGCAAGAGAATCATTTGATTTCACTAATCTAAATAGACTTAATCCAACAAAGTCTAACAGTTAGCTTTCAAAAATATCATAAATAAAATTAATTGCCCTTTTAATATATTGAATTTCCTTTTTTAATTTAACAATTAAATGTATTTAACATTAATTAAGGTTAAAAGTCTTGGTTGATATATCCAGATGTATCATTTCATACAATCAACTTAACAGGGAGGACATTTCGTGTTTGTAATTTTGGATAGGCCTGGAATCAAGTCAAGCCAAATATCCAGGAAAAAAAAGGAGGGTTTGGAATAAGAAATCTAAGCAACATGAACATACCACTACTGACCGATGGGCTTAGAAGTTATTTAATTGGCAGTTGGGTGACCAGCTTTTGAATTAGACTCATCTCCAACTCTTTCCATTCAAGGCACCAATGGTTGAAGAAAACTATATATGGAACACATCCCCGTATTGCATGGTTAAAGGAAACTGTACTTGAACATGACTCTTATATGGAAGGACATTAACAAAGATTTGGATGCCTTATGAACTGTACAACCTTTCACCTTAGTAAAGGAAATAGTATTAGATTGTGGAAGGATAGTTAGATAGACTCAATCTCTCTAGCTTATCTTTCTAAGGATCTATATGGCCAAGCAATTGTAAAGCACTTAGCAGTAGTGCTTGTTTGAAAAGATGGAGTGGAAATTAATCTGTATAGGTTGAACACCTACAATTGCAGTAGCTTGAAAGCCTCTTAGCATTCATTCAACCTTTATCTTTAGCAAATGTTCCTATCTGGAAGACCAATAAAATCAACAAGTACGGCACTAATTCTTGCTACAACTTTATTAACTTTAGAAGCATTAGATACCCTTCCTATAATCAAGTTTAAAGGTTTTAATTCCAGAAAAAGTGAAGATATTCTTTTGACTAGCTCTTCTTAATAAGTTGCATATGAGAAAAGTTCAAGCCATGAAAGGATGTCCTATGAGTTTTAAATGTGTGCTATATAATACTAACTAGGAATCTGTTGATCGTTTATTTATTGAATGCCCCTTCGCTTGTACGATATAAGAGTCTCTAACCTTCTTGTGTCGAACCAAATCCTATTCCATTAAGCATAAATAGCCTTTGGCAAAAAAACAAAAAACAAAGTACCAGTCAAATGTAAGAAAATATTGGTATTAATTGATGATGTTCATATACTGTGGTAAAATAAGAAGAACCTAAGAATCTTTCACAATAAGATTTCTTCATACTCTTCAATCATTTACATTATTATCAATAGTTTCACCATACGAGGCAAGATTTGCCTCGAGAAATGAATGGATAGTCACCAAAAAATTTTATAATCTACTTTCTTCCTCTGTAATCTCTCCTACATAAATAGCTTTATATCTAATAAAGGTCATTGAACTAATTATTTGGCAGCAGCACCTAACAAAGAGCTTCCTGAAGTGCATCCAAATATCTTAAAACTACGTAAAAAATATCAATATTTCTTGTACGTGAAAACTTTCATATTCCAAAAGATCCTTTCATAATCGTACTATTTTTCTAATAAGCAGAACTCCTTCAACACCTTACAATCTGCCAATTTGAAATCCAAGAAAACTTTATCATGGATTCATTTACTTTCATTTATCTTGTTAAAATCAATTTAGTGATGATAGCAACTCCATATAGATAAGACTGACATGAATGCTTTAACTAAGTCATACTACCAAAATCCTGAAGCAGTGCGGATGGAGGACCAGTTTCATTTAAACCAACCTGACTCGTGTCTCAGAACTCTCAGGTCCAATAGCACCAGAGTTGGGTCGACCGTCCTAGTAGATGTTCGAGACCTATCGAACTCCAAACAAATGCTGAGACCGTGAGACTCCGCGAAGCTATGTCTATTGATCATTTAAACAAACAGATGCCATGCACTGCAAGCCATACCACTCTTCCCGTGGAAGGATCATCATGGTGTTCCGTTCCACCGTTGTATTCGTCGAACAGATGACGAAGTTCCGAGCGCGCTACCGGTACCTCGCCACTCCGCCGTCTTTCTCTCGCCCCGGCAGCGGCGAGGGCGGCCGCCAGTAGATTACGATAGGACGCCGAGTTCGCCCGACACCTGGACACTGGACACCGACCGCTCCCACGGTGCATCCGATAAAGCGTCCCCTTCGAAGTAGTGGTCAAATGAAGATGTTCGCATACGTCTTTTTATGCGAATTTACGTTGGCTTAGAAATTTTATGCACCGCTCCGCACGTTCATATGTACGAAAATTATATACGGACGGAAGTATATATTTTATGCAGATTTTACTACCAAAAATTTATGCGCTCAACTGTCCGCATACGAATTTTAAATGAGCTGGCATCCGTCTAATTTTTCTGTGGTTCCTGGTTTACGCATAATTATTTTATGCATTTATCTTCACGTAGCATGTTTAACAATGTTGCTTATTTTTTAAATAAAAATGAATTAAAATCTGGCTGAGACATGAAGTTAAAATCTGGCTCGTTATTATTTTTTTTTACAGGTGGGTGATCACACTATTATAGTACGAGTTAACCCTAATAGATTAAAAAACATGATTTGTTTAAGTACAAAAGGATGGGGTCTTTTGGTTCCAAATCAAAAAACCAGCATATGGGCCACAGATGCCGCCACCTGTCAGCCGCAAATTGACTTTTTATAACATGAAAGATTTCGACTTTGTGTACATCTTGAAAGGTAGACCAGATGTCATGGAGCAGCGGATTGATTAGGACTTGATTGCAGCTTTCCTTTCGTAGCCATCGATGACAGTAAGAGAGTCCCCCTCGATGAGGAGACTATGAGTATGAAGAATCCAAGTAGCGTAGGAAATACCGGCACAAATTACATAAAGCTCAGCCAAAGGGACAAGTCTAGGATGCCAAGACCTCCCACCATCAACAAACTCCATCGATCCCTCGGATAATAAAAGCTGAACCTGCTAATCTTCTCCAAACACTCCCATCGAAGTTGATTTTAACAAACCCTAGGAGGGCTCCCAAGAGATGAAGATCGTATACCGGTTCGCTACCGAAGCAGCAGGGGATCCCCAGTAGCCAGAGCTGTCAGAATCAAAAGCATTGCGATTTCATCGATAAAGATATGCTTTCGCACAATCCTATGGGAGGAGATAACATCATCAGTGAAGATAAGCAGATTCCATAATAGTTGGGCACCGAGCCGTGCCGCCCATGGGCAGCACATCCATTAAGTCGTGCCATGCCGAGCTCGAAAAATTCGGTTTGTCAGCCCAACCCGGCACGGCCCATGGGCCTGGACCATGCCGGCCCACAGGGCTTGGGTCGGCACGATCCATAAGGGCCTGGGCCGGCACGGCCCATAAGGGTTGATAAAAAAATTTTGTAATTTTTTTTAATATTAAAAAATTATTAAAATAAAAGAATTTATTAATATGAAGCCATCTTAAAGGTAGGGGTTTGGCATAGACCCTTATCAGTTTATTAATTTAAAATTAAAATGGTACATAAAGGGAGGAGGTAGGCCTGACCTCCAGAATACAATAAGAAATGAGAAAAAATAGAGATGACTTACTTTAATAATTAAAATATATGTATATGATTATAAAAATAAAGATGACTCACTCATCAATAGTATTTATGTCATCATCATCTTTACTGGTTAAGTCATGTCCACCTTTATCTTGAAGCCTCGTCATAGCATCCAACCAATCTTTGAAGCAGAGAAGCATCTCAACTGTCTCGCCAGTCATCCTACTTCTCGTTTCGTTTAGAACATCGGCCTGCACTGAAAGCGGATTTTGATGCTAATGTGGATATCGACAGCTAAAATATCCCATGCAATAGCAGACATAACAGGATATTGATTTCTAATACTCTTCTACCAAGCTAATACATCTAGATTTTCTATTTGATCTTCATCATATACAAAATGAAGATTATTTAGTAAATAAAATTCTAATTCATTACTTAAAGATGAAGAAGATGAAGATGAAGAAGATGATGAAGCATGTGTGTGCCTTCTAATGAATAAAAAATAGATGACGAACGAGATCTAGAAGAAGAAGTACAGCTTTGAGCAGGTATTCTAGATCTACGAATTTTGTCATCATATAAAACATAAATACCATTAAGAAGTCGTGTTATCTCATATTTAGTAGGTTCAGGATTTTGATTCATGTTTTCATAATATTCATCAATTAAAATATTTACGCCATTTAATTTAACTCTAGGATAAAAAACAACAGCTAAGTTATGCAAAGAAATATCCTATTCCAATATTCATTCCATTTAGTTTCAATATGATGTTTAATAGGTATTAAAATATCATCATTTCTATATTCTTTAAAATTTTCACTAATTACATATGCTTTTGTAAAAATGAACAAAAAGTTGGATAATAAATACCAGAAAGAACATTTGTAGCATCATAAAAAGTAACAAAAAAAATCTTCTAAAATTTTACCTTGATTCCAATCAGTTTCAGTCAATGTAAATCCTAATCCATGATCATTAATATAAGCACTTAATAAGTTCTTATATGGATATACATTATGTATCATGGTATATGTACTATTCCAATGAGTAATTACATCAAGTTTAAATTTTTTAAATGTTTACTATGATCTACACTTAATTGTTTAAATTCTTGAAGTCTTGCTCTTAAAATGAATAAAAGAAACTGCATTTCTAATTTTTGAAATAACCTCTTGAATTATGTTCCAGATTGAACAAAAAGATTTAATATATGACATGCACATCTAATATGAAATAATTGTCCATTTAAAATGGGATGCAAAGAGTCATTTAATAATATAAATTATTATTAGATGCATTATCAAAAGTAATAGTATTATTTTATTATTTATATTATATGAGCATGCAGTTTGATAAATAGTATTTGAAATTTGTTATCGGAAAATCAAAAAGCACAAAAGCAATAATTCGTTTATTTAGTTACCAATCATTATCATAATGAGCAGTAATAGCAATAAAACAATTACTATCTACATATGACCAAATATCAAAGTTAAAGAAATTCTAGCATTTAAATTTGAAAGCGTTTCGATTAAACTTTATTTCATTGCTAAAAAGTTTGTCATAGCCACTCTTCTAAATGCACGCATAGTAGTTTTTCTATAAGCAGGTTGTAGGCCTAATTGAATATAATGTTCAAAATTATAAGATTCACATAAACTAAAAGGTAATTCATCATGAACCATTATCTTACAAGTAATTTCCTCTAATTTTTATGGTTATATGCAAAATTACCTATAAGTGATCCCTCTTGTATATTAAGGGTACTTTGCTGACGGGAAAATATATCCTATGAGTCTCTTGATGTCTTTTTAAATGCCCTGTTCCCCAAGTACTAGTACAACTGTAATGTTTTGCACATCTTCTACATTTTGCTTTGTAGACTCCATCAACCATAATTCTATCGAAATCATTCCAAACATTACTAGTCCTCTTACGAGAAGGGGTTTGGCATTCACTGACACTGGCTCTAGAGGGAACTTGGGGTTGGGGTTGGGGATTAGTTTCTTCACCCTCAGAAAAAGGGTGGATGCCAAAATTATTTTCGTTATAAGATGCCATATCTAAAATTTTTAATTAATGAATGCAAAAAAAATTAAAACTAACCACAAGAAGGAATTGAGAAGAGGATCAGAGGTGGAAGCATGGAGCCGAGATTTGTGAGCTTCCTCTTGTGCTCTTGCCAGTCACCTCTCAACAAGAAGTGACATCCTTTCTCTTGTACTTCTCAACAAGAACCTCCTCTTGTGTAGCACTTGAACACTTGCTAGAGACTTGCCACTTGACAGAACACTTGCAAACTAAAAATTAAATTGCTAGAGCTTGCTAGAAGAGAGAAATAGTGGTAGTAAAGAAGGAGAGAAGAGTTGGTTTGGTGTGGTGAGAATGAGGGAGGAATGGGCTATTTATAGAAGTCTCAATTTTTTTTCAAAAATACCCTTCAATATAGCTGTTATATGGCTGTTGAGGGGGGTAAAATGGTCAAACCCCCCCCCCCCTAACGGCTATATATTCAACGGCTAGAAATGGCGTTATAGTCGTTAGGAGCCATGCTAGGCAAGGCCCCTAGACGGCCCACCATGGGCCGTGCTTGGGCCGGCATGGGGCCTGATTTTTTTTGGCGGTGTCGTGCCCGGCATGGCCCATTTGTTACTGGGCCGTGCTAGGCATGACACGGCTATGGGAGCGGCCCGGTGGGCCTGGGCGTGCCGTGCTAGGCACAATCCAGTGCCTAACTCTATTCCATGATAACCATATCTGATAGGCTGTAGCAGCCCAAAGGGCACCCTTCTGCTAGTTACCCCTCCGAAGATTGCATAGGAAAAGGGACCACCAAGAACCCGTATCATCCGCTCTGCAGTAGTAACTCATCATCTACCTGATTCATCTTGCTATGGGGCAGATGAAGATGACGTGGTATGTAGTCTCCTTCTCCTGTCCACACAATGGGCAAGTAGCCTGGATGAACAGTCCCCTTCCAGAAAGCAGGAAACATATAGGAAGACAGTCCCACACAAGCTTTCATATAAAGAGCTAAACTCTGGGATGGATGGGGAGCTTCTAAATTCACACGGCATCCATCGTACACTGAGCTGTGGCCTATAAACTTTCATAAGGTCCTTGGTAGGAGCCCTAGAAAGATATGATCTTCGTATAATCTGGTCTTGGCTATATGCCCCGAAATGAGCGGAATAGAAAGTATCCGATGAAATAGCTCCTCACCAAATAGATGGGTCACCATGGGAGTGTGCAGGAGAAGGGATCCGAGAGATCAAATCATTGACCCTCATGCTGC
Organism: Calamus simplicifolius; assembly: GCA_900491605.1. Lineage (NCBI taxonomy): Eukaryota > Viridiplantae > Streptophyta > Magnoliopsida > Arecales > Arecaceae > Calamus > Calamus simplicifolius. The sequence continues at coordinate 109,144 of UESW01002136.1, read as the reverse complement.
TTAGAACATCAATGCTAATGAAAGTAGGCCATCAAGAGAGAGGGAGGTCAACAATCCACGTATCCTGAACAACATCAACCGCATAGCCATCTTCAATCATCCATGATATGTTGTTCAGGATGTTAACAAACCTCTTTCCAAAAGAAAGAATATCCAAAGGCTGAAAATCCATGAAAGGAGTCTAGTCATCGTATCCAGCACGCATAAAAGAGAAGAGTACGAATCAAGTAGAAACTGTGTAACATACCTAATAATTAGAGTCTCTTTTCTTACTATCAAAGATTGAATTCAAGACCACCTTCAAAATTTGGCATGCAAACATGTCTCGCGCTTGTAGATAAATACCTGGCTTGTTATTCGCCGTTGCTGATCAGACGCATGAAATGAGTTTTTTTAAACCGGTGCCAAAAAGGCACCGGTTTTAGAAAAAAGGGATGGGAACAAAGTTTATTGTAAAACTGATGTTAAAGTGAAAAAACACCATTTGAAATGACGTTTTTACTTCACCTTCTCACCCTCGTGCGCCACATCAGCGAAAGCCTTCCACTGGCGTGAAAGAAGGCGGACTAGAAATCGCCAGGTGATTTCAGTGCAAAAATCGTCACTTGAAGTGGCGATTTCATGACCACTAAAATCGTCACTTGAAGTGGTAATTTCAGTAGAGAAATCGTCACTCCAAGTGGCGATTTCCTTTTGACCAAGCAAATTACTTACGGTGCAATTAATAAGAGGAGAAGAAATGAAACAATACGGTTATCCTTAAATAATTGATAACTATTCAAAAACTCTTAATTCTAAAAATGGTTATCCTTAAGTTTATAATTATGATTTAAAATATTTACCTATTTAATTGAACACATTATAAATAAGAATCAATCAAGATAAAAAATAAAAAAGATATAATTAGAGAAAAAAAGAGAGAAAACTTGGTTGTTAAGATAAAAAATGAAGAATTAATTTAAATTAGAACCCATATAATAAATTTATAATGATAATTAGAATGAAAAAAAATATTATAAAAATTATAGATTGAAAAAAATTAAATCCTAAACTCAATAGAACTTAATTGATCCCGTTAGATGTAACCCATCCAACAACCCACGAATTCTTTATGGCTCACCCGGACCTAACATAATGGCTTCCACATGCGATGCCTCTTTTTTTTTTTAACTCGATCATCATGTTAGGTCCGGTGAGTCATAAAGAATTCGTGGGTTTTTGGGTGGTTACATCTAACGGCATTTAATTGGACAATTTAAGTTCTGAGTTGAGTTTAGGATTTAATTTTTTTCAATCTATAATTTTTATAATATTTTTTTTATTCTAATTATCATTATAAATTTATTATATGGGTTTTAATTTAAATTAATTCTTCCTTTTTTTATCTTAACAACCAAGTCTTCTCTCATTTTTTTTCTCTAATTATATATATATTTTTATTTATCTTGATTGATTCTTATTTATAATATGTTCAATTAAATTGGTAAATATTTTAAATATTATAATTATAAATTTAAGATAACTATTTACATAATTAAAGTTTTTGAATAGAAACTTATATTTAAATTGATTCCATTTATTATTATTAAAAGTCATCGTTTCGCCTCTTCTTTTTTTATTAATTGTACAGTAAGTAATTTGCTTGGTCTAACTTACCGTGGGTTTCAGTGGTCATGAAATTGTACTGTACACTGAAATTGTCACTTCATATTCACTCGAAGTGATGATTTTTAATCCATCTTCTTTCGGATGAAGCGAAAAATATTATTTCAAATAACGTTTTTTACTCTAACATCAGTTTAACAGTAAGCTTTGTTTAAAAACGACTCCGCTTGAAGTTATCGCCGTGAGATTTGCCTGCACGGATGTCCATGCGCCCCCAAGAGCGGCTGAGAACCCCATCGGAGCGAAAACGCCGCTAGGTATAAAGATATTTTCGACCTCATCAGTCTCCCGCTTTCGGCCACTCTCACCGTTTCTTTCTCGCCATGGAGGCTCTCGCTCCGGCGAGGTCGCTTGCGATCTCCCGCGCCTCAACTGGCGCTTCGCCTGCCTTTCCAGTGAGGCTCTGCGCCTCCTGCGGTCTCACCGGCTTCGGCCGCGGGTGGCCGCCGCTTCGTCTCTGGGCGGTAACGGCTTTGAAGGCGAACGGCCACCACGATCCGCGGCGGGACTCGGATCCCGTGGAAGTTATCGGGATTGGGAGCAGGAAGGACGCCGTCATCGATTTCTGTCTGGGTTCTCGTTCTTTCTCCTCCTCTCGCCTTCGTTTCTGGTGAGAAATTTTCCACTTTTGTTCTCTTAATTCTTCTTTCTTCGGCTTGTTTATCGCAAATCGATAGGAGAAGTGGAAAGGAAAGAGGAAAGAAGCTAAGAATCCAAAATAAATTGTTAAACGTTCTAATTGCATTTAATCTGGTGCAAATTCTTTTGTTAATCTTGACCGAAGACAATGCGTGACCTAATAATATCATTTTTTTATGAATAGTGGTTATAAGTTTGTGCTTTTATAGGTTGAGCATCTAATTTAATAAAGAAAATTCCATTGATCCCAAGAATTCCTAGACACTCTTAAGTAATTCTTAAGTAATGGGGATTTGTATATGAATTTTGGTTGAAGAATGATATTGTGGTATTTTATTGGCGATCTTTGTCTGCAAAGGATGTCTCTTGTCAACTGGAGCATGGTGCTTCGGACTAATTTTACTTTCGCTATCTCTGATTTCAAATTGCCGACTCATATTGTATATGTATGAGATTGGCCTTGGCACCGTAATTATTAGGCGTGTCTGTGAGGGTTCAGGTTTAAAACTTTAAATGCTATGCTAATGTGAATGGATGACAGGCTTATGAATTTCCTGCAGCTATTCCATACTAGTCTTTCTCAAAAGAAAAAGGGAAGAAGTTATCAAAAAGAAGGTCAAGTATGTGCAATATATTCTATACAGAGAGTTTTTTATTTTAGATTTCATCTGAATGTATTGCATTGACCCACTAGAACACATTGAAGAGAGTTTTTTTCATAAGATAGTATAATTCCCTTGATTCTGAATTTGCAAAAATGCTGGAGTTTCAGCTTAGGGAAATTGCTTGAGAAGACTCAGTGAGTGGTAACTGCCTTGTGGAAAATTCTATGGTATTAACACTGACTTCTGCAAAAAATGTGCTCATTTTTGGTGTTGTTAAAGCTTGATGGAGATAACAAATGATGCCTGTAGGTGGAGATACAAGCCTTAGGAACTCTCTCTGTTAGATCCTGCTATATTTTCCCTATTCTTGGGTTTGGAACCCTTCTTCACATGTTTCAAGCTTTCTACTGGTTGGTGATTTCTTGGTCGAATTTTACCAATTAACTTGGTCTTTGAAGGGTTCACATGAAGAAGAAATACCTTTCTATGTTATGTAGGTAATGAATTGAAGGTTTGGTTTTCCTTAGTCCATCTAGCGGCTCATTCTAGACAGAACAGTTTTGAATGCCCCATCACTTGTTCTTGTTATTTTTTTCCTTCTTTCTGGATTCTTTATAACAAATTCATTTTTCTGGCCTCCTTTGTCACAAATTCACTATACAAGAAATCATGGACTATGATTCCATCTGTGTGTGTGTGTGTTCCATGTGTGTGTGCGTGTGTGCAAGTGCGTTCCTCCAATCAATCAGATTCACATTTCATCACAGTAGCTTGGTGATTGATTTTGAAACCATGATGTTTGCAATTTTGCTCTTCAATATATATGCACATGTCTCTCCCTCCCCCCTATCTATCCTTGCCTACATGCTTGCATTTTTGTGGTGTGTATATTGTATATACATGGAGAGTGAGAGATAGATGGATGGATAGATAGAGATAGACATAGAGATGGAGAGACGTGCAAATAAATAAACATGTACATACACATACATAGTTGGATGGAAACCAGAAATAGTTGAGCCAACAGGGAAAGGAAATGTGATAAGATGAAGTTCCATGAAACTTGAGGAACTATTTGAAATTTCTTAGGTTGCATTCTTTTCTAAGATACATAATAATTGAGATTCAAATGATATCCCATAGTGCATATTATTTGCAGATGATATAGTGTTGATTGATGAAACTAAATCTGTAGTAAATGCTAAGCTAGAGATTTGGAGAGAGGCTTTAGAATCTAAAGGTTTTAAGATTAGTAGAACTAAAACTGAATACATGAAATGTAATTTTAGTGGGAGTAGAAATACAAATGAAGAAACAGTGAATATTGCAAGCCAAGAGATACCAAGGAGTAAAAAATTTAGGTATTTGGGATCAATTATTCAGCAAGAAGATAAATAGGTGAAGATGTGAATCATAGAGTTAAAGCATAATGGATTAAGTGTATGAGTGCTTTGGGAGTATTGTATGATCGGTGCATCCCATTAAAATTAAAAAAAAATTCATAAAACCGTTATTAGGCCAGCTATGCTATATGCAACAGAGTGTTGGGCAATACTGAAACAACATGTTACGGTGGTTTGGACATATACAATGAAGACCTTTAGATGCTCCAATTAGAAAGTGTGATCTTTTAACAATTCATGGTAAGGATAGAAGTAGAGGTAGACCTAAACTAATATGAACATAAATAATTAAAAAAGATATAACTATTTGTAATTTGAATGTTGACTTAGCCCTGAATAGAGCAGAGTGAAGGAAGCAGATTCATGTAGCCGACCCCATGTAGTTAGAAAAAGGCTTAGATGAGTTGAGTTGAGTTGAGTATAATAATAATTGAGATTCAAAGAGATTTAAATTGCATTATTCTGGCTAAGGAGCTTGATATTTAAGGGAAAAGATAGAAATGAGAAAAAACTCGATCCAATTGACTGGAAAAAAATTATTGGTGAGAAATCTGAAAGAGGCTTTTTGAAGGGCTGTCAAGCCTTGTCGGCATTACCTTGGTTGATTAATTAAAGAAATTGTAATTTGATCTTATGAGTCATTTTTATTTTGTCAACTCTTGGAAGTCATAATAACAATAACAAAGCCTTAATTCCAAACTAGTTGGGTCAGCTAACTCTTGGAAGTCCTTTCGGGTTAGCTAACTCTTGGAAGTCCTTACATGAATATGATACCCTTTATATATGCAGAAAAACTCACCAGAATATAATTTTAATAATATCAGGAATTGACTGTCGAATTAAAAATATTTAACAAGTGAGAATATGGTAGCAGTTTGAGCAAGAATATGAGGGTCAGAATGCAATGGTTTTATAATTATCTGAATTTCTTTTTTCTCGTCTTATTTGAAGCAGTATACAAACAGCATCCACACTAATGCTTAATACTTCTACTTCTTTGTTATATTTTTCCAGTTACTGATATGATATGTTATGGACATCTGGGACAAATCTTGACAGTTATGGTGAAGAGAAGTATATGGCTTGCAAATCAATTAGTGCCTAACTTAGGAAACTCCTATTTGTGTTGTTGACATATCACACTACTTTTTCCCATGTTTTGGGTGCTTGTTATTTTATTTTGCAATCCATAATTTTGCCATCAAATGGGTTTTTGTAGTTTTTTTAAAATATTGTAGGATTCTTTAATCGATAAAGAAAAAGAGAATTTGAATTGTTTCCAGAAGCTTTGGTTTAAGTGATTTAAACTTTGCTAAGGCATGATAAGATCATATTTATAAATGAATTTTCCTTTTGGATCATATCATCAACAAATGCAATTTTAATTCTTGCCTTGAATCTTGATGCTAGCAATACTCTACGAGTTCTAGTATCTCAAAACTAGCATTTGGTTTGTGCATTGCATAAGAGAGTTGCCCTTGAGATGCGAGGTGCAAGAGGAGCAATGCTAAGTTGTTCCGATACATCACCTATTCATGTACCCTTGCATTGTGGGAGGAGGTTGTTGATGTGATTCTCAAGGATAGGGCACCACATCAGGGCCATGTCGTGCAGGTGCTGGAGTGTTTGAATGGTGCTGTTCCATTGCACTTTCCTAGGAGAGGTATAGGAGGAAGTGCGTGCTGGAGTTTGCCCAACTTCCGTGTGTAGGGGGTTTCTAGTGATTGTTTTTTCATTCTTGGAATAGAGTGATGGCTTTTGGAATAGGTGCAAAGCAAGGGTTAGATAAATGTGAATTGAATGGTCAATTTGCCATGCAGAAATAGGAAGCATGGAGTTGTGATTCACCATAAAGGGTAGGTTGGGAATTTATGAAAAGGTAAACTCACCTGAGGATGGCTTCACAACCATGAGCATTCATATTATTATAACTAGAGCCTTGCACATGTGATGCATGTGACTCACAAGAATTGAGAAATGTGGTGGTGCACATCAAAGAAAAGAAAAAAAAGGATTACTTGTGGCTGTGGGGAAAAAAGAGTAAACTATTGAAAAGAGTTGGAGAATTTGAGTGCCTCATGGTGGAGTTGAACTGTGGGGTGGAGGTGCACCTCTAGAATTGTCATTGTTACAGGAGATAGAGGTGTTGGTCAAGAATATATATAATTATCACTAAAATTTCTTATATGCAAAATATTTCTCTATGCAGAAGCTGTGCGCAAGAAGTGTTTAGGTGTCATCTATCAATTTACATCTTTGTTGCATAATTTGCATTGAAAATTTAATCATAATGTTTATTGACCTGATAATACTTAAAAAAAAATCAAAAAATATGTTTATTAACCGGTAGCAGTACTGATGATCTTATCATATTCCCCCTTTTTTGGAATATTGACAAATTTCTTGAACTTGTTGCTTAAATTTGTGCACAGGTTTTATTTTTCTCATTTCAGCTGGTAAATTTGAGTGCTTTTATAGCTTGTAGCTTTCATCTACAACAATATGGAGAGCTTTTGTTTTGATATCACCCTGCTTGTTTTTTTCATGTGCTTATCCTTCCTTTTGTGACATGAACTTTTGTTGTAGGACTATTCATACGAGAGATAATCTCAAGGTGCAGTTACTACAAAGATGTCGTGGAACAGGTATCTTTTTCTCCAAATTGTTGGTTATGCTAAACTCAAAAGTTCTTGAACGTGGGGTCAATTTGGTGAGACTTCTGTATTAAATGCTGAGTAGTTCTCTACATTGTGGACTTAGAGGGTGCCATTTGGTTGAGTTTTTCTCCAAATTGTTGGTTATGCTAATGACTCAAAAGTTCTTGAACGTGGGGTCAATTTGGTGAGACTTCTGTATTAAATGCTGAGTAGTTCTCTACATTGTGCAATATCAAATCTTATTATGACTTAGAGGGTGCCATTTGTGTTGAGTTTGTAAAGTCTCATAACGTGAATACATGAGAAATGGGTTAGATCCCACCTTCATCCTAATTTGGCCTGGTTTCCACTCATTTAATTCTCAAAAAACAGAAAAAAAAAACCTAGATCTAGATGACATGGAGATTATTTTAGTAGCAAAAAGATCCTGATCGATGTGAAATGGGTTGGATCCTACTTTGGTCGGGCTTTTAATCATTCTCATAAAAACCTGACCATCCATAAAATCATATTTTTGTATGATGAGTTGGTTTGGAAAACATAAAAAGGGCATGGTGAAGTTGCAGAGAAACAAGACGCCATGAAGGTGATGCATTCACCTTATGTTGTGGCCAGTAACTGGTTGGACATTGGAAAGTAAGATGTGGTAACTGGGGTGCGGAGGAAGACAAAGTATAGAATGAGGTGCATGACAACCTTAACCCTAACTAGAGGTCATGCAATCTCGATCATAGTGTCCACAGCCATGACTTATAGATATGATATAATTTATATCCAAGAATGATTACAATGGATCATGCAAGGAAATAAACATTCATGGCTGGGATTGACATCATTTGTTGATTAAGATGAGGTAAGCTTTTTGATCTAGTAAAGAAATCATGGAATTCTTGATAAGGGAGGAGAGTTTTGATGACTTGGGGCACCAATGGGAAAGAGAATATTAAAAAGGTGGAGCCATTTATAAGCAAAGAAAATTGAGAATTGTTACCTCTAAGAAAATCATGGATCTTGGAGGAGGCTGTGGCCCCCTCAAGCTTCTTCTCAGATCCACTCTTGTGTGTAAATAATGTCTTACAACGTTACTTTTATACAATTTTGAGTATAGATTGACCATTTTGTATTGTAATTGTTTTTGGCCTAATCATTATTGGCATCATAAATCTTGATTTCTTTATATAATGTTTAGGAAAAAAAATAACTGTTATCCTGTTTTGCTTTCAGATGTGGTTCTCAGAAATATGGAATTTCCGTTATCGCTGCATCCATGTCCTCCAGCTGTCATTCTTGTTTGTACACTTCTCACCTTCAATTCTTGCTTCTTTTATCTCCCCTTTATCATTGGTGCTACAAATTATAATCATAGCAATGTTACCCATATCTGATGTGACAGGGGCTTTTTACTAGCTAACTGCCAGGCCTAGTCACTTGCAGATATAAATTGATTTATCACATATAGAGTTAACAGTGCAAGAGTGCTTTTGAGCATTTTGCTATACACTATGTTTGATTCATCCATATGATCTAGTTATTAGATAGAACTCCTTCCACACAAATTTCTACGCAATTCCTGAGTAGGTAATAATTGTTGTAGCTTCCAATTGCAGTCCATTTAGCTGATCTTCATATGCAATGACCCCCTGCCCTACCCCATGTGCGCTCGTGCGCACAGAAAAAAAAAAGCCAAAAATAAGGGAAAAGATGAAAACAGTAGCAAAAGAAGAAGACATGCACACCAACCAAAATAAATAATTACATAAAACCTACAACGCAGCAATGAACAAGCTTTGTTGCCCTTCTAAGCATGCATTCTACCTTTGAGAGGTTACAAGACTAAAAGCCCAATAATCTGAAGTCAATTACATAGCATTTAGTCTATTTTGAAGTAGTAGTTTCATGAACTAGCAGAATTCTGAAACATATAAGAATGTTTTTAATTTTCCTGCAATGGCAATACAATACCTGGATCTCCTTCTCAATGTATCAACTGTAGAATCAAATTGCATAGAAAGAGTTATACTACTGACCAGATTTAAATATATGGTTGAAAACTTAATGAAATATTGGTCTGTAACAGTTATTCATCTATTACTATTTTAGGTGGCCAGCGCAGGGCATGGTTTGGATCATATTACTGCAATAGAGCTTCTAAATGCTGTAAAATTATCGGGTGGATTAGCTTGTGCTATTCTTTTGAAGCCCTTCAATTTTGAGGGACAAAGACGGAAAGAGGAGGTAATATTATCTTTTGCAAGTTTACTGTATCATTCTTGATCTCTAGATTTCTATCTCATCTTGTTTAGCGCTTGAACACCTGAATGTTGGAGTCTCATTACTTGTGTTGTAGCATCCTTTAAAAGGAAGTGCTTCAATGTTCTGAGCCAGGTGCTGATATATCATATTATATAAGTAGGGAAGCCATTCTTGAATTTTTTTTAAGGAGTGTCATGTAATATCCAGCCTCCAAAAATGTTGGCACTCATATATTCTGGAAAAGAAAAGAGAGAGAAAAGTGTCTTGATAACTTGGCAACTATCATTTCTAATTTATAGTAATGTGAAAATGCTGCACAACATTGTTGCCTTTTCTTTCTTTAAAAACATTTATGTCTGGATGATGGTTGAATATGCAGGTATTTGAATTGATAAACCAACTTGAAGAATGCTCCCACTTACAAATTGGTAATATTTTTCTTTTGGATTATAAATTTTCCTTAGAATTTTTTTTACATGTTTATGCTCACTGTTATAAAGCAAACTCTAGATGTGACACTTATGTGTCTCTACCTTATTGGTCTCCACCCTTTGTATTGTGTTCTCTAAGGACAGTGCTTGAGTGTGTGCCTCCTATTTTATATGCTGCCTTTATAGCAAGGACATCCCTTCTATTCATTAAAATGATTATAGAAGACATAAAGGAAGGGCATGAGACTAAGTGGAACTTACATTGATCAAATCTACTTTAAAAAGTCTTGCTCAATAGGATCATGGTCATCCATCAAATTATCCCTTGAATAAATCATGTGTACTGCATTTGTCATGTGCCATACTATAGATTGTATTGTACACTTCAAAAATTATGCATGTTTAGAAACAACACTATCTTCTAGGTTTATCTTTTAAAAAATGATATTCTGCATCTTGCATCTTTAATTGTTTTAAAATGACAAAAAGAAAAAAAAAATCTCCTATTTGGTGTGCACCAATGTATCTTGATATTTGAATAGCCCAAGATATTTTGCTTTTATATTACGCTTTTAAGTCCAACAATGGTCCATATTATACTATCATTGCAGCAATACATGATGTTAATCTACTTGAGTCTTCGGACATTATGTGCCTTAAACATGCCTTTGTATTGACATGCTTCGTATTATCTGTGCACTCATTAAGAGTACATCTTATTATCTTGCTTTGGTTGCTTAAGATCTAATGCTTTGATATGTATCATATTACTTAACCATGAGCTTACTTCACAACTATTTGAACAGCATAGGTTGCTTTATCTACTAATATGATTTTTTTTTTCACTCCTTGACTTTCAGTAGTGGAAACGGATTCTTTACTTGAAAAAGAAGTACAAACTCTTGCCGAAGCTTTAGAAAGTGCAAATAATGCTGTCTTCTTGGCTATGAGCACAATATCTAATATGATTTCTGTAAGTTCACTTGTGATCTTAAATCTTCTGCCTCATTTGGCCTCATTGTAACTGTGAGTTTTCAGGAGACACATCTGAAGTTTCAAAATTCACCAGATGGTGAAATCAAGGAAGTCAAACCACTGGAGGTTGTAAAAGTAGGATATCACCTTCCATCTGCTATTCATTCTCCCTATTTGTCAATTTGTCATTTTATTGTTATCCTTTTTTATAGATTTTAGGGTTTTTGAAGCCAATACTTTTATTAACAGCTTCTAGAAAGCTATGGAGAAGCTAAATTTGGTTTTGGAGCTGGTTACAACATTAAATCAGCAATTACTCAAGCTGTCCTTCATTGCCCTTTTCTTAGTGGTGGAATAAAGGTACAAGGTTTCTTTAATGATTACATCTCCTTTTCTCTGTGGCATTAGATTTCCCTTTGCAACTTATTGCATAACACTATATATATAAATTTTGCATAATATTTTAATTATCTGCCTTTCTTATTTCATGTCTGGCACTTCAGGATACTTTGGACATAGGGTTGCAAAGGGTTTTGGTGAGGTTATGGATTTGTTTGACTGAAATTTAACCATATATAAGTTTTTGTCCAAAGAAATTGGTCCAATCTTACCTGTCTGTAAATTGGGTTATATCTTTTTACATGTTAGCTTTGGATACCAATAGTGTTCAGAATAGGTCAAGTTTCAGCCATTCATTTTATTAGGGTAAGCACAAAAGAAAATTCATTCTTTGTATCTAGAAAAGCATGATTATAGATGTCTGAACCTATACTACTTTAAATGCTTTGAAATTGCATGTGTTGATGTGCTTACGCTGCCAAGTTCGTAGTATCTGCTCTTGTTATTTTGTTTGACAAAAAAAAAAAAAAAAATCGAATGGGACCACATGAGGTTATCTTCAAATGGGGAGTTGTGAAGGTTCTTTCTTTGTGAAGGATGTTTTGCAATAGTAATACGTGAGTTGAGCTACACATTTCGCTTCTTTGAAAAGCTTGACTCCTCACTCCCCTATTTGTTTGGTCAGTAAATTCAAGTGGAGGTGGCTTGGTTGTTTGGTTATGATGATGGTGGTGGAATCAATAGTAACGGTTTAGATAGTCAAACAACTTATCTGTAGATACCAACAAAGGATTGAACTTAATGATATTGTTTTGGTATTACATTCAAGGATAATCTTGACTATAAAACAATTTAGATGAGGGTTTTTGTATTTAATCAAACACAAGAAGTCCTATTTAAATACAATTCAACTCAATTTATTCAAGCCTTTTTCCAATTACATGGGGTCGGCTACATGAATCTGCTTTCTCCACTCTTTTATTCAGGACTAAGTCGACACTCAAATTATAAATAGTTATCTTTTTTAATTATTTCTGTCCATATTAGTTTAGGTCTACGGTCTACCTCTATTCTATCCTTACCATGGATTCCTATTTGAATAGTGAATGCAAATTTTCTATTTGAAATTCTTGACATCATGAAGCCTTCCTCAGATCTATTGAATTCTTTAAACTTCTTGTACAATTAGTAATATGATGGTGTTTCTTTTATCCCTACAACTTTCAATTTATTGTACACCTTATCTTAGTATGCGCATGTTATGCGTCTCTATTCTACTAATATATTTTAAGTTCTTTGCTTCTGTAGATCTATCAACTCTCTCAAACTCAGGCCAAACATTGACTTGGTCAAGGAGCTAAATCATTGGGTCGACTACTTATAGCATAATATACAAAATAATAGAAAATAATCATCTTGTACAAGCAAGGAGATGACTGCAAAGTCCTCTTGAGTTCTTTCTTTTTAAGGAGATAATTCTTGGGATTCAGACTTTTGGAAAGAGCCTCTTCAGTCTCATCCAAGCCCAAAGGAGACCCATAATCAAATGACAAAATAGAGATTTGTTTTCAATTATACTGGAGAGAAAGATTGGGCAAAAGAAATCATCTTTATTTTTTATTTTTTGTTTTCTCAAGAAGCTCTTGAGAAAATGAAATAAAAATACTAGACCAAGCAAGGCTAAGAATTTGGGAGAGAATGAGAAACGAAAGGAGGGATAGGGGGAGGGTAGAGGGGGGTAAGGGCAGAGGGGTTGAGGGTGATTGGCTGAGGTAGAGGATTGAGCCATTGAGGCCAAAAAGATCATGCTATTCACTTGAGCTGCCAGTGATGGTGAAAAATGGCTACAAGCTGGTCATGATACTGACCCACAGGAGGGGCAGGATGCCATTGGCAACATTAGTCATGCATCATATAGCCGATGTTGTGTGCTCAAGACCTCAATGAACCTCACTTTCTCTCCCCTTAATTCAAAGTGATTGGAACAAAAGATGGTTTCCATTAGTTTGTCTGATTGTTTGTATAGGGTAAAGGACTAAATTGCCCATATTGATGTTAAAAAACAATTTAAATAAAGGACAAAATGGTCTTTTAGTTGTGCTTAACTTGCTATTTTTATCCCACTTGAATCACTGAAACCACCAGTACATATTGGTATTTAATGAGATTTTAGCTTATTTGGTTTGGTCATGCAAGCGGATCAACTGAGGGGGTGGTTTGTTGAATCTGTGGTCTAATCACGAATTTGAACTACATTCAATGATCCTGGCTTCATTTGCCTTTTCTCACCTAGCAAATGGACAAATCTCTGAGAACTAGGGTTGTCCTTGATTGGATTTCTTGACAGCATTGTCATATCTCAAATCATAGCATTTTCTCAGATCAACTAAGGGCACATGATACTGTTATACAGTCAAACAAAGTGGCATGCTCTAATCATTTTGATTTTATTGAAGGTACTCATATGCAGTGCTTCATTCCTTTTTAGCCGTTCATTCCAATTTGAAGCTTTAGTTCTATCTAGATGCAACTTGATGTTCAAAGCAGCTGAAAAAAAAGATTGAGAAGCTTCAATCTCATAGGCAAGCAGAACTTATTCCACTAGAGGAGTATTCCAAGCTGCAAGTGGTTTTCAAAACCTCAGTTCAATGCCAAACTATGTGATGGATTATATGTGCAGATCCTTATTGGCCACTGAGACCCTCTGATAATGTGTGCCACCCTGGCCAAGGAATTCTGGTGTCCTCATTTTGACTAATTAATCAGTAGATTTAAGTCACTGTCTGCAGATAGTTGTCATAATAACCTGAGGTTCATGGTGTGTGGAAACAAAATTACTGAAAGCTAGTCCTCCCAGAACAGAAAACTCGTAGTGAAATACATTAATGTTATAATGTGATGCTATTCGAGTAAAATACATTTAGGCCTGCCCTTAGGTATTATAATTAAGGTTCACAATCTTGGTACTAGGATATGGTGTAGTATGCATCCCATACTAAGATAGATCTCAAGCATAGTTATGACGGTACCAATCGGGTATAGAATGGTTCTCATATCAAACCAGCAAACCAATCTGGTTCCGTACTGGTTCATTATGGTATATGATGCGGTTCTGCATGGACAAAACCTGCACCTTTAACTGCTTCAATCTCCAAGCCTAAACTCAATACGATCTCAGGTTCTCCAATGAACCGGTAAGGGCTCTGAAGGTGAAAGGGAGTTGCAGCAGGTTTTCAATATGAATTGAAAACCAGTTGTGCAGAAAATCTGAGAGGAATATCACTAACAGAAAAGCACAGTTGGGACTTCAGGAGAAGCAAAGTTGAAGATAACAGTTGCAGAAACTAGAAATGATAGTCCAAAAGTGAAGTGTTGGATTGCAAAAATTTATTCAATTTATATAAGTCTTTTACATCAGCAATAATAATAATGACTTCAACAGCCTTAAAGATTCTTTCATTCTCAAATGGCATTAATATCAATTTAGGATTCCCAAGGACTTATTAATTGAAAAGATAAGGATTATCTAATGTAGCCACAACTTGCTATAATGTTAATGATTTTGTGACTCTAGCAATGAATTTTCCAATGATCTAGCTACTTGGAGGCTCTTTTGCGAAGTAGTCCATGACCTATGGAGTTAGTCTAGAACTCCTAAGTTCATAAATTCAGGTCCAAAACTTGAATTGTATAGGCTGCAACTTTTTGTGCTAAATTCTACTCACTTGGCTCATCTTGATCACCATCAGTATGTCGGGCAGTTCGATCAGTTTTGCAGTCTATGACTATAATTATCTTTTGAGAATATGATTGTTATTGGCCCCGTCTCTGGTTTGAACCTGAGACTTCTTACTTAGAAATATGGGCACCAACCAGCTAAGCTTTAGATATTCTAATTATCAACATGGTTTTTGCAGGGCAAAGCCTTCTGTGGGATATATGCTGTGTAAGTTTGCTTTTTTCTGCTGTCAGGTTTCCAATGCCGTGCCAACATCATTATGCCAGCACACCTTATTAAAATTTTTAGCTCCTTTTTGCTGCATATGAAATAGACTGATGGGTTAGCTCCTTTAGGTAGAATAAGACATAGAGAAGGCCATTTTGGTATAAGGAAAGGGCTAGAGCGACAGCCTTTCACTATTGATTAGTTAATCTAAGTATAATTTTTTGTTGAATAGCATCTTATGTGACCAAACGTAAAGTTGTTTTGCTGGCTGCTGTAATTAAATACTATTTGAATGACTTGAGCTTCAACTTTTGATTTAGAATGTCTCAAGTGATGATTCTTTTACATTACAAATACTCACAAATCATGCTACATCACATGCCTTCAGTGTTCCGTATCTTTTTTTCTAGAAAGCACACAAGAAGCCCTTCGAATCTAGTTATTCGATACAAGTTTTATTTAATCCCTTCTTTCTCAAACGTTTTGTTACTTTCCCCTTGAAAGCATGCACTGCAATTTACTTGCATCTGAACACTTTGTTTCCTCTTTTCAGAGGTTTTTCATGAGCAATCCATGTGATTATGAGCTTTGCAAAAGTTCACCTTGCAATTGTTCTACAGCTGTTTGCTTTCTTGTTGCTTTTGGTTGTTCATTTTTCTAAAACTTTTCCTTACTTGCCCTTATGATAAAATGTACCAGTGAACGTGAATGAAAGCTACTGCAGGCACTGATCATTAGGCTGGCAACTTAAATGGAAATCTGGCAAATGTAGTCCACACCTTTCAATTCACCATCATTTAGCCATAATGCGTTCATATAATCTTACACAGTTTATGTAGTTTGCTTTTAATTATCCAATCTGTTTGATGAATATAAGTAATAGATAAATTTTCTGGCTTTGCTAGATATTAGTCCGGTCACATATGCTGATTGCTTAGAATCAGGAGTCAATTTATTTTCCAAAGTAAGATATGATGCTACGCCATGTTGCTTGAAGAATAAGATGGCGGCAGTGATCTCATTTTTTGCTTTTGCTGGCTAACCTTTCTGGTGATCCATGCATGAAATCTAATGGCTTCTCCTTTGTGGAAGCATGCTTTTTGTGTTAAGAAATATATATTAGCATATGTCTACCTGTTAGTTGGAATATTTTAATATGAAAATAACTGTTTAGTGCATATTTTCGTCCCTGATTTTTGTGATTTTTCTGATGAATAGGACTTGAATGGCCCAGTTATCTTCACACATGCAAGTGCTTCTCCAATGGATGGAAGTGATCTGCCTTCCATTATCCTTACCTTTCGTCAACTAACAGAATTCACAAGAGAAATCATATTTTCAAGAATTCATGAACCTAGTTTGGAGCCAAACCTAATTGTCATAACACTTCTGACTGTGGGGTAAGAGTTAAGGAAATTATAATGAAGAATATCTGCTGAATATTTTAGCTCTATTTCCCATAAATATCTTGGAATTGTCATTCTCAATAAAAATTATAGACCATTTTTAGGTTCAAATTATTGGCTTACTGCCTCTTTCATAAAACCATTATTTGTCTATAATTAGCATATGGTTTATGCTATGTATGAGTGCTAGAAGAAAAGACAGTGTAGTAAATGTCAACAACTTAGGTTTCTTGGTCGGGCTTGACTGCTAAGTTCCCCAACTCTCCTCCATTTCACTTTTGTCCATCTAACCGAAACAAACTGTTTTCTGTTAAACTAGTCGCATAGAAGTCTAGAATTTTCAACATTTCCTATTCACAGATCCACATTAGTTCCAGTGGTCTACTATTATTATTAAACATAAATTTTGATAATAAGCCCTTAAAATACTGCATGTTTCAATCTGGTTAATAGTATTTGACATCATTACATAGATGAGAACTATTCAAACTTATAAAACAAGATCGTTATTTAGCTATTCTGAATAAAATTTTGCAATTGTCAGCTGCAATCAGAAAATTGTTTCTCAGAAGAGGAGTTTTTTGTCAAGGCTGGCTCTACACATTCCCTTTCTCTCTTCTCTTCTAGGGAGAGAGATCCCAGAACTGGATGACAACCTATCAGTTCATTCTTGTAATCCAGCAGCGGATGTCTTCAACTCACCAGATAAGGAAAGCATGTCAGACTTGGATTTAGCCAATGGTTCTCTTGATACATTTTCTGAAGAAATAGAAACTGAGCTATCCAGCAAGTATGATGAACCCTATATTTTGAATTTTTTGAATTTGTTTCACTCTTTATTAGTGTAAGAGATAAGCTAATGGAATTAAAATATCCTTATGTGAAAAATGTCTTATTATTTAGAGATTCAAGTAGTGAAAACGTAAGAAATGGAGTTGAATCATTGGAGTTCAGCAGTGGATCAATCGATGAAAACAGTGACCAAATAAATGAAGGTATCTAGATTGCTAGTATGATTTTCAATGTTGTCAAGCTCAGTAATCATTTTTTTTCTTTCTGCAGATTATCCTTTGCCTCCAAATGGTCTTCTTACTTGAGTACTCTTTCTATCAAACTAACAATTTTCAGTAGAGATTCTGACTTGCTGTGCTACTGACTAACCAGATATTCGAAGAAAGCAACCTAGGAGCTGGAATATTGGTCCAGCATTCCACATTGCACAGATATGGGCTAGACAAAGGGCTTCTTTAATTGGAACTTACAAAATTGATGAACTGGATATTTTCACTCTTCCTGTTGGTGTAAAGTCATCAGAGCAGTGTTGTGATCGTTCCTTGGATTCTGCACTATCAGAAACTTTGGATGACCATGCCCAAGGTGGAGAATTCTTGGGTGCCCAAAATGCCCAATCTAGGGATTCTTTTACTGATGCAGGTCTGGATGCAGTCTTTGATATTTATAATTCTGTATTGACACTACTAAAGGGAAGGAACGGGGATGAGTCCAGAAAGCGAGGATTGCTTTCTTCGCGTGCAGCATCAATGCTGGTAAAGCATTTTTCTTTCATCTGATATCAATGTTAGGCGAGAAACATCAATAATATATTGTTGCAATTTGAGGGTGCTATTCCTCTATCATTTGCCACTTTGGAAAACTTGTATGTCTTTTTGCTGACCCTAGAGTATTCTGGACAAGGAACTCCAATGACGGTGATCAATACTGTTTTGGTTTTCCTGTAACTTTAAAGGAAACTAATTTCCACTCATAAAACGCATGCTTGATCCAAAAAAATTATTAAGAAGAATTAAAATGTAATGATAACATCATGTTGGCACTTGAAGCAAGATGAGCTGCCAACCAAAGGAGTTCAACTGGTTGAACCACTCATTCAACTCTTCTAGCAGGTTTTTTGATATCTCAAAATTGGACTTGACCTGACGCAATTGATTACAAGTGATAGGTTGGCACACTTGGTTTATCTAGCTTTGTAGTTTACTATAAATTATGGTGTTCCCTAACACCAGATCAACAAGTCTCTCGTGGTTCAACTTTGCAAGGTTAAGCCTGAACACCTTTGTAACATATTGAAATGTAGATCTTGGCAAGAAAGAGAATTTTGGGCTGAATCAAACTCTCCTTTGAAAGATAAGACTACAAAATTCCACAAAAACAATAAATGATCTTTCCAAAGTTACATCTCTTGCTTTTCATCTCTTAACATTTTATCAAGTCGGGAGATGTACACTTGATCAGCATGTAGGTCCATGTTATTTGAATGCTATTTTGCCTCATGATGCTTAACTAATGTATCTATCTTTGAAAAAAAAAAAAATCTAAAACCAGTTCAGGGATCTTTCTACTCAAGGGTAAATATCTCTTACACAACATTTTTCTCAAACTATCAATTGCATTATAGAGGAACTTTAGAGACTTATCATGAACTCATCAATTTATGTTCAGCAAATCATGTTTTATTGGAAGTATTGATTATTTGTAAAAGTATGATCGTATAAATAACTTTGATGCAGGAAGCAGAAAGAGAATCGCAAAAAAGTTTCTCTCCTGTTATCGAAATTCGCTACAGGGGAGGAATTTATAGGGGACGATGCCAAGGAGGTCTTCCTGAAGGAAAGGTACTTTTTTACTGTTCTGCAACACCGGTATATCTTAGCACTTAGAACAAGATGGATTATTAATGCCTTTATTGAGTTAAAATTAATCTGTTTGTTGATGTGTCTTATAAACTTGTTGTTTTAGGGTCGTTTAGCCTTTGCAGATGGAAGCTTCTATGATGGCATGTGGCGGTATGGCAAGAGATGTGGTTTGGGTACCTTATGCTACAGTAATGGAGATGTGTTCCAAGGAGCATGGAGGGATGATCTTATGCATGGGAAGGTATGAAACTTTTATATGGACTGCATCTTACATTCTATTCATCCATTTTTCTCACTCAAGTCAGATTGAACATAAGGATCTGAACTAGAACTGTTATTGGCTTTATTTATTAACTTATTTTATGGATAGCCCTCAAAAACAATTCCATTGATAATCTTG
Organism: Calamus simplicifolius; assembly: GCA_900491605.1. Lineage (NCBI taxonomy): Eukaryota > Viridiplantae > Streptophyta > Magnoliopsida > Arecales > Arecaceae > Calamus > Calamus simplicifolius. The sequence goes on along the minus strand of UESW01002136.1, from coordinate 89,771 downwards.
CTCAGTTACTCATGCTGATGTGGCACTTGCAGAAAAGCTTAACCACATCAGGGCTCCATCTGGTACCCACCTAAATCCCCCACCTCCAATCCTATTCCCCCAATTTCCAACTGCCACATAAGACCAGGTAACTGGGCAGGTAGTGGAGTGGGGAGGGTAGCAGTACATTTTATTTATTTATTTATTGCAGTCAAAAGATGAGGAAGTATCTGACTAGTACACCATGGCTCATTTGAACCTTCCAACTAGTTGCAAGAAGTGCTTGGATGTTTTGGGGCTTGAATTGTGTGTATTTACTGCCTTTCCACATATTCTAATAAATAAACAGTTCCAGCGTAGAGTAAAAATTCCTTCCTCAAAAATCTATTACCTACTTAAATCTTGGGTTGATTGTTAATGTAAGTTTTTACCACTAATTTGCACGACCATGTTGTGTAAATTTACGACAAAAATGTCACTATAATATAAGGCATGCAACAAGAATTCTGGAATTCTGAAGCTACCATTGTGAAATTTTATGCTCTTCAAGAGGTACAAATCAATTCTAGGTTTTGTGCAAAAGCTATCAAGAAATGTAAAGGCTGACCATGATGCTTTTTTAACATAAGGGTATGGGTGCCTGAGGGCAATTTTTTTAGACCCACCAGATGTGCAATTGGAGGAAAATTATCCAGGCTAGATGAGAGAAGAGATTCACTATCTTTTTTCCAGAATTGATATTATTGGTGTTGGTCTGGGGAAACTGACATAATACCCCATCAGTTCCATGAAGATGTGGTGAAGAAAGGAATGGAAGTTGATGAGGTCATAGCAGCATGATTCTTTTCTTCACTACATTCTTCATTGTTTTACTGTTTGTTGGCAAGGCAAACATCTAAAGCAATAGCTGTACCAACTAATATGGATCCTGAATGTTGCCTAAAAGACAAAATCAACTGTAGTAAGACCAGATTCTTCATAAATCAGCTAGATTGAATTGAAGTTTGACAATTATCTCAGAAACACTGATGATAGGGAAGATTCTGTGATCTGTCAAATTGTCTGTAGCTGCCCTCAATTTGCTGGCTTAGACTATTATTATGAGGCACTAGATGTTTTCTTTTAATTTTTCCCTCTAATTCATCTTTTACATGAAAAATTCTAATTTATTGTGTATAGGGTTGGTTCTATTTTCATACTGGAGACCGTTGGTTTGCGAACTTTTGGAAGGGCAAGGCAAATGGAGAGGGAAGATTTTATTCAAGGAACGGTAGCATCTTTTTTGGCCATTTTAAAAATGGCTGGCGTCATGGCCAAAGCCTATGTATAGATTTTGATGGATCGAGGTATTCAAAGAACCTACTGCTATCAACTTTACTTTGACAACTAATGCAATTAATAGAAGTACTTGAAGGTATTCTTTACTATTTTCCATTGCCATTTTTCCAAACTTGTGGGTTATATAATGTTAATAATATATATCTGGGATATCAATTCAAAACATTGAATATAGATTTTCATATATCCATGTGTTAAGAAACTAAAGAATTTGCATATACTCATAATGGAAGTTTTTGTGTGGGTGGAATGATGCAAGAGGAAAAGCTAAATATCTTAACAAATATCAAACTTGAACTAAAGATGTTTGAAACATGAAGAAAAATAAACAGAACAAGTACCTTTTAGATGTGATCCAAATCCCAAATGCAATATCCAAAAGATCTTTTATACCCAGAAATCATAGCCAATAAAAAAGAATAAAGAAGCAGATAAATAAGTAAATAAAAATTGAGGAAAAGAAAAACCATAAGTTCTATCAGAAAGCCTACCTAAATGGCATGTGAAGAAAACATGCATTTTTATTAGTATACACCAGCAAAGGCTATTGAGAGGGTGGGCCATAGCAATTATAATTAGATGTTCTTAGTGAGAGTGAAGCCATAGAGAAAGAAATTGAAGTTACCAAGGACATGTTCAAATGAGCAGTTGTGATCAAAATTGGAAAACTTCTCAAGTTGACTCATGACTTGGCTTATTCTACTCTTTGACAATTGTTGAATCAAAATGCCACATGGCTTGGCCTACTTGAGAGAGGAATCTGACTTAGATTAATTTGCTTATGTCAACCATGACTCATATGACTTAACTAGTTTAGAAAAGACATTAAAGTTTAATTCAAGAGCTTTTTTTCTTGGCTTAAGCAAGTCAATTTGAGTGCAGAATTCACCCACATCATATATGCTTTTAATCAAGGTTTCAAGTTCCATGGGATAGGGGTGTCTTAGTTTTTCCATGAACAGGATGTCCAACGACCATCCCTACATGCCCGACAAGTATTCTCCATTTTTCTTCTTCTTCTTTCCTTTCTTTTTTTCCTTTCATTCTTTTTTTCTATCCTTTCTTCCTTCTTTCCATCCTCTTTTTTCTTTATCATTCCTTTTTTTGTTTTTCTTCTTCTTTTCTTTCCTTCATTAGTTCTTTCTTTTTTTCTTCTACCTTCCTTTCTTTCCTTGTCCTCTTTTTTTCTTTTCTTCCTTCTTTCCTTTGGTTTTTTCTTCACCCTTCCTTCCTTTCATTCCTTTTTCTTCTTCTCATCCTTTTATTTTTTCTTTTCTTATTTCTTTCCTTTCTTTCTCTTTCTTCTTTTTTCCCTGTGTGAATTGGTTTTAAAGTCCAAGCCTCATCCTATTTATTTTCTTATAGGAACAAGAGGAGACGGCCTCAGTCCCTCTTAATTTAAAACATTGCTTTTAACTAGCATCATTTTTTGTTACTATCATATAATATCCTCATACAAATTTACATTTATTAACCTGCAAGCTCAATATAGATATGTAGAACTCACAAAAAGAAGCAAATTAACCTTCCATTAACACTGTAATAGTTTCACATCATATATTATAAAAGCAAATTCTATGATGCGGTGGTGCTGTAAATAACAGCAACTCCAAAGGCATAAGGGCATTGTATGGTGGCATTGAAGAGCTTGAATTTGATCTCTGTTTCTAAAAAAAGATTAAAAAAATATGGTAGCTAAACTCATTATTTTTATGTTTTTTTTCATATAGCCTATTATAATATTCAACTATTACATACGAAGGCCCTTTGTATCCTTATTTATAAATTAAGTTATATACTTTGTATATTTTTCATATTTTTATAAATTAACCATAGCGCATAAAAGTAATTTGAGGTGTAAAAGGTAAGGGTTGCCTTGAGCTAATCGTGAGATTGAAAACTTTTCTAATCTCTTTCCCTTTAGTTGCAATGCCTCTACCACCAACATTCTACTTCAAAGGCTTTCAGGCTAGTGACCTTTAGGTGCATATAGATTATTGAGAAGATCAAGCCGTCGTTCTTCTCTAGGACATCAGTAGTGAGGATTGTGCTAGATAAGTTAAAGGTATGGAGGAGATAAAGAACAACAATGTGGGGGCGAAGAAGTCGCAAGAGCTGAAGTTAGTGGCAACATCAACACTAGGGATGGTGAAGTGGGATAAGGAAGAGGGGGAGCAGCCATCGGCAAGAAGCCATCAGTTGGAGAGGAGGGTGGTGAAGCAGTAGGTATGGCAAAGGTGAAGAAGTGGAGGTGAAGCTCAAGAAAGGAGAGGTTGGAAGAGGTAGAAGGATCAACGGGATAGAGGAGGATATTGGCAATGTCAGGATTTGCAAACTCTCACTAGTTGTTGTGCCATTAGGATTGCATCCTCTACTCCCTCCAAGCTCTCCCCTCCTACCCATCTCTCCCTCCTCCTTGTAGACATTGAATATTGTATCTTTCCCTCTCTCACCCCACTAACATTAGCTACCTCAATTCCATTGCATGCCTCTCCTCCACCCTTATCATCTCCTAAGTTTGCAAGCCTGCCCTTTGCTCATCCCCCATAATCGAAGTCATATAGGCACCCATTGCTGCTCCCCTACATGGTTCATCATCTCCATTTGGAGCTCGGCTCACCCTCAATGGCTTCCGCTCTTACATTTACTAAATCCTCAGCACTGCCCACTTGACGATGCCCTCAAACCCATTGTCCTCTTCATCTTATCTATGACCTTGGCAATGATAAGAAGAAGCAAAGAGTGGGAGCTCAGTCAATTTTAAGCAAGTAGCAAGAGTATTTTCATCATAAAGCTCCAAACTAACACGTGTCACAACAATTTTTCCTTCTCTGTTAAGAAATAATTAACCCATAGTGTTACAAAAATACATGCAATTATTTGTCTTGGTTTGTAAATAAGGATAAGGAGGTCTTTATATAAAATGCATAATGTAGAAGGCAATATGCAAAAACGCCCTTTTTGGTTGTTAATCCTTTGATGGCTTTAAATTTAATTCTATGAAATTATAGTAAGTCTATAAGTAATTTGTAGTATTTATTTTTATATACATGACCATCCTAAGTTCGATAATTGGGAGGGGGTGAATCAAGTCGGAGTTGGCTTTTCCAGCCTTCGGCAATTGGTGGCTCCAAGAGTAGCCACGGTAGTTGAGTGGTGAGTGCATAGGCTTGGAAATGTAAGTGAAATGAAGAGATTTTCGAGGTCAATAATGTGTTTTCTGCTTTTCCTTTTGAAAGTGAAAGGCCATCTCTATTCGTTTCCCCTACAAACATACATGGCCATATTGAAGGAAGTTAATAAAGATTAATTTTTGCTGTAGCTACAAGTCTATTTGACTATCTAAGTAATCATAATATTTTTTCCATTCATCAACTGTAGAAAAAATTTGATTGATAACATCATACTGACTGGCATAAGCAATCCTCATTACCAGTCTACTTTTTTATGCAAACTAGCAATCCACCTGCCTTGTTTGTTGTGTGAATTTGAGATTGAATGTAACATATGATGCTTGCAAGAAGTTAATCAAAATTCTCATATGTCCTAATTTTAATAGTTAATAATGATATACGATGCCTGCAAGAAAACTTCAAAGAGGAAGCCTATTATCTTGAGCAATTTCAATCTTCTTAGGATCCTCTTCTACTGCAGTTCTTCTCATTGTTAACTTGCCTTCTGTTATCTGCTGGGAATCTATAATTATCTGTTCTTTTTATAGGTGGACTGAGATATGGGATGAAGGTGTGCTTATAAGCAGGACTCGGCTGGACAAGGAAGCTTCTGGGTAATAGAGCATTTCAAACAGGAAGGTGTGCCTGCAATTGGACTTCTAGGAGGAAGGTGTGCTTGCAAGAAAATTTTAAATGGGAAGCCTATTAATTTTGAGCGTTTCAATCTTCTCAGGATACTTTTCTGCTGCATTTGTTCTCATCTTTAACTCACCTTGTGTTATTTGATGGGCAATCTGCCATTCTGTCTTTTTGTAGGTTGGCTGAGATATGGGCAATCTGCCAGTGTTTGTGAGCACTCATCTGGATGTGGAGGCTTCTGGGTAATTGATTGTCCAGCATTTTTGAAAAGATTTATTTGACCTTCACTGGTGGACTATTTGTGGTGTGGTTCTTTTGTATAGGGTTTTATTGGTCTGCAGAATACTTTCTGCACTGCGAGGACTCACTACTGTATCCTCCAACTTGTCATGAGAAGGGTTGCCGTGGTTGAACATATTATGCAAACTGGTGGCCAAACTGGATGCAACATGAAGTTGGAACTCTTGGTGCCAGAGCAACTGACTCTGTTGGCAGGACAAATGCTGCTTCTGTAATTTGATAGATATTTGTATAGAGCATGAAAAGAAAGATAGTAAAATTTTTTCTTTTCTTGTTCACTTAATAACGTAATACTGTTGTCTATTAATGTTCAACTCAGAAAACAATTAGTGCATGTGAGTATTAATCAAATCTTGATAGGAAAATGGTTTGTGATGTTGAGTTGAGAAGTTGATGTCATGAGATCTATGCTGTCTAAAGTCCAGTACAAAAGTTCCCGGGGATGGTGCTATTCATGTTAACAAACAGAGGTCTTGTGCTTTGCATCATCCTGGGGAAAATATGTCTGACCAGATGATTCTATATTGCTCTCCTTATCAGGCCTGTTTGGTGCATATATCCTCTTTAATGCAGTGTTATCTATCATCTCTCTCTTTGTTTAAATTTTTTGATGCATAATGCATATTAAACAGCAAGGAGTTCCAAGGATTGGACAAAGATGTATTGGTCATGTTTGTTTTCTTACTTTCAAACGGGTGCAAGTTTGAATTTGATAGCAACGAATGTTGAAGGATGCTTCAATGAATTAACCATTCTCTTTACTCTTCTATCGTGTCAATGAATTAACAACTCCTAATTTATTCATTGAAGGGTGCTTCAATGAAGTATTGCAAGTTTTATGGCTCTCTACCGTTGTCGGTGTTGGTAAATTAGCGACTCTTTTCTCGACGCCTTCCGGTGCAAAGGTGGGGAACGTTAATGATTTTGTTTTATTTGTGTTGGTGGATGATGTTAATAGCTGTGTGTGGCTTTCATCGAAGTTCATTTCTGCCTTGATTGCCGCTTTTGCTGTGATATACTTCTGATTGCACGTGAATGATGTTGTAAATTAAAAAAAAATATTAAAATTTGATATAAGAGGATAAAGGTTTTTTTTTTTTTGGTACAGTGGGCGATCATACCACTCTAGCGTAAGTCAAGCCCGATAGGTTAGAGTAAAATTTACCCTAAAATAATAGGGTAGTGATCATCAAAATGCCAACCCCACTGTTTAGAATGGCGAGCTGCAACAGAAGCAACCCAATCGGCCGTGGTGTTTGTTTTTCGGTAAATATGTTGATCAGAGGTGCACAGGAAGCCTGGAGAGAAGCCCAAATATCACATAGAAGGGGATTATGGAGGGAGCAGAGATCCACATCCCGCCTGTAAGTAAGAATCTCCCTCAATAACCAACCAACCGGAAAAGCAAGAGCCGAAATGACGAACAACATAAGTAATGCCAGCCCAAGCAGCCTGAAGCTCTACCATAGGGACCGAAATGTCGAGAGAATCATGACCACCTGCCGTGAGCAACACTCCCTCTGGCCCCCTAATAACAAATTCGGATCCAGCAAGTCGACCCGACAAAGAACCATCAAAATTCACTTTGACATAATCCGGGGTGGGGGCTCCCAAGAGATAAAGACCGTAGAACGGTGCGCTACCGAAACAGCAGGGGAGTCCCAGTGGCTGAGTCTGTCCGAGTGAATTGCAGAATGTGAACAAAAGAACTCTGTAGCGAGGGAGACAGCTGAGCGGTTACCACATGAGGCGAAACGTCTCCTCACAAAGATAATCTGGTTTCGGGTCAGCCAAATGTGATGAGCCAGATAAGCAGAAAGGACACCGTGAGGCCGGGGGCCTCGCTGAGCAGACAGACGAATGGCATGCAGTAAAGACAGCCGGGTGGGTCCCTCTTCTAGAATCCACGAGGTATAATGAAGCTGCTACCAAATCCGTAATGCAAGAGAACATGTGAGGATGGTGTGCTCAACTGTCTCATCCTGAAGGCCACATATTGGGCAAAGAGACGAAATAGAGAGACCACGACCAACCAGAAGAGAGCACGTAGGAAGCCGGTCCCACACAAGTTTCCACAAAAAGAGCTGAATTCTAGGGTGGATGGGCAAACGCCAAATCCAAGCCACATCATCCAGACCCAAAATCCGAGGTCGAAAGCGGTCAACAAGGTCTTTGGAAGGGGCACAAGGGAGGTAAGATCGACCCCAAAGTCTGGTATTAGTAACAGCAAAGGAAGCAAGAGGGATGGCAAGGATCTTATGCGTTAGCTCCGCCCCAAAAAACGAGAGACCGAAGGGACATGCCAGGCCGAACTATCGTGACAAATCAAAGCAGACACAAGCATAGATGGATCAACATCAGAGCTGAGGAAGGATGGCCAGTGAGATAGAGGAAGGTTAGCTATCCAGCTATCCTGAGTAACATTAACAGAACTACCATCCCCAATCATCCAGTGATATCAGACATGATAGTAGGGGCATAATGGCAGATCGATCTCCAAAAGAAGGAACAACCTCTAGAAGGATGGAAGACCGAATCGGAAGTCTAACCACCATATCTGTCTCGCATGACAGAGCTCCAAAATAATAAGGATCCATAATGAATCTAGAAGCATGCCTAGCGAGAAGGGCCTCTCTACGAACCACTAAAGACTGAATCCCATACCACCCTCTCGAGTAGGCAAACAAATGATATCCCAAGAAAGAAGATGAATACCATGCCCCTTGCGTCGATGCCCAGAGGAAATCGCGAAAACGATGCTCTATCCGGCGAAGACAGATAGACGGAATCAAGGCATTGGACAACAGATAAAGGGGAAGAGATGTAAGAATAGACCGAAGCAGTGTAATGCGCCCCATCATAGAGAGACCAGAGACCTGCCAACGATCCAATCGATCAGAAATCCGATGGCCAAGGTCCTCAAAATCTTGCTGACGGAGATGATGCCCCGTAATAGGAATCCCGAGGTAAGACAGATAGTCAGAGAAGGTCGAGATTCCAAACAACTGGGAGATGACAGCACGGCGGCGAGAGAGGTCGAAGGGCTGAAACATAGAACATATTCTGTAAGTTGACCTTCTGACCAGAAGCCTGGCAATAAGACTGAAGGATCGCATAGCAGACAGTCGCATTCTGACCAAAAGCAGGGCTAAGCAGGATACAGTCATCTGCAAAGAGAAGGTGAGAGAGGGGGACCATGGAGCCTAGGCATATAAGGCTGCAGCTGAGACGCCCCAACGGCCTGAGCAAGAGCACGAGAGAGATCATCAGCACATAGAATGAAAAGGAAGGGGGAGAGGGGGCAACCCTGATGGAGACCCATGGCTGAGGGAAAAAATCCAGTCGGACAGCCATTAATAAGAATAGAAAAAATGGGCCTCTGGACGCACGCCATGACCCAATCAATGAAAAGATCAGCAAACCCAAACTCCCGAAGCGACTTCCGAAGAAATATCCAACTGATCCTGTCATAAGCTCTCTCCATGTCCAACTTAACAGCCATAAGACTATGACTAGCAGACGCTCGGTGGAGATCATGCATAAACTCCTAGGCAATGAGGGTGTTATTAGTAATACTACGACCACGGATAAAAGCCCCATGCTCCAAAGATATTAGACGGAGAATCACACCCTACAGCCTAGTGACCAATAGATGAGCACATACTTTATAAATAGTGGTACACAAGCTAATAGGCCGATAATGCTAGGGAAGCAAAGCATTCGATCGCTTAGGGACAAGGGAAACAAAAGTTCTCTGCCAATCCCGAGGGAGAGATCTAGAGGAGAAAACAGACTGAACAGCAAAAATAACATCCTGCCCTACTATATCCCAGTAGTGACAGAAAAAGACAGGCGGAAATCCATCGGGTCCTGGGGCCTTATCAGGCCCCAGAGCCCAAATAGCAGAACGAATCTCCTCCACCGTAACCATACATGTAAGAGTACCATTATCAGCATCAGAAACCCTAGCAGCCTGAGATACAGGAATAAGGGGGAAGCCACTGACTGACTGCTCCACCCAACGGGACTAGAAGAAGTGGACAATCTGCTCCCGAATGGCCTCATCATCCTCAAGGATATTCCCCTCCTCATGACAGATGCGCCGGATCCGATTGGTAGCACACCAGGCTAGGGTGGCCTGATGAAAAAATTTGGTATTATGGTCACCCTCCTGAAGCCACTGAATTCGGGACCGCTGACGCCAGAAGGTCTCCTACTGATTGAGCAAGGAGTGATGCAGAGCCAAACACCGACAAAGGGACCGATGATCTGTCTCTGAAAGGAAATCATCCTGATCCTCCATCTGAAAAGCAATAATATCAGCTTTTACAACCTGCACACGCTGCAAGATATCCCCCACCACCCTACTATGCTACCTCAAAAGACTACGCGTCGTATGTTCAAGGCGACGAGATAGACGATAGGTAGAACTCCCATGAATCGGCTGACGCCAAACCTGATAAATCAAAGACCAAGCCAAAGAATAAAGCGTCCAAAACTGCTCGAACCGAAAAGGTCCCCGGCACAGAGAAGACGGCTCTATGGAGATAAGCAAAGGACAATGGTCCGAGGCTATCCAAGGAAGATGAGCGGTGGTGGCTCAGGGAAAGGACTGCAACCATCAGAAGAGGCCAGAGCCCTATCCAGACGTTCCCAAACTCGAGCAGAACCCTGATGGTTATTACACCAAGTAAACTGCGAGCCCGAGAAACCCAAGTCAAAGAGCCCCGCAGGGATATAAAGGAGTGAAACTCACTAAAGTTCGGAGAATCCACGAACCGGCGACCCCCATGCTTCTCCAAGGCACCCACAATACAATTGAAATCCCCAGCAAGAGGGAGGGGAAGCCCTGAGATAATAAAGAGAGAATCTCAGCCTAAAGGCCAAGCCGCTCATGATAATCCATACTTGCATAGACTCCCAAAAGCAACCAGGGCGGAGCAAACCCCTTCGAAACAACCAGAGCCACCTGCTGGTAACAACGATGAAAAGCATCAATACGAATAGAGGGATCCCTCCATAAAGCCAGAATGCCCCCAGATAAGCCATTGGAATCCACAGCATAGGAACTTCAAGAACGGGAAACTCGCCGCCGGAACCGCAGAAGGCTAGGTCCCAGTAAGCGAGTTTCCAATAAAATGCAAATATCAAAATGATGAAGCTGTAATAGCCGACCAAACGAGGAGCGGAAAGAGGGTTTCATAGCCCCTCGAACATTTCAAATGAGGATCTTCATTTAATCAGTTTGGAGGGTACCATGGGCCCTAGAAAGGGTTCCACCCATATCCATATCAACAGAGCCAACTGCAGAAGGACCCACTACCCGAGAAGCCGGGTCAGCTGGAACCATCTGCAAAGAAAGCTCCATAGCATCATCACCACAATAATCCGACCTAGATGGCCTAGAGTCCTGACAATCATGAAGGTAATCCAATATAGCCTCTTTCAGAGAAGATACAGCAGCATCATGATCATCTTTGACCAGGGGGGGCGAATGGGTAACACCCGAAAAATCACCAAAATAGATTTTCCCAGCAGAAGCAGGAGGATTGACAGCAATCACTAGGTGAGCTTTGCTGAAGAAGGTACTCTACCCTTGCCTTTACCAGCCTTAGAGACCACCCTGGGGCCGCGACCTCAACAGCTCGGGCCCATTTGAGTGAAGAAGGATTGGAGTCCTCCCGTGCCTTGGGCCGTCCGGCCCAATGGTCCGATCCCAGAAGGCCGAAGGGATTGATAGCCAAATTCTCTTCCGAAACCATCTTCATTCCTATTTTCAAGTTGTGGGATTCCACTGAGGCAAATCCCTCTGACTCTATGAAGCTACACTAGAATCCACAACTTCCTTAGGACCCTGGAGGGGAACCTTGGAAAGGGACACCGGGGCCATAGCATTGAACTTAAACACAGAATCCTTACAAAGATCCTTCCCTCTTCGATTAGATAGTGACTGGGTCTGCCTAGCTCCCTTAACCACCTTCAGAGAATTAGATAGCTGCCTTGAGACACCAGCTGCAGAGGCTGAATTGAGAATGGTGGCTCCAGAAGTAGCAACAAATGCTACAGTAATCGGCACGATCACCACTTCCTAGCACGGGCCCTGAGTCCTCTGAAATCATGGAAGAGAGACCATCAAGTGATCGGCTGAAGTCGGAACAACACTTCTACGAGTTGTTTTCCTAGGTTTCAGCCAGCCATCACTCCCATCTTGAGAAACCACCTTGGTAATATCCGGCGAAGCCAACGAAGATGGGAGAGCGAGCGCCAGGGACCAGAGATGAGGGAGGCTTACGGAGACGGCGCGCTGCCATCCAAGAGCCAAAGCGAGGACCAACGGAGGAAGAAGCTGGCTCCGACGAGGATAGACAGGAGCCAGACAAGTGGAGGGAGCCACAGTGGGGGCAAATGCCATCAACATGCTCATAGGCGAACTGCTGCTAGAACGGGGAACCGTTGGCTCGAAATCGCGCACCGGGACGAAGAGGACGGCTCAAATCTACCCTCACACAGGCCCGAGCAAATCTACCTCGACGTCTCTCCTTCGTGAAGGAATCCACAGCAACGGAGTGACCGGCCGTCAAGAGGATGGAACGAAGGGTCTCTTCTGACCAATACTCAATCGGGAGGTTAGGAAGATGAATCCATAACAGGGCCGTCCTCAGAGCATCGTCCGCAAGAGTGAAATCGGGATGCCAAGCCTCAACCGCAAGTGGCTGCCCATTGACAACCCATGGCTGGACCAACGCCGCATCTCTGGCAGCCGGAACTTCAAACTTCACCAAAGACGTGCGATGAGCAAGACTGATGGTGGAGGTACGACCAGCAAGGCCAGCACGGCGGAACTCCCGGACAACAGCTTCCGAGGGAACCCACTGCGAAAGACTCCGCACAATCAACCCAGAGACAGCCCACTCCTTATACTCCAGAGCAATAGCCTCAGTAGGGAGCTGGAAGATATCCGGAAATCTTGATTCCAGATCAGCGATTTCGGCTGAAGAGGGTGCCGAAGAAGACCAGGTGAACACATGATCATCCAGTCGTCGCGAGGGAACCTCAGTGGCCTGACAACGATCTTCACTGGACGATGGGGCAGGGGAGGCAGACGACTTCGTCCACCGAATGCCAATCAGCAGGATCGGCGATGATCACCGGAGATTGAGACGAAGAAAGATCAAAGCACTAATCTCAAAGCATGTAGAAGGATCAAAAATTTTGCTTTAAGAATCGGGTGCGCTAAAAAGAAACTGTAGCAAATACTGTAGAACAAATCGCCAGAGCGTTAAACAGTGTAGCAAACACTTCCTTCCGCACAGGATAAAGGCTTTCAAAGTAGCTTTAAGTAATGGGATTAAAGCTTGATTTTTTTAAAAGAACCTTATAAAAGTATAAGCATCCTAGATGAACCCTTATGTTATACGTATTAATACTATGTTATATTATTTTGGGTTGTTGATGATGTTAATATCAGTTATATTTGAGTAACAGCTGTCATCTCGCCCTGGACCTATATTCCCTAAATAAAATACTTTTTAAAAAAATTCAAATTTTGTTATCAATCTTTCCCTAAAACAGTGCCAGCCAAAAAAAATTAATTTAATTTAAGTTGTTTCATGGCAATGATTTGGGATACAGGAAAAGTCTTCGTTTGGTACATGAAGGTACGCTCAATGACTGTGCGCTCGTACTTGAATGCATGCGAAGTATGTCATGGTCCAATGGCCATAACATGCGCATTCGTATGCATGCACGGTTAATACCGCGCTCAGTGCATGCCTTTCGTGCATCGAAAATGATGCATAAAAATGTTTCTTAAAAAATATTATCGCTGCGTGAACGGGATTGGTGCTAGATTGCCGTCTATCATGCCTAAAATGGGTGATAGAGCCGATTTGACGTATTTGCTGGGCGGAAAAGCTTTCTGCACTGGGTTCAGTGCAGAAATTAGGCACCGCGCACGCGTACCACGGCTCATTGGATCGCAGTGTGCATCGCACCTTTCTGCACCGGATCCTTTGCTAGACATAGTAGCATTCATGGTTAATGGTGCCAAAAAAAAAAAAAACTACTACAAACCGATAGAATAATTGAAACCTTGACTTCAAATGGATCTCAAAAAATCTTTTCTGGTTTGGATTATGACCTCAAATTATAATGTAATTAAGCTGTATGTAGCCTAATTGCATTGCAATTGGATTAATACTATCCGAAAGATTATATATTATTTTTAATTTATAAATTAATACAACAATATTATAAAATAAAATTATATTATTATACTATAATCATTATAATGTTTTATAATATACTAATTTATAATTATTTAATAATTATATTAAACATATTAAGATGGTAATACTATAAAGAAATAACATAACATAATATAATAATATATTAGAATACTGTATCATTGAATTATATAATATTATATAATATTTGTAATATCTTCTTATACTATTTTTATTATATTATATTAAAATAATATTGTAATAATAGTATTAAAATATGTTGTGATATAATATAATTATTCTACATTATCATGTTATAATATCAAATGTTATTATCCTTGTTGATGTGGCTGATCCAAGACCGTCAAAGTAAACAGTAAACACACGGTGAACTAGCAGAGCCCAGCCTCGGCCTCCGAGGCCGCCTCGGCCTCCAAGGTCCCCTCGGCCTCTGAGGTTCCCCTCGGCTTTGAGCATTGGCCTTGGTCTTGAGCTTCAGCCTTGGACTCGGCCTCGAGCGTCAGCCTCGACCTCAAGCTTCAGCCTCGGCCTCGGCCTCGAGCTCGAGCTCAGCGTCAGCCTCGGCCTCGGCCTTGAGCCTCCATCTCAGTCTGGTTGTCGGGGCAGGCAACCCGCTGCCTCGAGCCACCTGACACACCACGTGGCCCGTTAACCGCCTGCAGCGGCCACGTGATTTACCACTCGCATGCAATAGTGCGTGGCCATACCTCGTAACGGTGCACGCCAGATGCAACCATATCCGCCTGCCACTCGCAGTGCTGCGCTCGGCAGGTGGCAGGCAAGGCAGGACACCTCTGACAGACGGTTGCGACCCATCACTGTCAGCCTTGCTTCCCGTCTGTTAGTGGACAAAAGCACCTCGAAGTTAGCAACCTTCTGAAAGCGGGAAAAGAGAGACTGTCGGACAGGTATAAAAGCCCATACATACAACGAGGGAAGGATCCTAAACTTTAGTTCTCTAGCTTTCTTCTGCTAGTTAACTCTTGTCTGTTCTTGAGTGACTGACTTGAGCATCGGAGGGTCCCCATCGGAGCATCCGGTCTCCGGGGACTTTTCTTGCAGGAGCTCACCGAGGAAGATCTCCGTTTCCCCGACGTTCAAGGTAGGTGACTTGGCGTCAATAGATTGGCGTGCCAGGAAGGGGGGATTAAGAGAGAAGAGCTTTGAACCAGTCGACGATGACTTCTCTTTCCCTGAGCTCCTAAACAATGGTGACGACTCATGCGCAAGAAGTCTCCACCAGCCATGCTGGGGGGCAGCGTTAGGGGGCTGATCCGCTGGTGGTTGGCCCCTCCGTTTCCCCAGTCGACGTCCCTACACCACTACCGCAGCAACTTCAAGAGGACCGGCTTGCCGCCCTCTCCATGCAAGTCCAGTCTTTGGTAGCGGCGGTCAGAGTCCTGCAGCAGCAACCGGCGGCCGCGCAGCAGCCGGAACCACTCCCGTCAGTCCCAGGAGTGGTCCAACCCAGCCAACGTTCTTCCCGGGGGAGGTTTCCCGCCCGAGAAGCTCACCACCGCCGTACTTCACCCAGGCCTCACCACCGGGAGGCCTCCAAGAGACCCCAGTCACCCTCTCGACACGCCAGTGCTTCTTCCAAGCGGCGACATGGGAGGGAGGCGGAGCGCCCCCGTCAGCATCACCGGCATTCTTCCCCCTCCTTGGAATCCTCGAGGAAGGGGTCCTTCGATGGCCGAATAGCCCGTCGGGCTGAGCGCCGGCTCGACGAATACAATCAGCGACTGGAGGAGCTCAGCCATCGGATCACCAACCCACCAGAGGCGGACTATGACAGCTGGCCACCGCTATCCCACCGCATCATGGAGGAACCGATATCCATCCGGTTTCGTCTTCCTCAGCTGGACCCGTATGACGGACCACGATCCCTGGACCATTTGGAGAGTTACAAGGTCCTCATGCAGGTCCAGGGGGCAACCGACTCACTCCTCTGCATCGCCTTCCCCGCCACCTTGAAGAAGCTGCTCGAGCCTGGTACTCCCGCCTATCGCCGAGGAGTATCAACTCCTTCCGCAAGATGGAGAGGGCCTTCCTGGCCTATTTCGACGCCTGCCGGAAGATTCCAAGAGTGGCGGACAGTCTTTTCTCCATCCAGCAGAAGGGTGGCGAGTCCCTGTGGGACTACGTCGCTCGGTTCAAAGAGGCAGCCCTAGAGGTTTACAACCTCGAGGACTCTGTGGCCACTTTGGCCTTGAAGCGGAGGCTCCGTCCCTCCCTCTTTGCATATTCTCTTGACAAGAAGCCGCCCGGCTCCTACGCCGAACTCTTGAGCCAGGCCCAGAAGTACATCCGCGCCGACGAGGCTGACTCCTCCCGGTACGAGGATAATGGAAGCACCACTAAGATGCCAGCCCGTCCAGAGCCTGTTGAAGTTCATCCCAAGAGGCCCGAGCCTCCTCGCCGACCAGACAACCGTCCTCGGGCTCCAGCACCGAGGGACAGCCCGTTCACCCCCTGCTTGCTCCCATCTCCCACATCTTGCTGGAGATTGAGGGTGAGTCATACCTGCCACGCCCTCCTCCCCTGAACCCGAAGACCCTCCGCAACAAGAACCTGTACTGCCACTACCATTGAGACCATGGCCACAACACCGACAACTATCGCCAGCTGAAGAAGGTGATAGAGGACCTTATTCAGCGGGGCCACCTGGGGAAGTTCATTCAAAGGAACAATCTGAGTGCCCCTGACCCATCGGCGCCTCTACCACTGATGATCGACAATGCTCCGATGGAGAAGACGGTGGATATGATCTCCTGAGGGGCAGGCGGCCCGCCAAGAGGCCGAGGGGGAGGGGGAGTTAGATTATGTAATCCCTTTTTCTAAAAGGGACCTAGAGGAGGTGGTCAACAAAAATGATGATAGCGTCGTTGTGTCCATGACGATCGCTAAGCATCCTGTAAAAAGAGTTTTGGTTGATAATGGAAGTTCGGTGGATGTGTTGACTTATGACGCCTTTGTTCATATGAACCTGTCTCCCGATATGCTTCGGCCCGTCACCACACCCCTGATGGGTTTTATCGGTGATTCTGTGAAGGTCGAGGGAGAAATCACTCTCCTAGTCACGGCCAGCACTCCCCCGCGTCAAAGCACAGTATTTATGAGCTTCATCATGGTCCGGGTGCCCCTTGCTTACAACGCCATCCTTGGAAGGCCCGGACTTAACCTCCTAGATGCTGCCATCTCCACCAAAAGGCTCCTCATGAGGTTTCCCCCTAGCAAAGGGGTCGGAGAGATGCAGGGGGAGCAGAACCCACCACCGCTTTGCTACCACATGGCCTCCAGTCTTCAGGGGGCGGTATCTGCACCTGCACCAGAAGCACTAAATCCCGAGACTCAGAGAGAAGAGGGGAGTCGGCCGAGCATCTACTGGCCTTCCCCCTTGGGAGGACCCGATGAAGACAATCCAGATTGGGGCACTACATTCGGAGGAGGCCCGTGATCAGCTCCTCGCTTTCCTGCAGGCCAACGTGGATATTTTTGCATGGTTGGCGTCAGATATGCCAGGCATCCCGGAGGAGGTAATTACCCACCAGCTTAATATCAAGCCAGAGTGCCAACCTATTCGGCAAAAGAAGAGGAGCTTCACCCCAGATAGGCAGAAGGCCATAGACGAGGAGGTGCGTAAACTAGTGGCGGCTGGCCACATTCGCGAGGTACACTACCCCGACTGGCTGGCAAATGTCGTCATGGTCCACAAGGCCAGTGGGAGTTGGAGGATGTGCGTGGACTTCACCGACCTTAACAAATCATGCCCCAAGGACAGCTTCCCGCTGCCTCGGATCGACCAGTTGGTGGACGCTACATTCGGCCACGAGACCCTTAGCTTCATGGATGCATTCTCAGGGTACAACTAGATCAAAATGGACCTGGCCGATGAGTAGGCGACCTCCTTTGTAATCGAGAAGGGGATACTACTACAAGGTGATGCCATTTGGGTTGAAGAATGCGAGGGCTACCTACCAGAGGTTGATGAACAAGATCTTTGAGGACCAGATCAGGCGTAATATGAAGGTATACGTGGACGACATGCTGACCAAGAGTACCCGAGTTGCCGACCATGTGGCCGACCTAGCAGAGACCTTCGGCAACCTCCGCCGATACCAGATGAGGCTGAACCCCCGCAAGTGTGCCTTCAGGGTTACAGTAGGCAAGTTCCTGGGCTTCATGGTGATGCAGCGGGGAATCGAAGCCAACCCCGATAAGATCCGAGCCATTCTGGACATGAGGCCCCCAGCTAACAAAAAGGAGGTGCAACGCCTGACCAAGAGGGTAGCTTTGAATAGTTTCTTGTCCAAGTCGGCAGAGAGGTGTCTACCTTTCTTCAAGGCGTTGCGCAAGGTTAACAGCTTCGAGTGGACGAAAGAATGCTAGAAAGCCTTTGAGGAGCTAAGGAAATTTTTATCCACTCTCCCGCTGCTGTCCAAGCCAAGGAGCGGGGAAGAGCTTTTTCTGTATCTCGCGGCCTCCTCCGAGGCCGTCAGCTCCGTGCTTATTTGCATGGATGCTGACGGAGCGCAGAAGCCAGTCTACTACACCAGCAAGGTACTTCATTTACCTTGATTGTCTCCGCCCAGTGTTTTCGGCTTTACTTCCAAGCTCATCCGATCATGGTGCTCATGGACCAACCCCTCCGGACTATCTTGTCTCGTCCTGACACCTCAGGTCGGTTAGCCAAGTGGGCCATCAAGCTGGGAGAGTTTGACTTGTCCATTCGGCCGAGATCTGCGATGAAGTCCCAAGTGTTGCCGACTTTTTGGTCGAGTGCACTTGGGCCGAGGAGCATTCGGAGGAGCCAAGCCCGAAGGTGCATGTGGAGTCTCCCACGACTGAGGCGGGAGAGGAGGCATGGATCCTCCATGCGGACGGAGCATCGAATTCGCAAGGGAGTGGAGCTGGACTCATTCTTGCAAGCCCTAAGGGGGAGGTGGTGGAGTATGCCCTCCGGTTTCTTTTTTCGGCCACCAATAACCAAGCGGAGTATGAAGCTTTGCTGGCCAGGATAAGGCTAGCCAAGGGAGCTCGGTGCGAGGCGTCTGAGGGCCTTCACGGACTCTCAGCTTGTCTCCGGACAGGTTGCTGGGGAGTACGAGGCCAGCGACCCGACTATGTCCTGGTACTTGAGCAATGTGCAGTCCCAGGTCTCTCAGTTTCTCTACTTCTGCCAGCTACATTCCTCGGGCGGAGAATGCCAGGGCTGATGCACTATCCCGCTTGACCACCTCGGCTGATGGGACCTTGGACGTACGTGGAGCACCTGCAAGTTCCAAGCATTGAAGCAGCGGAGGAAGCCCTGCCGGTCGAGCAGGAGCCCTCCTGGATGGATGCTTATGTGCAGTACCTGACGATGGCACCCTCCCTGAAGACTCGATCGAGGCAAGACTACTCAAGCGGTGGGCCCCGAAGTTCTTGCTAATGGATGGAAAGATTTATCGAAGGTCATTCTCGTACCTGATCCTCAGGTGCGTCGGCCCTGCAAAAGAGGATTACATCCTGCGAGAAATCCATGAGGGCATCTGTGAGAGTCATCTGGGGTGCAGAGCCCTGGCATACAAGGCCCTGCAACAAGGGTACTACTAGCTGACCATGAGAGAGGATGCGGCCGAGCTCGTCAAGAGGTGCGACATTTGCTAGCGCCATGCCAGCATCCAGTGGCAGCCGACGTCCCAGCTGACCCCCTTGTCAGCACCATGGCCCTTCGCCCAATGGGGCATGGACATCTTAGGGCCGTTCCCTCCGGCCTTCGGTCAGCGCAAGTTCCTGTTGGTGGCCGTTGACCACTTCACCAAATGGATCGAGGCCGAGGCACTCGCCAAGATCACCGAGGGCAAGGTGAGGTCTTTTTTCTAGAAGTCCATAATATGCCGGTTCGGGCTACCACATACCCTGATCACCGATAATGGCCAGCAGTTCGATAATGCACCCTTTCGAGGATTCTGCACCGAGCTGGGTGTTCATCAGCGGTTCACTTCGGTAGGGCATCCTCAGACCTACAGAGCAGCCGAGGTGACCAACTGCATCATTCTCTAAGGACTTAGAGCCCGGCTAGATGACTGCAAAGGATGATGGATGGAGGAGCTCCCGAGTGTGCTGTGGGCCTACAACACCATGCCACGAGCCCCTACTGGGGAGACTCCCTTCAACCTCATCTTTGGGTATGAGGCCGTTATCTCCGTGGAGATCGGCTCCCCGAGCCCCAGGGTGGAGGATTACGGCGAGGATGTTGACCCAATTGAAGATTTGATGATTAACAAAACTATTTGAGTATAAAATTTGAGGCTCTAATGATTTTGATTAAGTTTTTCAGATTATAAGTCTATTGAATGATCAAAATCAAGAGTTAAATCAAGTTCTGGATCGAATCTAATGTCTAGGTAAGATTGCAGACATTAGAGTCGACACATGAGAATCACAGAGCCGACTCCGAAAATGGCACGGACTTAGAGTCGACTCCGAGACTGTGAGAGCCGACTCTACAGAAAAACAGAACGTTGGATTTTTCTGGCCCGACTTAGAGTCGACTCCGGGACTGTTAGAGTCGACTCCAGAAAAATTTTTGTCGACCCCAGAAAAGTCAGAGACGACTCCAGATCGACGGATTAAATTATTTCGAGTTAGAGCCGACTCCAGAAAAGTTAGAGTCGACTCCAAAACCACCTCCAGAACTGAAAATCTAAACTTTATCAGATCATTTTAACGGCTA
Source organism: Calamus simplicifolius (assembly GCA_900491605.1). Classification (NCBI taxonomy): domain Eukaryota; kingdom Viridiplantae; phylum Streptophyta; class Magnoliopsida; order Arecales; family Arecaceae; genus Calamus; species Calamus simplicifolius. The sequence continues at coordinate 69,378 of UESW01002136.1, read as the reverse complement.
TTTTATTTATGGATCTAATCCTTTTTCACTTGCTTCTAACGGATAGTTTTATTTGTGGATTAAAATCTATAAAAGGGGTTGATTGCATCCCAAAAAAGAAGGAAAAAGAGAAGAAAGAGGCAAAAAGAAAAGAATAGAGAAAATCCTTGAGATCCATCAAAAAGAAAGAGGGAAAACCTTAAGGAAAATCTACTCATTCCCCAAAAGAAGAGAAAGAGATTCCAAGTCTTTGATTTTCTCAAAAGAAGGAAGAAGCTGTTTTTCAATCTTCTCCTCAAGAGAATCAAAGGAAGATCCATTCAAAGGAAGAGAAGGAAGAAGCCACCAAATCTTCAAATCAGGCTTTTCTAAACCTTTTATTTTTTATTTTGTATATTTGCTCATTGAGGAGCTTTGTTTGTAAAACTTTGTTTGTGCCTAGTTCAATCTGGGGATTGAACTAGTGGAGGTTGTTACCTCGGGTCAAGCTTAGCTTGAGTTTAGGGTTTTGTGCTGGTGAGCCCGAAAACCAGCTGGGTTCGTTGTGATCCCGGGAAAACAACAAGTTTGAGTTGTGAGCTTGTAAAACAACTCGGCTGTAATCTAGGAGATTATAGTGTGGACCCAAGTGAATCTTGGGAGTGGACGTAGGTGTTGGATACACCGAACCACTATAAAATCTTTGTGTTTGCCGTGATTGTCTCTTTATCTCTATCTCTGTTTTATTGCTTTATTTGCATTTTTTTCATTTAAGCTATTTTAAAAGGCTTTTTTTAAAGAACCCAATTCACCCCCCCTCTTGGGTTGTCATCTGGGCCAACAATTGGTATCAGAGCTAGTGCTCATTAGATTTTGATCACACGATCAAGAGCTAAAGATCCAAATGGCAACTCAAGTTGGATTTTTGCCGAAGGTCATTCTACGAATAGACCTCCCTTGTTTAATGGTTCAACTATTTATTGGAAAGCTAGAATGAGGATATTCATTCAAGCTTCTGATTATGAATTATGGGGTGTTATAATAATGGACCTAGTACACCCACACATGTTGATGGCACTATTGTTCCTAAGCCCGAAAGGGATTGGAATGATAATGATAGAAAATGGCACAGCTCAATGCTAAGGCCATGAATGTCTTATATTGCTCTTTAGATGCTAATGAATTTAATAGAATCTCCACTTGTAATTCCGCAAAGGAGATTTGGGATAGATTAGAGGTTACCCATGAGGGTACCAACCAAGTAAAAGAATCTAAAATTAATATTCTTGTTCATAAATATGAATTATTTAGCATGGACAATCTGAAACCATTGCATGCATGTACACTAGATTTACTGATATTGTAAATGGTTTGAAAAGTCTTGGTAAACATATACTAACTCTGAACTTGTTCGAAATTCTTAGGTCACTTCCAAGACATGGGAAGCAAAGGTGACAGCAATCCAAGAAGCAAAGGACCTCAAACACTTACCCTTAGAGGAGCTTCTAGGATCCTTATGACCCATGAGAAATGAAGCAACATGTTGATGATGATGAGTCAAAGAAGAAGAGAAACAGAGCTGATGAAATGATGATGAGGAAGCAAGAAAATTTAAAAGATTCATGAAGAAGAAGAAAAAAGAAAAAAGAAAAGATAAGGACAAGGACAAAGAAAAGGAAAGTTGATTTGCTATGAATGTAAGAACCGGGGCACTTTAAATGAATGTCCTCAACTGAAGAAAGACAAGAAAAAGAAGGCTATGTGGCGACATGGAGCGATTCTTTCGAAGAAGAAGAAAAAAGGAAAAACTATGCTTTATGGCGACAATGATGAGGTAAGTTCCGAAACCCTTGCGATGAATTTGCTTTTGATGAATTTTATGCTTTTAATGAACTTGTTGGTGATTTCAAATTTAAAGAAATAAAGATTTGAAAAAAAAAAAACTTCATTAGAAAATGAAAAATAAAAAGAAATTTAATAAAAGAAAAAGAATCAATTTAAAAAATGAAGTTGAAACATAAATAGTTGATAAATTTACTTAAGTTCAAAAACTTAACATGTTGTTAAAATCAAAAGCTTTTTGATAAAGCTGGATTAGGATATAACCACTTAAAAACAAAAATTTGAAAAACTTTTTTAAAAAAAATTTTACATGTTTTAAATGTAACAAAGGACATAAATCTTATGTGTAAAATCTTAAATAAAAAGAAAGAAAATTTGGGTTCCCAAAGGAACAATTTTATGCTACTAACCATGAAGGACCCAAGAAAGCTTGGGTACCTAAATATAAGACTTAAATTTTTGCAGGAGTGTCTTGCGGCCAAAAGATCAAAAGAAAGTGGTATCTGATAGTGGCTGCTCAAGACACATGACGGGTGACAAAGATCAATTCATCACCCTTGAAGCAAAAGAGGAGGAGTAGTTACATTTGGCGACAATGGCAAAGGCCAAATCTTGGGGTTTGGTAACATTCAAATAACTCCCTCCACATATATTGAAAATGTCTTATATGTTGATGGTTTAAACATAATTTAATTAGTATTAGTCAATTATGTGACAAAGGTTTTAAAGTATCATTTGAATCTTCTATATGCACTGTTTCTAATCCCATTGATAATAGCATTGTTTTTATTGGAAATAGAAATGGCAATGTATACTTGATTGATTTACAATTTGTCTACAAGTAATCATTGCTTAGTTGCTAATAATGCTAATATGAATGAGATTGGTTGGTTGTGGCATCGTAGATTAGGTCATGCAAGCACACACCTTATTTCAAAATTAATTAGAATGGATTTAGTAAAAGGACTTCCTAAATTAGATTTTGAAAATAATAAAATATGTGATGCATGTCAATTTGGAAAACAAACTAGAATTCTTTCAAATCTAAAAATATTGTTTCAACTTCTAGGCCACTTAGAGCTACTTCACATGGACCTTTTTGGACCTACTAGAACCACAAGTCTAGGAGGAAAGAAATATGGTCTTGTGATAGTAGATGATTACTCTAGATTCACTTGGGTAATGTTTTTAGCTCACAAAGATGAGACTTTCTCGATATTCTGAAATTCTTTCAAGAAAGTCACAAATGAGAAAAACACTACCATAGTGTCTCTAAGAAGTGATCATGGAACTGAATTTGAAAATCACTTATTTGAAAAATTTTTTGAAAAATGGCATTAATCATAATTTTTCTGCACCTAGAACACCACAACAAAATGGAGTAGTTGAAAGGAAAAATAGAACTTTAGACATGGCCCGTACCATGCTATGTGAAAGCAACTTACCAAAATACTTTTGGGCGGAAGCTATAAACACAGCATGTTACATCTTAAATAGAGCTTTAATTAGACCAATCATTAAGAAAACACCTTATGAACTATGGAATAATAGAAAACCAAACATAAGTTATTTTCATGCATTTGGTTGTAAATGTTTCATTCATAATAATGGTAAAGATAATCTAGGAAATTTGATGCAAAATCTGATGAAGGCATATTCTTAGGATATTCAACATCTAGTAAAGCATATAGAGTATTTAACAAGAAAACTTAAGTTGTAGAAGAATCTATTCATGTAGTTTTGATGAATCTTTAGCATCAAGTTCAAAAATTGATGATGAGGAAGATACAACATTCTATTGAAAGAGATATTGAAAAATTAAATGTATCTTCAGATCATGAACAAGAAGCTAAAGATAATGATTCACCTAAGGATGATGTTATTGATACTAATCATAATGATATAGATCTACCTAGAGATTGGAGATATGCTTATGGTCATCCAAGGAATTAATTATAGGTGATCCATCTCAAGGAGTAAGAACTAGATCATCAATGAGAAATATCAATAATCATCTTGCATTTGTATCTCAAATTGAACCTAAAACTATTGAGAAGCTGAAAAAGATAATAATTGGATGTTAGCAATGCAAGAAGAATTAAATCAATTCACTAGAAATAATGTTGGACATTAGTTGAAAGACCTAAAAATCATTCTTAATAGGATCAAAATGGGTATTTAGAAATAAATTAGATGAAAATGGCATAGTAATTAGAAACAAAGCTAGATTAGTTGCAAAAGGATATAATCAAGAAGAAGGTATTGATTTTGATGAAACTTTTGCACCTGTAGCTAGATTAGAAGCCATTAGGCTATTACTTGCATTTGCATGTCATATGAATTTCAATTTATTTCAAATGGATGTTAAAAGTGCATTTTTAAATGGATTTATAAATGAAGAAGTTTATGTTGAACAACCACCTGGTTTTGAAGATCATGAATTTCCAAATCACGTTTTTAAATTACACAAAGCACTATATGGTTTGAAACAAGCACCTAGAGCTTGGTATGATAGATTAAGTAAATTTTAATTGAAAATGATTTTGTAAGAGGAAATGTTGATAAAACATTGTTTTTGAAAAGAAAAGGAAAGATTTATTAGTAGTTCAAATATATGTTGATGATATTATTTGGTGCTACTAACAATCTTCTTATGTCAAGAATTTGCTAAGTTAATGCAGGGAGAATTTGAAATGAGCATGATGGGAGAACTCAACTTCTTCCTTGGACTTCAAATCAAACAAAGCAAAGGGAATTTTCATCAACCAAACAAAGTACACAAAGAAATCTCAAGAAGTTTGGTATGGAATCAATCAAACCCTTGGAACACCAATGAGTCCTTCATGCAAGCTGGACAAAGATGAAGAGGTAAGAAAGTAGATCAAAAATATTACAGAGGTATGATTGGATCCTTCTTTACTTAACTGCAAGTAGACCAGATATATGTTTGCTGTATGCTTATGTGCTAGATTTCAATCTGAACCTAAAGAATCACATTTAATTGCTGTTAAAAGAATTTTAAGATACTTAAGTGGAACTAAAAATGTAGGTTTATGGTATTCTAGAGACTCAACTTAAAATTGATTGCATATTCTGATTCTGACTATGCTGGATGTAAATTAGATAGAAAAAGCACAAGTGGTGCATGCCAATTCTTAGGAAGTAACTTAATCTCTTGGTTTAGCAAAAAGCAAAATTCGGTTGCATTATCTACTGCTGAAGCAGAATATGTTGCAGCTGGAAGTTGCTGTGCTCAAATCCTTTGGATTAAGCGACAACTTGAAGATTATGGTATCACACTTGATAAAAATTAAATGTGATACTAGTGCAATAAATCTAACTAAAAATCCAATTCAACATTCAAGAACTAAACACATTGAAATTAGATATCATTTATAAGAGAACATGTAGCTAATAATGAAATTTGTCTTGAATATGTTAATACTAAGAACAATTAGCTGATATATTTACAAAACCTTTGAGTGAAGAGAGATTTTGTTATCTTAGAGGAGAATTAGGAGTTTGTGATCCTTTAGAATGATTTCTGAAATTAAGGACAACAACTATCTAGATTTCTATAATTTCTTGAAAATCCTCTATTCAATAAGGAAATTATCTAGAAATTTGATTTATTGTTTCCCCAATTGTTAAGGAACACTTATCTAGAGTTTGATGATTAATTTGATTAGTTTCAGATCCTTGAAATTCATTTTTCACTGAAACTATTGTGGAGTCGACACCTCAGTTTGTGGAGTCGACACCTTCTTATTTTGATGTTCTGTCTGGGCAATTAGAGCCGACTCTGGCTTCTGTAGAGCCGACTCTAATTCGGGCGCTGACAGATTCTCTGGTTCGGAGCCGACACCTCATTTTCGGGAGTCGACTCTAAGTGGAACTAGGTCAAAATAAAAAGGGCGGAGTCGACCCCAAACGATTTCTATCGTCTCCTAAACCTTCTCAAGCTTTCCAAACTGATTCCAAATCCCTCAAAACCCTTGATTACTCATTCCAATCGAATCCAATGGCTCCCAAAAGGCGTGCTATCATTGGTGGTTCGACTGTTCCGACGAAGCGCCGTTCAAATCGGAGGCAACCTTCGTCATCTTCTTCATCTGCCACTCAAGATGACTCTCCACCCTCACCATCTTCTCCTCGAGTCGACCAATTAGCTGGTAAGGCCATTACAACCGGAAGAAAAGTTGATTTTAACTTTTTTATTTCGGAGGGCTTTGCTATTGGGCGTTGTTGAAGAAATGGGATGGGAGAAGGTCTGTTCTTTGGATATCCCTACCTACCCTGCCCTAGTAAGAGAGTTTTATAATGATTTAAGTAGAGGAGAGGGAGGTTTAGTAAGTGTTGTAAGAGGAACAAAGGTAATCATCACAGCCGAATCCCTTGGTAATTTATTGGAAATGCCTACTGTTGGACTTGTTGAATATCATCATGAAGATAGAGGAGGAGCACTATCAAGGATGTTAGGGAGAGAAGTTTCTGAGTTTGAGGAAATCTTGGCAAATCAACTTAATTTGGAACTCAGATTACTTCACAATATCTGTGGAAGAATTCTATTTCCTAAAATCGGAAGGTTTGAGTATGTCTCGGAGCGAGACGTTTTATTGATGGACTGCATACTCACTGGTAGACCTTTAAATCTTGCTGAATGATGATTAGGCTATATGGCGGAGGCAGCTACTAAGAAGAGATCTACATTGCCATATGGTATGGTTTTAACATTGGTATTCAGAAGCCAAGGTGTACTTATAATGGACAATGAGCCACTAAGAAAGTTAAGACATACAGATTACTATAGTGTCTCTACAATTCACCGAATGGGCTTTAGAAAAGAAAATGGAAACTGGATTAAAAGAGGACATGAGGCCAGAGCTGAAGAAGTTAGAGTTGAGGAAGTCAGAGGAGAAGACATTCCTGAACCATCTGCTGGACCTTCTTCTGCTGGACCTTCTGCTGGACCATCTGCTGGACCCTCAGAAGCTGGACCTAGCTCTCAACTTCCACATCAGTCAGCATTGGCATCAGAAAGATTTTCTGAGGAGCAAATGGTCAGCTCAGGCTTTACTGGCTGAGTATGACAGTGTAAGAACAAATGATATGTGTAAATTAAGAGAGAGTTCAATCAATTAAAGGATGAGATTAATTCAAGACTTGACATGATTTCTTTTCAATTAGCAATTTCGTCGAATCCTTTAGCACTGATCTTCATAAAATTTTTGAAAGGATGGAAGGCATTGCAGACGGTTCTGGAACTTATCTTCATGCTACCAGTCAACTGAAGAAAGATATCGACCTGCCGTCTCTCAAATTGAAGCATGTCTTGAAAGTTTTAAGAAGACCCAAAAAGATGATGTTATGGAAATGATTGGACATTTAAAGAAAATTATGTATAAGCATATTTGATTTTGATATTCAATCCTAGGTTGTATCTTAGGATTTCTTTTTTCTTTCTTAGCATGTATCTAGGATTACATACTTAAATGTCATTTTAGAATACATGTAATGGATCTTGCTTTGGAATACAAATGGTTGAATGAATATTACATTTTATTACAAATCTTTGATTGAATGTCAATGAATGAATTTCCTATCTTTTTGATTCGAACCAACATCCTCGCTTTGATAACATTCTTATTTGCTTTTAAACTCACCTTATTGTTGATAACAAAAAAGGGGGAGAGATAAGTGTATATGCATAAAAGAAAAGAAAATGAAGAAAAAGAAAATGAAGAACAATTTGAGAATAAAAGAATGAGAGAATTTTTTGAGAGAAAAAGAATTCAGTTTATCTACATAGGGGGAGCTATTCAATGCAGGGGGAGCTTAATAAATTCTCCATATAAAAGTTAAATCATTTGATTGATGTCAAGTTTTGTTTATTTTTATTCATTTTGAATATTGGCATCAAATTCTCTATTAGAAAGTCTCTAAGCTTTAACAATGTCTATAATTCTCAATTCAAATGAATTTCTTAATGCATATACTCAAAGTTTTTGTCATCATCAAAAAGGGGGAGATTGTTGACCCAATTGAGGATTTTGATGATTAACAAAACTATTTGAGTATAACATTTGATGTTACTAATGATTTTGATTAAGTTTTTCAGATTATAAGTCTATTTGATGATCAAAATCAAGAAGGAAATCAAGTTCTGGTTTGAATCTAATGTCAAGGTAAGACTGCAGACATTAGAGTCGACACATGGAATCACAGAGCCGACTCCGAAAATGGCACAGACTTAGAGTCGACTCCGGGACTGTGAGAGCCGACTCTATCAGAAACAACAGAACGTTGGATTTTCAGGCCACGACTTAGAGTCGACTCCCAGACTGTTAGAGTCGACTCCAGAAGAATTTTGTGTCGACCCCAGAAAAGTCAGAGACGACTCCAGATCGAGCGGATTAAATTATTTCGAGTTAGAGCCGACTCCAGAAAAGCCAGAGCCGACTCCAGAATGTCAGACACGGCTCCAGAACTGTCAGAACGACTCTAAACTTTATCTTTATCTATTTTAATCCCAATGGCTATTGTTATTTATGGATCTAATCCTTTTTCACTTGCTTCTAACGGATAGTTTCACACTATTTGTGGATTAATCGGATCTATAAGAAGAGGGTTGATTGCATCCCAAAAAAAGAGAGGAAAAGAGAAGAAAGAGGCAAAAAGAAAAGAATAGAGAAAATCCTTGAGATCCATCAGAAAAGAAAAGAGGGAAAACCTGTAAGGAAAGATCATACTCATTCCCCAAAAGAAGAGAAAGAGATTCCAAGCCTTCGCTGTTCTATTTAGAAGAAATCTCAAAAGAAGGAAGAAGCCCTAGTTTTTCCAATCTTCTGAGCCTTAAGAGCATATTCAAAGGAAGATCCATTCAAAGGAAGAGAAGGAAGAAGCCACCAAGATCTTCGAATCAGGCTTTGGTTCCTAATCTCTATTTATTGTTTCATTATTGTATATTTGCTCATTGAAGGAGCAGTTTGCTTTGTAAAATCAAAATACTGTTTGCTGGGTCAATCTGGTGATTGATTCAGTTGAGGCTGTTAGCCTTGTGCAAGCATTAGCTTGTGGTTTTAGGTTTTGTGCTGGTGAGCCTTGAAAACCAGCTGGGTTCGTTGTGCACCCGAAAAACAACAAGTTTGAGTTGTGAGCTTGCAAAACAACTCTGCTGTAATCAGTTTGATTATAGTGTGGACCCAAGAGGTACTTGGGAGTGGACGTAGGTGTAGGTACACCGAACCACTATAAAATCTATTGTGTTTGCCGTGATTGTCTCTTTATCTTCAACTCTCTATTTATAGTTGCTTAGTTTTAAATCTGTGAATCTAAGTTTTTATTTCGCTAGGGGTTATCTTTCAAAAGAGTTTAATTTTTGAAAAACCCAATTCACCCCCCCTCTTGGGTTGCTATCTGGACCAACAGAGGAGGACAACCCGAACCAGTTGCGGGCCAACCTAGACTGGTGGAGGAGGTGCAGGATCGAGTGCAACTCCGGAAGGCAGCCTACCGGCAGCGAGTGGCCAGGTATTACAACGTTCACGTCCGCCCCAAGACCTTTTTTCTGGGGGACCTAGTCCTTCGGCGAGCTGAAGTCTCAAAACCAATAGAAGGAGGCAAGTTAGCGCCGAACTGGGAAGGACCCTACCGAGTCACTGAGGCACTTTACCACGGAGCGTACAAGATCGAAGAGCTGAATGGAAAGCTACTCCCGCGAACGTGGAACGCTGACAACCTATGTCGGTATTATCAGTAGTGTACCCTCTCTTTTTACATTGAATTTCACGATTACATTTTCTGGGCTCTCGCACCGCATTTGATATTAATAAACGTGAGTTCAAGTATCCCAGTTTTTCAGCAAAAGCCCGAGGCCAGCTTGGCATAGAAAGTCCAATGTACCATTGACACTGAAGACCAGTGTACCATCGGCTTTCAAAAGCCCGAGGCCAGCTCGGCACAGAAAGTCCAATGTACCATTGGCACTGAAGATCGGTGTACCACCGGCTCCCAAAAGCCCGAGGCCAACTCGGCATAGAAAGTCCAATGTACCATTGGCACTGAAGACCGGTGTACCATCGGCTCCCAAAAGCCCGAGGCCAGTTCGGCGCAGAAAGTCCAATGTACCATTGGCACTGATGACCGGTGTACTACCGGCACAGAAGCCCGAGTCTTCCTCGGCGTCCCAAGGCCGATGTTCCATCGGTCCCCAGAAGCTCGAGTCCTCCTCGGCGTCCCAAGGCCGATGTTCCATCGGTCCCCAGAAGCCCGAGTCCTCCTCGGCGTCCCAAGGCCGATGTTTTGTCGGTCCCCAGAAGCCCGAGTCCTCCTCGGCGTCCCAAGGCTGATGTTCCATCGTCCCCAGAAGCCCGAGTCCTCCTCGGCGTCCCAGGCCGATGTTCCATCGGTCCCCAGAAGCCCGAGTCTTCCTCGGCGTCCCAAGGCCGATGTTCCATCGCCCCCTAGGAGCCCGAGTCTTCCTCGGCATCTGAAAGTTGATGTTCCTGGGGAGTAGAGTTTCCCACCAGCAATGGATCGCTGCCCCATCGATGCCTGGTGGCACGAGACCGACACGGTCCTTGTCCCGGCCTTGGCTCTCCTGTGGGTCCGGCCCTATATAGCTAAATCAAGATCACTCGTGGATGAGTAAAAGCCGCCCTCGGCGCCGACGAAGCCCCAAGGGGTCCTACGTCGGCGACCCAAGGACTCAAAAGTGACACATTGCAGTTTACTAAAAAACAATTTCATTAGTGAAAAAGTGTTTACAAAATTCCGACGGAGTCGAACTTTACAAAAAATTAAGAAAATTACAGGCTCACGGGTCGATCACCACGGGCTCATCATCGGATGAGGCCACTTCAGAGAGGCGCTCCGGCTCGACCTCTAAAGCCTGAGGAAGGTTCAGGTCCCGGGCCACCTTCTCCTTCCCACATTGGAATCCCTGGAGATAGGCGCCCGCTGAAGTTTTAGCCAATTTGTTCGCATAGCGTTCGGACGCTCGGAACTCCTCAACGGCCTTTGCAGCCCTAGCTTCAGCGGCTGCCTCCACCTCTACAACCCGGGCCTCCTTCTCGGCGACCAGAGCTGCCACAATCCTCTCGGCCTCTTTGGCGTGCTCTGCCTCCTCCTCGGCATGCCTTGCTTTGTCTTCGACCGCCTGGATGGCCGAGTTCAACTCGGCGATATGAATGTTCCGGGCCTTGACGGTGCTCTCGGCCTCTGTAAGCTGGCTGAGCGCCGCCCAAAGTCGGTTGGCATCAGTCTCTGCTCGGCTCTTGGCCCTCTTTATTTCGTCGGCTCGATCGGCCCTTGCCGATTCCAGGGCCTTCTCCGCTGCCTCGACTCGGGCCCGAGCCTCTTCGGCATCCCTTCAGGTCTGGCGGATGGTGGCATCCCACTCGTCAATCACATCCCTGGTGGCACCCAGGGAGTTTGTCACATGCAGTCAAGATGTCAGCCATGCGAGTTATCGGGTGTTTGAAGTTAAGTGCAAAAACTCACTTACCTGGACGAGAGCTGAGAAGGCCTCCCTGAAGAACCTGGTCGCTCCCAGAGTTCGGAGCTCCTCCTAGAACTTGGGCAGAATGACCTGGGACATGAGCTGCTCTGCTCGACGCCCGTCGTTCATTAAGGAGAACCCGCGGGGGGTCGATCCGACCCTGCTACCCTCAGCAGTTTCACCACGCTCGGGCTCAGTACGCGTGGGGCTGTCCGCCGATATTTCTTCTGGAGGCGGGCTCACCATCGCTGATGGCCCTATGTTGGGGCCCTGCTCTACCTCCACTGGAGCTAGCTCGGTGGGAACTTGAGGCTCTGTCGCCCTCTCGACTCCCACCCCCTCTGGTGGGGTGTCGACCGTCAGATCTACCGGTCGGTCGAAGGTCCTTGGCACTCGGGAGGCGAAGAAACCACACCATCGGACGCTTGGGGGCCAAGGCCTGCTGCCCCTCGCTCGGCCCTGCCTGGGCGCTCATCCTCTTAGCGGCGGCCCTCTTGAGTTTGAGGGTCGGGAGCTTCATTGCTGCACGGCATCGGTCGGGGTTAGTAAAAAAAAAGAAAAAGAAAAAAGAAGAGGGGGAGAAGAAGGAGGAAATTTGGTTAAGTGTGGGGACGTCTGCTACTCACCGCTTCGGGTGGTGATCCTCACCAGCCGGAGGTTGTCCTCTGATAGAAGCAGGTTATATCTGGGGATGTTAGCAGTCAAGAGTCGGCCCAGCGCCTCCCTGTCCCCCGGGAGTATGGTCGAGTTTGAATTGGGCCGGAGGTCTGGGTCCCCCACCCGATTTTGACTTGGTCGATGTCGGCAAAAAAGAACCATGACTTCCATCCCTTGATGAAAGAAAGGAGCAGCAGCTTGAGGACACGGCCGGTCGGGGCTGGAACAGCCACCAACTCGCCTGCGGGAAGGATGTAGAAGGATCTAAAAAGGGAGATTCTGGGTGTGATGGAGTAAAGATGGCAAAGGATGACAAAGGCGCAGACGATTTGGAGGGAATTTGGAACTAATTGGGAGGGAGTCAGAGAGTAGTAGTCGAGGAGGTTGATGAAGAAGGGGTAAAAGGGCAGGCGGAGACCTAACCTAAAGGATATTTCATAGATGGCCACTCTACCGGGCCGAAAGGAGACCACCCTGTTGTCGAGGGTTGGGAGGAAGAGCCCGATATCTCGAAAGATTTAGTAATAGGCCCTGATGTTGAACAGGTCCTGGCCTGTTACCGTGGAGGCGGTTCCCATCGGGGATTCCGCCCCCACCCTCTGTGAGGTGCCAGCGGCCGCCCGGTGCCTCCGCGTCGAAGCCCTGCGGGCGGCTCGCTGTGATTGGATTAGAGCGCGGTCCTCCGGATTGGAGGACCATTAGGGAGGAGGAGATGAAGAGGCACGAAGCCTCGAGAAAGAGATTTGGTCCTCGGGGTCAGCGCCAAGGACCAGGATGGAGAGGAAGCCATGGAAAGGATTTTGAAAAGGAAAGAGGGCTCGAAAGGGGCCAGGAAGCTAACCTGATGCGAAAATGGCGGAAGTTGGTTCTCGGGTTGCAGGGGAGGTCAAGGGACGGAAGAAGACGAAGACAGTTGAAGCAAAGTGGCGAGATTCAGCCCTCGCCCGGAGTTTTATCAAATTTCAAATTGTCCTGCCTCATCTGACCAGCCATGCGGACTCCCGCTATAGCTGGGTCGCCTCGACAGGCGCCCGGCGCGTGAGACGATCCGCCTCTAGCAATGACGGGACGCCACTGACATCATCGTCATGATGGCAATGATGGCTGCCGCTTTTCATGGATTTTGAGAGGACAACCCCATCTCGGGGATGATTCCTGCAGATCGGACGAACAGCAGTGACTGCCCCTTCACATCCCCCAAGTCGCCCACGCTAAGCTATCGCAGTGCCCAGAGACACGTGTCCAGGGGCGGATGGCAGCGGACATGGATCAGCCACTTGGGAGGTGACACCCCTTTCGCTTCGCCAGGGTGGGCCTACTTCATCTCAGGGGCGAGGGGGCATCTGATGTGGCTGATCCAAGACCGTCAAAGTAAACAGTAAGCAAACGGTGAACTGCAGAGCCTAGCCTCGGCCTCCGAGGCTGCCTTGGCCTCCGAGGTCTCCCTGGCCCCCGAGGCCCCCTCGGCCTCCGAGGTTCCCCTCGGCTTCGAGCGTCGGCCTTGGTCTCGAGCCTCGGCCTCGAGCGCCTTTCGGCCTCGAGCCTCCGTCTCGGTCTGACTATCGGGGCAGGCAACCCACTGCCTCGAGCCACCTGACACACCCACGTGGCCCATCAACCGCCTACAGCGGTCACGTGATCTACCACTCCCTGCAACAACGCATGGCCATACCCTGCAGCGGTGCATGCCAGATGCAACCATATCCACCTGCCATCCGCAGCGCCGCGCTAGGCAGGTAGCAGGCAAGGCAGGACAGCTCTGACAGGCGGTTGCGACCCGTCACTGTCAGCCTTGCTTCCCGTCTGTTAGTGGACAAAAGCACCTCGAAGTCAGCAAACTTTGAAAGCGAAAAAAGAGAGACTGTCGGACAGGTATAAAAGCTCACACATACAACGAGGGAAGGATCCTGAACTTTAGTTCTCTAGCTTTCTTCTGCTAGTTAACTCTTGTCTGTTCTCGAGTGACTGACTTGAGCGTCGGAGGGTCCCCACCGGAGCATCCGGTCTCCGAGGACTTTTCTTGCAGGAGCTCGCCGAGGAAGATCTCCATTTCCCCGACGTTCAAGGAAGGTGACTTGGCGTCAACACTTGTGTTTCAAAATTATAAGTTGATTCTTTACAAGCTGACCTCTAATTAATTTGGATTTCACTAACAATTAAAGTATAACTAAATATATTACATATAATTAAATTATAACATTCCAAATGGGATAATATACACTACAGCTTAATATATCATATAGTTGTAATAATTTTGATTATAGGGCTCTAAACGGCCTTGATTTGCATGAGCCAGTATAAGTGGTCCGTCTGAAACTTGTTCACGGTCACAAAAATCGTGGAGTTAACCAAATGATTGGCAAAGAGGACCATCTGAGACGGGATCCAACTTTAAATCACATGAATCTGATCAAGTACAACAAAAGTAGCCTTTTAGTTTCTACCTTTGCTTGGCAGGTGCTTCCGGTCGGTTCCCTTTTGGAAGCCCCAAGAGGCAACGGACAGAAAGCCACGGGGTGGAACGGACGGCAAGCAAAGAAATAGAGGAGAACTTGTTGAGACGTAAATACGCAAGTACAATCGCAAACAGCATAATTTTTTTAAAAAAAACTTTGTTCCTCTTGAGAGAACTGGGGTACTGGGGAGTTATAGATTTCGAGAACCAGACAAGGTATCTCCGAGCTTGTGATATATCCTTTTCTTGCCTTCCCCCTTGCTTAGGGATCACTTCTTTGAGCAATGTGCTTTGTCCTCCGGTTTCAGCTTCTCTCTGGCCCCACTTTCAGCTAGGAAATCTCATATTCCGCCTTTCCACCGGTGAAGTAAAAGAAATCCATCCTCGCAATCCAAATCAATGCAACTGAAAATTGTAACCATTGGCTATAAATTGCCACCTTCAGCGTTCAGCATTATACGCAACCCAGACCTTAGCTTTCTTTGTAGGCTTCGGAGTTTGAATCTAGCCGGATTTTTGGATAGCAACCAAATTTCCAAGATGGCTGCTCCTTCGCTCAGCTTCAAAAGATCAGACAGCATAGCTGAGAGCATGCCAGAAGCTTTGAGGCAGAGCCGGTACCAGATGAAGCGTTGCTTCTCAAGGTAGGCTTTTACTCCCCATCCATTCATCAAATAATCTTCTATTGAGTTTTTTTTTTTTTTTCATTTCCATGCATCACATATCAACTTTTGAGAATGTCTTCATCCTCCCAAATGGGAAATCAGCTATGTCTCCAAGGGTAGGAGGCTCATGAAGAACCGGGAATTGATGGCGGAGTTGGAGAAGTCGATGGACGACGTGGTCGAAAAGGACAGACTCATGGAAGGTTTCCTTGGTTACATCATTTGTTGCACCCAGGTTGCCTACTCATTTTAGCCTCTTTGCATGAGAAATCTGTCGGTATTTTTTTTTTTTTTTTTTGTATATAAACAAAATTCAATTTGTGATGTTATGATGGCAGGAAGCTGTTGTCCTTCCCCAAACGTAGCGTTTGCCGTCAGGCCACATCCTGGAATATGGGAGTTTGTCAAGGTCACTTCAGGAGATCTAACAGTCGAAGCAATCACTCCTTCGGAATACTTAAAATCCAAAGAAATATTATATGATGAGCAATGGTATCATTCCTGCTAATCAGCAGATAAAAAATATAATGGTGTTCGATCCTTAAAGGTCCCAAAATCATGCAATTCATTGAAATTTCAGGGCGCGGGATGAGAATTCTCTAGAGGTGGATTTTGGAGCCTTTGATGTATCAACACCTCACCTCACATTACCATCATCCATAGGGAATGGCGCACACTTTATATGCAAGTTCTTATCATCCAAACTGAACGAGAAATCCGAGAGCATGAAGCCATTATTGGACTACTTGCTCGCCCTTAATCACCGTGGAGAAGTGAGAATTTGAAAGCAAAAGAAAAGTTTTATGTTACCTTATTACGGTTAAGTAGTTTAGAGGTCTGACCGTATACCATTTCTATTTACTCTGCAGAAATTAATGATTAATAACGCCATCGACACTGTGAACAAGCTTCAAACAGCTCTGCTTGTGGCTGAAGTGTTTGTCAGTCAGCTTCCCAGAAACACTCCATTCCAAAAGTTTGAACAAAGGTGATTCTATTTTTTACCTCAACAAAGGCTTCAAGGGTAGGAAAAGAAGGCTCAAAATTGCGCTCTCTTCACATACGCTTTTTGGTGTCACAGATTTCAGGAGTGGGGACTGGAGAAGGGATGGGGTGATACTGCTGAAAGGGTTAAGGAAACCCTGCGGTGTCTGTCTGAGGTTCTTCAAGCTCCAGATCCTGTGAACATGGAGAAATTTTTCAGCAAAGTTCCCGCCCTCTTTAACATTGTGATCTTCTCTCCCCACGGCTATTTCGGACAGGCTGATGTTCTTGGTTTGCCTGACACTGGTGGGCAGGTATAGAATTCTATCCACAAATGAAGGAAACAAACTAGAGAATTTGAATGATATTTCTGAAGTTATTCTTTGCTACAGGTGGTTTACATCCTGGATCAAGTAAAAGCCTTGGAAGACGAATTGCTCCTCAGAATCAAGCAGCAAGGACTGAGTGTACAACCTCAAATCCTTGTGGTACGTTATGAATGCAAAAATCTAGATAATATTAATTCAAGCGTAAAACTATAGAATGACAATTAATGAGGGAAGGAAAAGAACCAATGGAGCTAATTGCAGGTAACTAGGCTGATACCAGAAGCCCGAGGGACGAAATGCAACCAGGAATTGGAGCCAATTCTCAACACCAAGCACTCGCACATCCTTCGGGTGCCATTTAAGACAGAAAACGGAATTTTACAACAGTGGGTCTCTCGTTTTGACATCTACCCTTACCTTGAGAGATATGCTCAGGCATGCAATTGATTCTATTTTTATATTATTAGACTCCATAGCTTCCTTCTTCAAAAGGGAACAATCTGATGTGAAGTTATCAACTTCGTGGGTCTTCAGGATGCCGCTGCCAAAATTCTCGACCACATGGAAGTGAAACCAGACCTGATCATTGGGAACTACACTGATGGAAACTTGGTGGCTTCACTTCTGGCAGCCAAACTAGGAGTAACTCAGGTTCTCGCTATGATGTTATTTTCTCTTTTACTCCACGCAATATCATCTTGAGCTTTCAAAAGCCTACTTACTAATATGTAAAGCGAAGGTTCTCACAGTGTAGAATGTGTTATTATTCTGCTTCAGAGGATTGTTACTTATTTGGACGTGTCTTGACAAACTAGGGAACCATTGCACATGCTCTTGAAAAGACCAAGTATGAAGATTCTGATGTCAAGTGGAAGGAATTGGATAGGAAGTACCACTTCTCGTGCCAGTTCACCGCTGACATGATTTCAATGAATGCTACTGATTTCATCATAACAAGTACATTTCAAGAAATCGCTGGGAAGTAAGTGCACAATAAACCTGTAATTCTTTCTTTGCTCAAATAACAAGTGTTCGTGAGTAAAACTTTTGAATGTTTTGCATGATGCAGCAAAGATAGGCCTGGACAATATGAGAACCACCATGCATTTACTCTTCCGGGGCTATGCCGATATGTCTCGGGCATCAATGTCTTTGATCCAAAGTTTAACATAGCTTCTCCTGGAGCTGATCAATCCCTCTACTTCCCCCACACACAAAAACAGAAGCGCTTAACTTCATTTCAACCTGCCATCGAGGAGCTGCTGTATAGCAAAGTAGACAACGAGGAGCACACGTAAGTCTTCAAATCAGCCTGTAATTTTTTAGGAGGCTCAGGACACGAATTCAATTTTCAGTTTCTTTTTCCCCTCTGAAGGGAAGACTCAATTCTCAATGTTGCAAACTTTATGAATGGAAACAGAGGACAGCTTGCAGACAGAAATAAGCCAATCATCTTCTCAATGGCAAGGCTTGACATAGTCAAGAACATGACTGGGCTAGTTGAATGGTATGGGAAGAACAAAAGGCTGAGGGACCTTGT
Source organism: Calamus simplicifolius (assembly GCA_900491605.1). Taxonomy (NCBI): domain Eukaryota; kingdom Viridiplantae; phylum Streptophyta; class Magnoliopsida; order Arecales; family Arecaceae; genus Calamus; species Calamus simplicifolius. Next base: position 51,449 of record UESW01002136.1, on the reverse strand, counting down.
GAATCTCGTTGTGGTTGGGGGTTTCTTTGACCCCTCAAAATCAAAAGACAGGGAGGAGATCAACGAGATCAATAAGATGCATTCGCTGATTGAAAAGTACCAATTGACAGGTCAGATAAGATGGATAAGGGCACAGAATGATCGCGTTCGGAATGGCGAACTATACCGCTGCATTGCTGATACTAAAGGAGCTTTTGTTCAGGTTTGCTTTGCACTTTCCACAGTTTGGTACCATACCATCACCTAATTTATATATATGAAAAAAGAACATTATCTGCTGCCTTCCTTTGTTTCAGCCTGCCTTGTACGAAGCATTTGGACTTACTGTCATTGAGGCAATGAACTGTGGCCTGCCGACTTTTGCTACAAACCAAGGTGGACCGGCAGAGATAATTGTTGATGGAGTTTCTGGTTTCCATATTGATCCCAACAATGGAGATGAAGCTAGCAACAAGATTGCAGATTTCTTTGAGAAATGCCGGGAGGACAGCACCTACTGGAATAAGGTGTCGACAGCTGGGCTCCAACGGATATATGAAACGTAATAATAACATCACTCAGTAGGATGACATGATGACAACAATATTTTGGTAATCATGATGTAGTAATTGACAAGAGAGTATTCTAATGACAGCTACACGTGGAAGATATATGCAACCAAGGTGTTGAACATGGGATTAGTCTACGGCTTCTGGAGGCAACTGAACAAGGATGTGAAGCAAGCCAAACTGCGATATATCCAGCTGCTCTACAATCTCCAGTTCAGAAATTTGGTGAGTTAGAAAGCAAGATTCAGTAAGTAAATAAACAAATCAATTGACAGAAATTTTCCTTGTTGGCAGGCCAAAATGGTTCTCTCAGTGAGTGTCCAAATTCCAGAGCAGGCCGTACCAAAGCCTGCAACAAAAGCTCAGCTGCAGCCAGGACAAAGGCAAGTTTGCCCAACACTCTTTAGAATTTTACGAAGGATATTCAAGCGAGAGCGCTACTAACAACTTGTTCTTGAACCTACCACAGACGCACGCAATCTCGCTTGCAAAGGTGAGACTTCAGTAGTAGGATTCTTTTCATCTCAATGCTTTCCCTCATCCTGCTTTTTCTTACGCTATGACATACCATAGGTTGTTCAGTTAATCGCTGAATCCCGCATGCTCTCAGGCTTTTAACGGACTGCTTCACGCCAAAAGCAACCACCAGCAGAGCCTACATAAGTGAGTAGAAGCGAAATACATGCCGAAGAGAGATTTTATAGTCAATTGATTATGCTTGTACCCCTACCCGTTATGTGTCTGGATCTCAGACACCTTTGTGTAAACGAATGAGATTATCAATAAAATAAAAAATAAAAAAAGGATTTATCAGCAATGAAATCCATATCAAACTTAATTATTCTTTGAGCAGTAAGACATTTCAAAGCAACAGTCCATCCGCCATGAACATTGTTGAATGGAAAAAATGCTTGACGTAACTCCCAGCCATCAAACGGGCAATAACACCCTCCATGAACCACCCACTCACCTAGCCCCATACATGGTATCCAAAAACCAGGATTGGCACTCATTCAGCGTGCAAAGAAGGTTCAAGAAGCAACAGTCTTCTCAAGTACATATACGTGCAACATCAGATGCAACAGAACAGAACATCGAATTGTATATTTTATGCCACTATGTAGTGTTCGATAGAAAAAATATTATTCTTGGATAAGTATATGGGATAGAGTTTATCCTCTGGCTATCTCTAGGAATATCCCTTGACTATCCCATTGATCATATCAAATGCAAAAAGGTAAATCGATAGGATAACTTTTTTTTTAACTCTTATTTGAAGGGATAACCAGCTATTCCTGCATTTTCTAAGAAATAAATTAAAAGGATATCTCATGGTTAACCATGGATTATCCTTTTGGTTAACTTTATTACCAGCTATCCCTTATAGTTATAGTTATGGCTTTTAGGTAGTGTTTGATAGCCCAAAAGCTATCTCTGGATAAATGTATGGGATAGCATTTATCCAGGGGATAGCTGAGGAAATAAGCATTTTTTTTAAATTACAAGTCTGCCATCAAGGGATAACTTTAGTTGTTCCTGGGTTCGCTAGGGAATAAGTTCAGGGGATAACCCATGGTTAACCATGGGTTATCCTCTCTGGTTAAATTTTTTCAGATCTATCCCTTCTAGCTATAGCATTTGGGGATAAGGAGGGATATCCAGGGGATATCCTGGATATCCTTCCTTATCCTCCATATCAAACACTACCTAGGAATAAGAGGGTTTATCCACTCTTATCCCCTATTTCAAACACTACTTAAGAGATTCTCAAATATGCATGTAATTATAATGACACCAAGTCACACATCACATGTAACACTCAACAAAAATCTCAAATAGGCATTAAGCATGATGTCACCAAGTCAAGTCGTACATGAATAACCATCATAATAAAATTCAACAAGATAATGTAAACAGAAGGGTAGTGGTCAACTTTAATTAAGCAGTAACAGTAGAAGACTAGTGTTTTACATGGCTCAGCAATAAAACATAACCCTCTTGACATTTTCTTTTAACGCGGGAAGGGGCCTAACAGCTGCACTACCAGGGACCCGGGTGCTGCGTGGACCACCGGGAGGAGCCCCTCGACCAGCTGCAGCTCCACTTGCCAAAGAACCACTATCTGATGTCTCTGGTTCCATATAAAAGCGGGCCCGGAAAGCAGCCAGATGAGCATAGTATGCAGGCGGCACTGTCAAGAAAAAAAAGACATACCAGTCATCAGCCATGGAAGGCTACATGTTCATACCTAGCCCCTAGGAAAAGAGTAAACCAGGGGTTGAATTGAAGGACTGGAAACGAGCAACGTACCAATAGATACAGAGCGTGTGCACCTTGCATAACTGCAAAATCAATCCAGAATCGAGTCAAATAGATTACGAGCTGCTAACAACATGGTAAAAGAACAGGAGGATTGTGAGAGATTTACGTGTAGCAAAGATTGTTTGTAAGAGTCTGCAACGCATCAGCGGTAAATTTGTTTTCATCCCACAAGACATGATAATGAGCAGGACGGCTTGTACCCTATAACATCACATGTGGTTAAAATCTCACTATCAATCGAGGAAACCGACAATAAATAAAACATGAATAAACCAACAATAAGGAACGATTGCAAAGATGGGGGAAAGTATACTTGGATGCCAGCATGACTGCACAAGTAAAAATCAAACTCAGTTGGGTGGCAAATCTTAGAATCAACAACAGTACCTGCAATTTATGAGGATGGTAACAAACACAACATTAATTAGTTCATAACTGAACAAACAAAAAAACACTTAGAAATAACCAATAAATCTTGGGGAAATTGTCAGAATGGTATCATTTATCTGGATCATTTGTAATTTAAGCAACAAACCAGGTAGTATATTTCCACTCTTATCAACTGATTGGTAATCGTTATGGTTATTTGCAAAAAGCCTGGTGTGGTGGCGTTTTTGGACCACCACAAAAGTTACTGGCGGCTGATAGTTTGGTTCTAGAGAGGCACATGCCTGAGACAAAATTTTAAAAAGAAAAGAAGCATTAGACAACCAATTGATTTGGCAATATTGAATAAAGAATAGGCACAGCAAGGTCCAAATGTGGTACCTTCCGAATTGCATCAAGCTCATACAGTAAAACTTGATAAAATTGCCCCTCACTGACTCCATCCCTGCAAAGAAAGTATGAATAATTCTGCACAACAGAAAAACATCAAGGAAAGTTATCTAAAGATCATACCTGTAAAATATAATTCGCTGTGGCTTTTGCCCAGTAGCCTTCTTAAAGGAAATTAGAAGCTCCCTACACATTTTAGTGATGTCATATGAGTTCCTTCAAATGAACTTGATGATGACAAAGATACAATTAACCAATCTTAAGTGACAAAGAAATGATGCAAGTCAACACGACTGATCCGTACTTTATCATGCCACCGGTAACAGTTCCACGTTGAGGATCTTGCCAGACTTTAAATAAATCTTGAATCAATTCTTGACGATGGGCCTGAGCAGAAACTAATCCAGCATACTTTGTCACCTCGGGCCAGTCTTGAGATGCTACAACCTGCAGGAGAGAAATAAGAGGAGGATATAATCATATAACCAAAACACTATTTCAGAGGGAGGAAAAAAAAGAGAAAGGGGGGGGATCATCTTACAGCTGCAATAGAGGGACTGGAGTCCTCCCCAGGATGAGGATGTGTCACATCAGCACCAAATATAATGGTAGGCCTGTCACTAACCAGAGGTATGCGCCTTGTCAAGGCATCCATAAGGACTGTGTTCCTACCTCCAACCTTTCATCAAAACATTCTTGTCAGGTTGTGGAAAAGATTGAGAAAAATAAAAAGATGGAAAATAAAAAGGAGTTTGAGAACATCACACACCTTCACGTTTATCTTGAGAGCAACATTTGCCAGGTACTGTTTACTCATCCTGAAAACATGCTTGGTCAAACAACACTGAGACACTAATCCAAGATCAGTCTCACAGATTCGTTTTAGATCACCTGACATAAGCCAAGGCAACAGTCAAAATATTGTCATGATAACAACATGGTAATAGGGGAACCAATCCAAACATTCTGTATCGCGGGACCAAGGCAATTAAAATCTCAAAGTTCACAAACAGATGCATGAGAAACAACACAAAAAAGATGGGCAGGGTGGGAAAAATACCATATAGAGAACCATTATTGTCGGGCAATATTACAATAAGTAGATCAAGTTCTTTGCCCTGGGGCTGGAGCACGCTCATTGCATCATGATAGCGAGCTTTCAGAGCTCTTTCCACTTGATCAGGCCGTGCACTTAATGGAGGAAGCACAGGTTCTATACAAAATTCCTGCATGAAGTTCAACCGACAGTATTGATGTAGTATATTATTTACATGATATCAGGAAAATGTGACCGATCAAAGGTGTGTAAAGTATGTGCAGTCAAAGAAGAAAATCAAGGAGACGTACCATCCCAGAAATCTGGCACATCTGAGCAAGTTCATGACAGAATCCACGAGCAACACTTTCTTGCACAATACGAGAAAAATTGATGCATGTCCAATTTGCACTCTCCCACCATTCACCATTTTCTACATAGAATGTGATTATAACGCAAAAGGCAGTCCAATGATAAAAACATATGTTTATTTATGGTGGCATGCTTGAATTTCTGCATGGAAGAAGACATGGCTATGGCACAATCCATAAGGTTTTATGGCAGCGTTCAGCTCTGCTTGATAGCAGGGGGTAATGTATAAAGAAAATCTAGTTGCTAAAGTCATGTTCATTAATCGAGGATGTCTCAACCAAAAAAAAAAAAAAAACTGCAGACATGATTAACAAGTGAGAAAACCATTTCAAGTTTTGACGTGTCCATATGCGATACCTTATTCATCATATTCCACTGGCCGACTCTTGGCAAGCAATTTTTCTCTTTACCAGTGTCATGGTATTTAAGCTGCAGTTCACACACAATGCAATCAATGATAGGTGGAAAAGTTATTGAAATCAGAAACATTGCACGGTGGCACTGCCAAAAGATTTATCCCAACAAGAAATTGATTTGCTTGTTCTGCGCACCCAGGGGGCAGGTAAAACCCGTGCTTCAACCGATGCAAGCTTCTCACTGATCTTGATGCCAAATTCTTTTGCATAAGGGTCTTCATGGTAAGCATTGTGACGAACCGTCTGCAGGCAATAGTGATGTATTAAGATGATAGTTTTCCTAACAATCATTCGATTACATGTTGACATTATCATTTGAAGAAAAACACAGGTAAACAGAAAGAAAGGAAACCAATAAGTAGTATATCTTGTGTTAATGGGATACAATGTGAATATCATGATAATCATAAGGTATAGATACTATAGGCCAAATTGCATTTAAAGTGGAAATAAAGAAATAAAACAGCAACATAGCAATGTAGAAATACCAATTCGTAAAGCCCAATAGACAAAAATTAGTTCAAAAGAAAGGTTTTAAATCCCATGAGACGAAGATGTCCTAATTTCTCTATGGAACAAGATTACCCCAATCCCTCTCCCTTCTTTCCTCTTTCTTCCGCGTTTCCCTTGTTCCTTCCTTTTTTTTTCCTTTCTCTTTTTTCTTCTCCCTTCCTTAATTTCTTTTCCTTTTTTTACCTTTAATAGGTTAACATCAGAAAAACAAAGAAAATACCCTTTGCCTCATGTTTGGAGATGTTGGGGAAGTATTGCAATTGTAACAAAAGTCTTTGAAATGTTTTCTTTTCAATTTTGAAAAATAGGATACTTAATACTAGTAATAGGACATGTATCCAGGAAGCACCAAGGTATCAGTATCTGACACATCTGATATGAACAAGGCATGATTTGAAGCATCCCTACTTGCTAGATTGTAACGAGGCTCACAGATAAAACGAAAAACTAGAGAGAACTTTCAGAATTGATCGATGAAATTAAGCCAGTTGCCTCACCTGTAAAATATCACGCTCGCGGTCCTGAGGGCGCTGGCATGTGACCTTTAGAAGAGCAGTTATTTGCCTCTCATTCAACCTCTTCGAATATCTCTGCCCTTCCACTATCTTGCAAACCTGAGATCATTAACCAGTAAAAGAAACAAGAAGAAAAAGATTAGCATGAAATTTTACCATAGAGATAGAAAATGAAAATGTATTTTATATAAGCAAAGAAAAAATCATAGGTTACACACACACAAATAATTTGGAAAAGCAAGACTCATCCATACGCTACAAAAGCATGTGGAAGCTCACCTCCATAGGCAGATAATTCGGCCTCTGCTGGTTACCAACTTGCAGGCAAGGCCAATTGGTGTGTTGGATAGTAAAACCATAGGTCTCCTGAAAATACTGCACAACAGACTTCATAGTACCCCTTTCATCAACTGGGAAGCTGTTGTTCACATGTTTCCATGATAAACAGTTAGTTAGAACATAGAGAACTCAGGTTAGCAATCTACTAATGACATTCTCAAGAAAAAATATAAAAGAGAATGGCATCACAGATGACATGCTAGAAAATAAGAGAGCAATTCCATACGTTAGTTCCCTAGTAGCCTGAGATGTTAAACCAGATATGCGATATTTTCTGCGCATATTCCCACGATGAGTGACCTCAACCTTCACTCCTCTCAGAGCCTTCTTGATCTGGTATATGCATGCATATAAGACAGAGAAGTAAGTTCACACAAAACACCATGACATGGCACCAAACACCACTAAATCTTATTTTCAAAAGGGAATACCACCTACTCTTAATCATTGATTTAATTATACTCCACTAGTTGAATAAATTAATAACATAAAAAGGATAAAAATTACTGTAAAATTTTATCTGAAACAGGGCAAAAACAATTTCTGTCTACACTTGAGTATCAATATGCCAGGTTCAGTCAACTATTAGAAGAGGAAGACACTGGCTTCATTTTCAAGTAATGATTATAAAACAACCAGCAAAATGAGATATCTTTGCACAACATAAAGAAAAATAGCATAGCTACAAAAATGACAGAAAATAAGAACTTGGAAGAAGACCTTCACACGGTCAGCATCAGACAATGGTCTCGCTTGGACATCCCTATTCAAAAGCTGAGTGACAAACTCAATAACAGGCAGTGGTTCAATGAACGCAGTAGATGACATATCTGGAAAAAGAGAGTGAATTAGTGGAGCAAAAAAATGTGCAATGCCAGTGTGATTTTAAGAAATAAATTTCTATGCACCATATAAGTTACTCTTAAGAAAACATACAATACATGTCAACAAAATACAAATAACTCTCCATAACAAGATCTGTGATGCATTCAACTTCAAAGTGAGCATGCATCCACAAAGCAAAGACTACAGATGCAATGTGTGGGAAAAAAGCATACTGCATGCCACACATTCTGCTTTTTCTTAGAGGCTTACTGATCACATAGTGTGGTGCTTTCTCTGTGCCATGCAAGAACAAATCTTGTGAGATTCATGTCTCATAAAGTCCATAGCATGAATAATGTTGCAGTGCACATGAAATGGATATAGCATACAGGACTTTGGAAGTACACACAGATATACTAGGTATGCAATATGCATGTTATGCTAGCCTCACTTGATATGACCAACCCAGCGAATGCCCTCAATGACATTGCAAATTTCTGCTAAAATATTAACCACCAATTGACTTTGAAGCATCAACATTATCTTACATCTCAAAACAGAAATTTTAATTTGTACCTATGCAAGTTCTGAATTAGAATCCATTTGGACAGTCAAACCACATGCTTGAATCTCAAAAGCATAGAGGCACGTGCTAAGAGAAAAGGGAGTGTTAATACCAATGTTCAGTGATAAGCCCATTTGAGTAGGGCGGATGCTCTGGTAAAAACCCCGCCAACTCTCCAATCCCTCACCAAGTGGTTGCCTTCTCCCTAAATGAGGCGAATAGAATGACCTACCAACAGGTGAATATCTGCAGTGCAGACCACCACAATGCATTCCATCATGTTCAACACCCAGCAAATACTAGAGCAGCAATAGCCAGACATCAGGCACGTGGAAGTTACCTGGTAGTAGGCAACTCACGCAGCACAATGTCAAGCACTTGAAGAGCTTCTTGGGGAGCATCTGCTTGCCTCCCAGCTAAAAACATTTCCAGGTGATGAAGATCGGCACGTGCTGCTAGTTTGATAACAACATTAAAAGTCCTCTGCCGCCTGAAGAATAGAATTACATTCGATGATTCGGTCAGCCACTTAATAAAATTAGAAATAAACATAACTTCAAAAAATATATTAGTGCTCTAAACAAAGGACCTTTCAGTGCCTGAACCATCATCCTCGTCTATCAAAATAATTTGAAACTCTCTTGAGGTAAACGGCAGTGGACCAGCTGTGTAAAGGCTTTTCCTGCCATCATAGGCTGGAAGGCGGCCTCCTAAGTAAGACTCCCTGTAAAGTTTGACTAGCTGTTCCATCACAGCACGGTTCACACCGCGTGAGGTAACTTCAGGCTTGATCGATACCTGATTGAATATGACATAAATTACAAGTCAATGGGAAAAATATATGGATAAGAACCATAATAGATTTGCATGTCATTTTAGAGGCAGACTCACATCATACTGATGAAGATCCTTGTCAGGTAGCTCAGCAAAGAAATGATTCGCCTTCACCACACATCTATCGCCAAAGCTACCTTTCCCAGGGCGCAGTGGAAACCTCAGAGACTTGCTTGATGATGCTGGTGGAACCACAGGTTGGATTGCCTGACTGGGTGTAGCTTCACCCTTAACAGAGAGCTGTTCGATCTGTTGAGTCATCTGAGCAGCAGACATCTCTGGCTGCCTCGATGAACTTGGCTGCGATGAAGAAGCTTGGGCAGCTTGATATGGAGCTGGCATTGCTTGGTGCAGCTCGGGTGCTGGTGGTCTTGATGGACCTGCAGAGGGGCCAATCACACGTCCGCCAGCCGTACTTCCTCCTCCTCCTCTGCGGCCACCATAATGCTGCTGAGATGGCATTCCACCTCTAGGAAATGGCCCGCCACGGCCCTGGTATTCAGATGCTGGGGCACCTTGCTGATGTGGTGCCATTCCACCACGTGACTGTGCTCCACCTCGTCCCTGATAGTATCCTCCACGACCTCCTTGCTGGGATTGTTGAAGTGCTGGACCCCAACCCCGCCCCCCTCCTTGTTGCTGCTGAGTTGGGCCCCTTTCAATTGGACGCTGGGGCCCACTTTGCCCACTGCTGCCACTAGACTCTGCAGATTGTGAGCTCTCCCTGGAACCAGGAAGTTCGGTTCGCCTCTTCCTCACCATGTTGGCAACTGCAATAGAACAGAGTATAAATATATATGCACAAGCATATGAACCTTGACAAAAACTGACAGCAAAATCGACTCCAATAGCCTACACCAAGCAGTTGTAAAAATTGGAGATAACAAGGCCCTGTCCAACAACTGTGGTCTAATACAATAACCTAGTAGTTGAAAAATTGGAAATAAGAAGCCCTATCTACTGAACAAAAACCTCCATCATCAATTTTGCATTGTGCTTCCATGAGCACATATGCAAATATTCCTGATCGTGTTACTTCCTAGATGTAGTTACCTGGAGTCCATATTTGTCAGGGAGCCAATCAGATATAGATAATGAAAGACAATACAAACCAAAAAGAACTGCATTATGGAATCCTTACCGACCATAATTGGCATATATCCAATGCCAGTAATTAATAATAATAAAATACATTTATATGCAATATGAAATAATAAAAATGCCTGGGGATGTACACATGAAAACCCGATAAATTGCTTCTAAAATAAGCAAATATGATACGTTCTTCACAAGATTTGACAATATTGTCCAGGAAACACCAGCAGATTTTAAGGAAATCTGACTATTCCACCTTAAATAAAATTTACCACAAAGAGGGTAACCCTAGAAAGTTCACAAACATTGCTTTTTACACCAAACTAAAGAACATATGGACTAAATCTTTTTCTGATTTGTGAAAAGATATGCTGAGGATAACATTTCATTATCAGTGATCCAAATAGGATAGATCAAATAAATCACCTAGCATAAAACATACACTTCAGAAACAACTGCAAATGTTTCAAAACCAAGCAGCTAAAATATAAAGTTATCTACAAGACTGCAAATAATTCAATGGATACAAGTAAACGAATAAAGTCAACATATATAACATGAAACAGCATAATAGATGTTAAGAACCACAAACAACAACATAGAATACTTCCGAAATAGCACATTCAATACATCAAACGCAAGATTTAACTAAAGAATTTCAAAGGATACAACAGCAAGCTTCATGGAAGAAAGTTTATTGGACAAGTTTAGCAATGACGTTTGGGAACTATCCACAGTTCATTCTAATACAGAGGAGATGAAGCAATTCATAAAGTTTGACACCAAAAATAATCTAAAAAAGAAATTCTATTCTTTATCGGGAATCCACATGGAACAGCTCTACTAAACACAAAGGACAATAAACTACAACACATGAAAAGCAGCCACAGATATTTCATAAACATCAATAACTGGTTATTATAATAACTGAAATAATACACTTGGCAAAAAGTATGAAACCCCACATAACCCTGTGAATCTTATAATGTCTATAAAATCATTTTAAGGAAATTTCAATGACCAAACCAAAAAAATAATACCGAAGGGTAATCATTTTTTGTCAGCAATCTAGATCGCATGGCTCACCTAAAACTATTGAACAAATCTCAGACACTTAAAAAAAAAAAAGTCCCCAAAACTATTACAATCAGGTTCTACCGAAAATAAGACATCAGCCTAATAAATATAATTCTAGTATTGCATATAAAGATAAAATTGATAAAAAATGATACATTGAAACAGACCTACATGCATAAAATATAGGAAAATGCGTAGAGCTGAAACCTTAATTTGTGAGGGAGAAGAAATGATTGCTGAAAGGTGAGTCTTAGCTCAATTTTTTTTTCGTTAAAAACTAAGAAGAAAAGAAAGAGAGATTAAAACTCAGCAAACTCCTAAACAGGACCAAACTACACCGTTCTCTAATCTCTCATTTACCCATAACCAAATCACAAGAACCAACAAACCCCTTCCCCAAATAAAAAGGAAACAGGCAAAAAAACTCTGTAAAATCAAAATAAACAGACGCCTCTTGTTAACAGATTATAAGTCACCAATAGAGAGAAGAGGGCAAAGGACAGACAGATCCCAAACCTCAACCCTAAATCACATAAAAAATGTATAGATGATAACAGCGTAGATGCACTATGATCGTCTAAAACCGCAGGGAGGTAAAGTCAAATCGGGAAAATAAAAGGCAAAAAACATGACCAAAGATCAGAGGCCAGTAAAGAGGGAAAAAAATCAGTGGATCGACAGTCTTCTGAATTACAAACAAAATACCAACACCCGTCTCTGACAATCGATCGTAGTTCTTTTATGAAAAAAACACTACAAATGCCAAGATAAACACCTTCGATCATCATAAAAAACTCCTAAACCTCACTCGCTAGCGCGACCAGAAAGCGAAAACGAACTCGATCTCGGCATGCTCCCCCCATCTTCCATTCCAGCACCAAATTAAACCAAAAAAAATGCAAAAATCAAAAGAAAATAAATCAAACAGATAAGCATACATTTCTCAAAACAAATCGCTCCTTCAAAAATGTTCCCAAAAAAACTGACGAGAAGATATACTGCTAGATCGGAAAAAAGAACTAAAAATAGAAAAGCAGATGAAACCGACCTACGATCATCCGATGAACCCTAAACCAGAGAAATCGAAGAAGAAGAAGAGCGAAGTAGATAGAGAAAACCTCTATACCTTGATCGGAAAAACCTGGTGCTGGAGGCGCGAAGCCGCTTGTTGCCGCCGAAAACCGCCTCGGAAAACTACTCTCTACCCCTCCTCTCTTTCTTTCTCAAGGCACCCAAAGCTAAGGCTAAGGCGCTAAGCAGTAGGTGGAGAGTAAAAAGGCAAGTGGGAATCGAAAAAGAAGCCCGCCCCCAGGTGATGCCGAGAAAACGCCAACGGGAAGGCAGTCGCGTCCCCTCCCCGGTATTTAAAACGGGTGATGTTAGGGGGTTCCACGACCCCACATGCCGCCAGTCGGGCCCGACGCCCGGTCCGAACCGGCCCGCCACGTGGCGCGAAAATGTCTCCCGTGAGCTGTCCCTTCTCTTATCTCCGAAGCCCTCGGTCCGGTCCAAGACCGACGATCTTATCCGGGTGCCCGGTTCGAAGCGGGCTGCCACGTGGCGTCCAGCGTGCGCATCCGGTGAGTTTCCACCGATCCATTGTATTCTGCATTTTAGGAATCATCTTTGCAAATGGTATTTCTGGATAACGGGTTTGCAGACACACGGCGGAGACGACGAGGTGGCGCGGTTTGAGCAGACTTGTAAGATTTCTTCTAAAATTAGAAATGGCCCGGAGCGGGGACCCCGCGCTCCTCTTGATTTAAAGCGTTGGTGGATGGGATGCACGGCGGTGATTGGATTGGGGAGTTGGGACCGTGGATGGTCCAAGGGAGGAGTGGGGTCCACCGATCTGACGGCTAGAGTCAAGAGAAGGGAGACGGGAAGTCTCGTCTGCGGTACCACGGAGCTGAAGCGAAGGCGTCGCGTTGCGGATGGACGGATCGCCACGTCGGACGGAGGGTGGGGTCCACGGTGCCTCGTGGAGGCGAGGCGTGGTGGGCCCACCCCGCTGATTTCGCCTGGACGTGACCGGCCGCTGTGCCCCCGCTCGATAACCGAGTCGTAATATCTTATCGTATTTATTGATTTGTTTATTTATTTATCTGTTTGTTTACTATTTTATTCTCAGCTAAATGACACATGGATCCGTACAGGTGCTTCTCCCAACGAGCTGGCGAGAGGCCATTGGCCCGGTCCACTCCCTACAACTTACAAGAGAGCTCAGATTTCGACACGTTTCCGGTTTAAAAACAAAAAACCTAAAAGTATCTTAAGTTGAATATATATATATATATAATTAAAAAGGGTCGAGGGTTGGGGGTGAAAGGGTTGAGGTTTGGGGAGACCAGCTGCTGACTCGGTGTGGGGGAGGGCACTAGCCGGGGGTGAGTCAGTGGAGCACTTCGGTTTAGTTCGATTAGCCGGGAGGCTGGGGGGTTGGTGTGGTCTTTTTGTTGCCATTTTATCTTATCACCACCCTGTTTTAGATAAGAATCTCGCGTTTTCAGCAAATGAGCTATGACTTCGTCTTCTGAGAATGGTAGGAATGGGTCCACAGTTTTATGATCGTATAGAACCCACCCACCCATTTTTACATTGCCAATTTGATTGGTATTGGAAAGTTGAGTTTCAGTGTGCTGGTAACTTGGGATGGTGCTTTCTCATTTGGAATGGTGAATGAATTTTTGGCACAACAAATATTACAATGACCATAAGGAAAAAGAAGAAGAGTTGTGATGTCGAATAGTTTTGAAGACAATCAACGGTTCTTTACCAAAAAAATAATAATAATAAAAGCGGCGGGGATGGGTAAGGGGGTTATTTAATACATGTTAATGCCTATCATTGAAATTTATTTTATGTCTAAATTTTAAAATGTGTTTTTTCTTCATGCTAAATGTTATGTATTAATATTTTATAAAACAAATTATCAAAAATTTATCATTATCCAAGAGGAGAAGAGCTTTGTAGAAACAATTTTGAAAATCAACTCATCAGCCATCTTTCAGAGGGAGGAAAAAAAAAGTAAAATAAAAGATAATGAAGAAAACATTGTATCTCAATAATCTTCACTCACTATGGTACGTATTTTCGTTTTTCAAGAGAAGATTAAAGAAAAGGAAAAGCTAAGATTAGGTAGGATCATAGCTTTTTTTTTTTTTTTTTGTAAAGGCATACAATAATATTATCTAAAAAGAAAGTCTTCAAGGCTATTTATTATAGAAATATAATAATGGTACTTTTGAATTTGATCAAATCAAAATTATGGTAGCATTATTAAATTTGTAACTAAATTTTATTTTATTTTTACAAGAAAAAATAAATATTTAATATATGTGCTTATTTCTATATATTACTGTTGTCATTCAAAATAGAAGAAATACAAAGTTTCCATAAGCCCTAAATTTTTAAGAGAAGATGAAACATGGTATACCAATGGGTAAAAGGAAAAAAATTATAATCGAGACATGGCCAAAAGGTTGAAACTTCAATTGCCTTGTAGGGTCCATGTGTTAGCACTCCAATATACGAATTTTATAAATAGATAACTGAGTCACATGTATTAATATATACATTTAAATTTGAAGAAGACAACAAAGCAAAAATGTTTGATAAATGAAGATTTATGAAGTAAAAACAAATTATATTCTATTTATATAAAAAAAATTAATAACTTTAAGGGATGCCTAATATACAAGACTTCTGCCATCATAGTACTTGAGAAGGGCTAGAAGTAAGTTACCCAAATCAACACATCAAGCCAAGCCAAAGCTACACATTAGTTGTTAGGTACAAAGCTTATACCTGAGTCTGGCCTTGCATGGCTTTGGCCATTGGGCCAATAATTTTTTTACTAATTATGGCTTAATCTAACAAAGTATGCCAAGTATGCTCATGATGTTTGAATTTTTTTTCTTTTTTACTCTTTATTTTAGTTCCAATTAAGATTTTTTTTAGTACTCAGACCTTCAAAATTTCATAGCTACTTAGCTTATGATTGACTCTAATATAAACGTGTTTCTAGCTTTTTTATATATATTTTTTAATTTTTATAGATCCATACTAGTTTTACATTAGACCCTTTATTTAGCTTAGGGGCATCCTTCTAGTATATTTTTTATACTTAAGTCTATAAAATTTTGGCCTCAACAAGCAATTTTGCTTACATATAAAGCAATTGATTATGCATTTCAAATCAATTACACCCAAGTTATAATTAAGCGGTCTTACCATTGAACTAAAGTCTACTTATCTTTAATAACCTAATGTAGCTTTGCTTTCATTGAATCCCTTATAATAATATATTGAAATGTTATGTTTAGAGATATATAAGGCATGCCATTTATTCAAAATTTTCATTGTAAAGCAAATGCAATTAACATTGTAAAACTCTATTTATAATTAATGATGGTACATGCCTATGCTAATAGCAAAAGGGAAGAGGGATTTTCACTCCAAACCTTTTCATGATCTAACGTATGGCTATTTAAGATGGTATGAAATATGCAATCACTCAACTTCATGCAAGGTGCATGTGGCTCTGAAGTAATTCTCAATGATGATTGATTGGATTAATAAGCTGCTTCAACATTATTCAGGCATTCATTCTCTGCTTGTCAACATTTGGCCAATGCCTCGCGTGTTGCTGTAGATTTTCGTCCTCCGACTTGAGGGCAAAATAGCGATGCATATGGGAGCCTGAATAGCATCCTTTTATCCTCGTGGACCTGCAAAATAACACCTTACGCAAGGGATTGAGATGATGATCCTTGCGAAAGATCCTCTAATGCCCAAGTCAATGAAGATCCTTGGCCATAGATAATGTAGAGAAGATTTGGAGAGAAAAAAATTCCCCATGGGAGGTCTGAAGTGCAATGGCATGCATGAAGGAATTTTTTTCGTGCCTACATGAGGGTCCTATGATCTAATGTTTAAAGGCAGCGGAGATGATATGCTATTACCTGATTTTTTGGGTACAGTTACAGAATTTGAAGGATAAGGCTGATTTCGATGTACACCTTATTGAGGCAATTTCAAATTTCGCTAATTATGAAAGAAGCTATATCTGGCTTCCATTTTCGTGTAAGAAGGCTTATTCTGAGATTCCTACGATCATGGTGATTTAGTGTCTGAAATGTTCGGTGCGGACTAAAGGTCGACATAAGGAATAGCCGGTCGAGTGACTCCAGACCATTGAGGTTTGGTAACCCTGGTTCGAAGATGAAATCCAGCAAAAAAAGCCGATGATTGATCAATCGAGGTTCGGTCTAACAAGACTCGGATGGAGATGCCGATAGGGTAGCTCGGCGAAACATCATTTGGCTTGTAAGGATTGGTTGGCCATAGCCTAAAAATAGGCCCCATCGCTTGTCCACACCAGCCAATTTATATGAAAACTTTTTACCCTGCATTACCTCATGATATATTTTCAAGCATATCACATATTCAAAGAGGGGAACAACCCTATTGATTAGGTAGAATTTGTGCGGCTTATCATATCACTAGCTTTCTATGGACCACCATTGTCGAACATCATTCACTGTTTAAAGATGGAAAATTCTCTCGACTTTCTAGATATATTTACTTTCGGTGTAGTTGAGCTGTACCTCCACTAGCTTTCCAAACAAACAAAATGAAGTGGCATAATGGTTCTACTATAGTTGCATTTAAATATTATCCTCGTAAAGGTTTCAATACAAGGTTAAGACGCATGTTATTTGTTATTCATTGTAAAACAAGTATAATTAAAAGGAAAGAAGGAAAAGAAAAAAAAAAAAAAAAAAAACAGGTACCATAATGGTACTACTCTAGTTGAAAGTAAAATCTTAGCACGTAGACCTTGAATGTTCAAGAAAAAGTTTTAGATGTATGTCAGCGATTGGAGCTTTTTCATTGTAAAGCTAGTGTACAACAGGGAAAAAGAAAAAAAAGTAATATGATGATGATATTCTAGTGGCATCTGTACCTGATTCTCATAAAGTAAACCTCAAATGTTCCAGGCAAGAGCTGATGGCATTAATATTTGTGCGTTACTACTGTGTTAATGAACTGTTTTAAGTTTATTTGTCTTTCAAACTTGAAGGTTAAGTCCGGAGAACCCTGTCAATTTTGCATCAGAAAAGAGAGAACCCAGTCATTTGCTGTCATCCATGTGGATCCAGTAGGCATCTGTCCCCTTAGTGTCTCTTTATACCGTGTGTGCTGTAAAGTGCTGTGTTTTAGCTACCAAAACCATGACCGTACCATAAGTAACATGACAAAAAACAGAGATATGATTGAGTGGATGGATTAGGAGTCCTCTTCTACATAGGCGTTCTAATTACACAAAGAGTCACCACCACCATTATTCCAAGCTATTATTTCTATGAAGAAAAGGTGAAGTAATAAACTTGCTTCAATACCTTGAAATAAGTTGCGCTCTCCGAACTCGCAAGCCATGGAGAGAAAAGAACTGCAGCTATCTATCCAAAGGCTTCTTCTGCTGGCAATCTCCAACAAACAATAATATGACGAGAAAAGATCGGTATATAAGAGGAAGCCTAGGCCAGGTGCTCTTGGCTGTCCCCAAGATAAGCCCAAGGATAAGGTGGGGGTGTCATCGATCGTGTGGGGTCTCTGCAAGGCAAATGGTTGCGGAATAGTGTCCTCCAACAGTGGCCATGCAAGGCTGTTTTGTAGTCTTGCACAGGACTTCCCACTAAAATAAAGCATGGGCTACAAGATAAGGAGAGGAAAGTTTGGCTGAACATGGAAGAATTTGGAGGGGTAGATGGAAAAGGACAGAGTGCTAGGCGCTTGCTTTAGCTTGAATTCTAAAGGGGCATGAAAGGTTGCATGGATGACTGTCATGCAAGGCTTTTGCCTCTCGACTTATGCTGATGGATTCTTATGGTGGGTGGCACATGTGGAATATATGATGGTTCTCTACTTAGCTAGCAATGCAATGACGAAGAAAGGTTGCAATTACTTTACTGGAGAACTGATTCCTTTCGTTATTCGGCAACGCTTTGGTCTGCTCCATGTAAATGGAATCATACGGAAACCTTGCTTTCAAGACGGATTTTTAGTTAGTTTAACGTGCGTAGGGTCAACATGATCTCCCACACGTTGTACGTAACGAATCATCATCTCTCTGGTGAATAAAACAACGGCTTCGGTAGCGGTTCGTGATGATCTCTAGGTCAGATTGAATTGACCGGGATGAGGTTGCTTTCTGATATGGCCGATCGGATCAAAGAATACGCGACTCAATTCTTTGGCGATTTGATTCAATATGATTTATCTCGATCTTCGTGTCGGCCGCAATCAGTTTAGGCCTTGGTCACAGTGTTGGCATTGGCCACGGCCAATCTCAACCTCCGTATCGGTCGCAGCCAGTCTAGGCCTTGGTCATGATGTCAGTATCGGCCACGGCCCATCTCGACCTCCGTGTCGGTCGCAGCCAGTCTAGGCCTTGGTCACGGTGTCGGCATCGGCCACGGCCCACCTCGACCTCCGTATCGGCCGCAGCCAGTCTAGGCCTTGGTCACGGTGTCGACATCGGTCACGGCCCATCTCAACCTCCGTGTCGGCCGCAATCAGTCTAGGCCTTGGTCACAGTGTCGGCATCGGCCACGGCCCACCTCGACCTCCGTGTCGGCCGCAGCCAGTCTAGGCCTTGATCATGGTGTCAGCATCGGTCATGGCCCACATCGACCTCCGTGTCGGCCGCAGCCAGTCTAGGCCTTGGTCACGGTGTCGGCATCGGTCACGGCCTATCTCGACCTCTGTGTCGGCCGCAACCAGTCTAGGCCTTGGTCACGGTGTCGGCATCGACCACGGCCCATCTCGACTTCCGTATCGGCCACGATCCATCTCGACCTCCGTGTCGGCTACGACCCACCTTGGCTTCCGTGTCGGTCGTGGCCAGTCTAGGCCTTGGTTACGGTGTCGGTGTCGGCTTCGGTGTCAGCCCCGGCGTCGGCTTCGGTGCCAGCCTCGGCATCGGTCTCGGCGTCGACCTCAGGCGGCAATCATTCACGTTCAAGCTACGTGATCCACTTCCCTCGAGAATGGCGGACCACGTCACTACGAGCACGCCTGGCTACGCGCGCGATGGACATGCTTCCTCTTGGCGCCGCTAACAACGGGCGTGGTCCCACGATCAGTCTCATGACCCGTACTTTGTGGCACTTTGAAGACCAGAAATTAACAACCATCTGAAGGAGACTTGACCACGACAAACGGAGGGTAAGAGGGAATCTCGAACAGGTATAAAAGGCCTCCAGCCCTTAAGATAGAGGGCTCAAGCTCTATCCAATCATTACAACGATATCCATTCATGTTTCTTAAATTACTAACTTGGGCATCGAAGGGTCTTCATCGGAGTCACCGATCCGAAACTTTTCTTGCAGTTCCCAAGCGAAGGAAAAGATCTCGTCGTTCCCTCAAAAGCTCGTAAAAATTTTTATCCATTTGACGCTCGTTGAAGGTGATTTGACGGCAACACTTTCAACGTGACCAATCGAATGCAAGACATTGCCATTGTTTGAAAATATTTTACATTAATTCTGCCACCAAAGATAAATAGCAATAAAAAAAGAATTATATACAATAGCATCTTGATTAGACTCGCCCAACCACCTCAAACTGCACGACCATTATAATAATCTTAAACACATAATACCGTTGCAAATGGATCTTTCGCGAATTAAATCATATCGATTGATGATGAATTGTTAGAATAATTTAATATCAATAGGATGCATGATGTCGACATTTCACCTCCAATAAAAACGAAAAATATTATGATCGATCCCAAACGAAGAGTGATTCTAACTTAGCTTCTAATTAAGATTACGTTGCTACTTATATATTGTTTGCAATTTAAATCTTGTCACAAGGGCTTAATGAAAAGGACATGCAGGCGAACGAAGCCAAAAAGTACTTCCCAAATGATCCAATCCACTGAATTTCGCGTCCGTGGCAATGTATGGGGCTGTTCATGAGAGACATGGTGGTCTCCAGCGCCTTGGGGGAAGCATCAAAGAAAATGGATTCAGCGAAGGAAAATTGGATGCTTTGCAGCAGAGGCAGCAGCAGCAGCAGCAGCATCGTTCAAGGCAGGGATGTCAACATATAAAGGTTTTCATTCTTCTAAGCGGTACCGCGACAGGAGCTCTCCACGCCTCGGAAGGACTCAACAACAATTGAGGTGACATAACACCCGAAAATAGGCATCTCATCGACTCGGCGCCAGGGGACAGTGGACCAGGTACACCCCCGCCTCGTTATTTGTGCAGCGTTGATCAGATGCGACGCTGTTCGCTATCAGGGATCTGATTTGATTTGGACCCAGACTTCGACCATCGCTCGCGGGCCGTTAATCTGATCAACTCAAAAGAAAGCCTAAAAAAGAGAGAGAGAGATAGAGGGAAGACTGAAGGCACTCGGTCCCCATCACCGCGCTGGTAAGCAATAGCATCCTAATATTTATTTAAGCAAATAATTAATTATACAAGTTATTATTATTATCTTTATTGCCTTTTTTTATTATTTTTATGATTTGTCTTGTAGCATCCCAAAAGCGCACTTCGGGAGAGAGGAAACAAAAAAAAAAAAAGCTTTTGCTTTTCTTTTTCGTATTTATTTTTATTAAAAATAAAAGTATTATTATTGCCGTCGGATAAAGACAAATGAGGAGCGTACGGTCCCTGTTGGTTCCAGAGCCGAACCGGACTCAATCACCGTGAGAACGGACGGAGGACTTGACGGAGTTTAGGATAAATCGACGGCCTGGAAATATGGCGAGATGGTAACGTTTCGGCCTCGATCGGAGCGTTTTCTCGGCGATAAAAACGGGCAATAAATTGCAATGATAGGGCCCGACACGGATGGGATGGTAGGTCGGGCCCGCAGCGATGGATGAGGGCATAACGGTGATGACGTGGCAACTCGGACGACCATTGGCCAGCGCCACGAGCAGTGGGGGCCCAAGCGCGGCTGCGTCCGTACCCAGAAGCTTCTCGGATGGCGTACCTGGGGGTGCCGATATTCCGACGCCGGCGACCGCATCTATCGGTCGTGGACGGACGTTTCTATGCGGGCGCTGAATCTGCCGTTGGTTTGTTCTGCAGGAGTCATATATTGCCCGTCGGTTCGCAGTGTCGTGATGCCGGATGTTGCGACGGGGGGCCTGACGTCACGGTGGGTGGATGTGATGGGGTTTGGTTGATATGGTCGCACATATGTCTTGCATGATGTGAGCGCTGCCAGGGATACAGAGAGTCCATGCGAGGGAGCTTATATTAATATTTAATTAATTGGGTTGGATTCTAGAAGGCGCATGTAACTGGATTCTAGAGAAGCTGCTTCGTATGTTTGTTTTTTTTTCTTTCTCTGAGTTTTTATAATAAAAATGCAATTGAAATTTGAACCCAGTGATCTCCGGCGACCGTCATCTCTGGCTGTGTCTTCCACGGAGTCTTTCCCCTGGTGTCCCCTTGTCTCCCATGATGGCCGATGGAGGATCCTGTAGTCGGGTCTCTGGTCAGAAAGTGGGTGCGTCCGACTTCATCTGGGTTTCTTCATCATCTTTCCCGACTGAGGTGGCAAGGCTTGAGACCTCTTTTCTGGATGTAGTAAGTATCCCAACGGCGGAGTTGGAAGTGGAGATGGCTGGATGGCAGAGGCGTGTCATCCTTGCTCGCTCATTTCAGAAGTGGGTTCCGGTGGCTGTGTACGTCAGGGAGTTCAGACGTGCCAGTATCCAGGGAGAAATCGTCCCCGTTAGCTTGGCATTTAGGTGCCACATCTTCCGATTTGAAGACCTGAATGCTTTTGATCTGGTGTTGAATCAGCCATGGGTCATCAATGGTCAGGTCATTGGATTGGAACCGTGGAGACCGGAGTTTATTCCGGTTGAGGATGCCATTCCTTATGCTCTACTTTGGGTGCGACTGCCAAACCTTCCAATGGAATTTTGGAAGGTGGATTTCCTCAGGGCAATTACGGAGCCTACGGGTAAATTTATCTGTGCGGATGCTCCTACTCTGGCCAGAAGCAGAGGTGGGTTTGCTAGAGTTTATCTTAGGGTTGATCTCCGTCGTCCTCTTCGGCCGGGGACCCGAATTCAGGGCATTAATCTCCCCTTCTGAGAGCAATTTGCCTTTAAAAATTTGGAAGGAATCTGTTCAAGCTGTGGCTCGATTCACCTTGGCGGATCTTGCGCTGTTCTGACTGGGTCTGGCATTGAGGAAGGTGCGCCATCTCCGGTCTTTGGCCCGTGGTTGGCTGCTGTTTGTCATCGTCGGGTTGCTTCTAGGCTTCAGCGGGAGGAGAGGAGGATGCCTATTCCTAAGGTTCCGCCTGGTGTCTCTGGGTCTGGTTCTGCTTCACAGCAAATGGCTTCTGACCGCCGGTCGGGTGCTGGAGAGGTTGGGGGGTGGAGCTCTCCTCTAAAGGTGGCCCGCCGGAGGGTGCTTGCGTCGACGAGGGTGGTAGTGGTGCCAGACATTGGTTCGGCTAGTCCTGTAGTTAATGTGGAGAAGGGGTGCCCAGTTAATGTTCCAATTAAGGAGGCCATGCCGGGACTATTGGTTGGTGCCGGTTTTCAATCTACTGATAAGCTTCTGAAGTTGACTGAGAAGGGGGGCTCTTCTGAATATGGCTCCACTCACTCTCAACTGATTAAAATCCCTTTTGCATTTGTTGGATCGGGCTCGGATGCAGGTGGTTATCAGGTTAGTAGGGATGCTTGTCCGGGTCCTCTTAAAAGGGCGAGACCAGGTGATTGCCAGGCTCCGAGATCAATCTCCAAAGTTGAGAAACGGAAGGGGAAAGGCAAAGTCCCTATGTCTAAATGTATCGGGGTTAGTTTCGTTTCTCCAGATAAGTTGACTTTGCCCTCATCTTGTCAAGAGGGAGTACGGGAGGTGGAGATGGTCTGCCCTGTTAGGGCTATCGATTTGCTTGTGCAGGGTTCAGATGAAGATAATACGGCACTTAGTTATGGATCCCTGTCATCGGATCAGTCTCTCCGGTTTGCTGTTCCAGGTGGTGACTAGGTTGGGCTGAAGGCCAATTCATCTATGATTCTTGAGGGTGGCACCTTGACCAATGGGTGCCTTTCTGATATGGCTATGGTGGACGACCAGGGAGGGGTCCCAGCTTCCGCCAGTTTGTAAATGAAAATATTAATTTGGAATGTTCAAGGAGCTCGAAAACCTTTCTTTCGATCCTCGTTTGGCAGATTGTTACAGTTATATAATTTTGATATATGTGTTCTTTTGGAAACCAGGTTGTCGGGTGAGTCTCTGGCTTGGTTTCGGAGACATATTTCCCGGTCTTGGTCCTCGTATGCGGCGGAGGCTGTTGGTATGTCAGGGGGTATCTTGGCTATTTGGCACGAATCTGCTGTTACGATTGATGCTTTTCACTAGTGTAACCAGCAGACTGGTCTTCTTGTCTCTGAAGGGTCGTCTAACCCCTGGCTTCTTTCGGCTGTTTATGCCAGTACTGATTATCGGGAGAGACGGATACTCTGGTCTGAGTTGCTTTCCCTCCTTGCCTAAGGTCTCCCATCCATTATTGCTGGAGATTTTAACTGTATCACTGAGGCCAATGAAAAACATGGGGGAAGACGGGTTGTGGACTCAGCTGACATCAATGAATTTAAAACTTTTATTGGGTCTTCGGGGTTGCTGGATTTGGGGTATTCAGGGACCCAATTCACCTGGTGTAATAACCGGCAGGGCTATGCTCGAGTTTGGGAGAGACTGGACAGAGTTATGGCTACGGCTCAGTGGCTTCATATGTATCCTGCGGTTTCTGTTGCACACCTTCCCAGAATTGCTTCCGATCATTGCCCCATTTTGATTTCCACGGAAGTTGATCAGAGTCAGCATAGACAGTTTAGATTCGAGCATTTTTGGACAGTCCATTCTGCTGCTCGGTCTATCATTTCTCAGATTTGGCATCTTCCTGTCAGGGGCAATGCTATTTATCGTTTATCTAGGCATCTTATGATGGTTAGGCACCGTCTTTTCAGATGGAATAGGTTGGAGGTGGGGAATCTGGTTAGACAAGTTGAATTAGTTGAAGCCGATATTACTGCCTTACAGGCGAAGGAGGACCAGGATGGGTTTTTGCTGGACGTTGATCTCTATTCTCTTCGGGACTTGCTTGCTCATCACCACTCTCTTCTTCGTCAGTAGGAGATATATTGGAGACAAAGATCAAGGGTTCAGTGGATATGTGAGGGGGACCGCAATACCAGATTTTTCCACCAGGCTACCTTGAAGCGGAGAGATGCTAATAGGATCTGGAGGTTAGTCAATGCGGAGGGGCATGATCAGGAGGACATCCACTCTATTCGGGATATGATGCTCCATTTCTTTCAGTCTAGATGGGCTGATTCCACTAGTCATGGGGATTCGGTTGTCAGGGTTCCTGATTCCAAGAAGCTTTCCTCCCTGGATAATGAGATGCTGGTCAGTCCGATCGCTGCGGAGGAGATCCGGATGGCTCTGTGGGAGCTAGGTCCGGATAAGGCCCCTGGGCCTGATGGCTTTCCGCCTCTTTTTTATCGCCACTATTGGGATATTGTGGGGCAGGAGGTGGTTCAAGCTATTAAGATTGTCTTCCAATCTAAGAATATTCCTATGGAATGGAACTGGACTCTTATTACTTTGGTGCCCAAGCGTTCGGATGCTTCTCTTCCACAGCATTTCAGACCTATTAGCCTTTGCACTACTCTGTATAAGGTATGTGCGCGTCTTCTAGCTGGCCGTCTTCGCCGAGTGATTCCGTGCCTCATTTCTATTGAGCAGGGGGCTTTTATTAGAGGGCATTCCATATCAGATAATGTTCTCATTGCTCAGGAGTTTATGCATGATCTACATAGAGCCCCGGCGAGTCGGTGCCTTATGGCGATTAAGCTTGATATGGAGAGAGAGCTTATGATAGGATGAGTTGGGCTTTTCTGTACCACTCTCTTCAAGAGTTTGCGTTTGATGAGCTGTTTATTGAGTGGATTATGGCTTGTATTCAGGGGCCTTCCTTTGCTTTGATTATCAATGGGAGGCCGACTGAATTTTTTCACTCATCGGTGGGTCTAAGACAGGGATGTCCTTTATCCCCTTTGCTATTTATTTTAGCTACGGATGATCTTTCTCGGGCTTTTCACCAGGCTCAGCAGGACCGGCGGATTCTTCCTTTTATGGCTAGGAGTGAGGGCCCTTCGATCTCTCATCTTTTTTTGCAGATGATTGTATTCTCCTGGGTCAGGCTTCCATTGATAATGCGGCTTCCTTTCACTATATTCTGCAGCGTTATTGTGAGGCTTCGGGTCAGAGGGTTAATTTTCTAAAGTCCTCTATATGTTTCAGTCCGAAGACTTCCAATCTACAAGGGAAGCCATCATTAATTTATTGGGTATCACGACTCAGACTGATAGATTTATGTATTTGGGGATCCCCATTACTGGTAGACGGTTCTGATGTTCTGACTATTCTGAGCTTGAGAGACGGATTCGTCAGCGTATTGAGGGATGGCAGGTCACTAGTTTATCTATGATGGCGAGGGTCATCATCATTCGATCGGTTCTTTCTTCTCTTCCATTGTACCTTCTATCGAACGCTGCCATTCCGATCACTTGTCTTAGGAGGATTGAGCAATGCTTCAGAGATTTTCTATGGGCTTCTATGCAAGATGGTCTGGTATTCATCTCTTATCCTGGGATATGGTTTGTATGCCTATCCATGAAGGTGGTCTTGGGATTCAGTCTCTGATGGTTAGAAGGAAAGCTCTTCTGGCCAGACACGCTTCGCGATTCCTCCTGGAGCCACAGTGTCTATGGAGTTCTGCGAGCGAGATATGGTGATTGGGTGGCTGGCTCGCTCATACTGCCGTCTCGGGGATCTTCCTCCTTTTGGAAGGAGGTTTGTACTTATGGTCAGGATATCCTGAAGAATATCTCTTGGATGATCGGTGATGGTTCTTCGATTGATGTCATCCAGGATACTTGGATTTCTGAGCTCCCTCTTTCTAGGATGCCCTCTTTTATTAATATGGAAGCCTCCTCCACTCTTAGGGTTAAGGATCTGATTTCCTCATACCCTCCCTCATGGCATATTCCCTCGGTGACCCGTTTCTTTGGGATGGAGCTGGCTCGGCGGATTTTCTCCCTGCCTCTTATGCCTGCCTGCTCTGTTGATTCTCGGCTTTGGCAGAGATCTTGTCTCTCTAGGGCCCCATTTAAGGACCTTATGAAGATGTTCAGACCGCAGGATTAGCACACGGAGGATGCTGCTTGGATTTGGAAGCTTCCCATCCTTTCCAGAGTTCAGATATTTATTTGGAAGCTTCTTTGGGACAGCCTTCCTACTTGTCTCCTCTCTCGGAGGGGCTTGTTTATCCAGCCAATCTGTCCTATATGTAGACAGGAGGAGGAGTATTCTGATCATGCTATTTTCATCTGTCCCAGAGCTAGACGGATATGGCATCTTATGAGATATTCTAGTAGATCGGATTCTACGGCCTCCCCTCGCTCGTCTTTCTTCCATGAGATCCGGTGGGGTTCTTCGTATAAGCGTGGTCTTTGGTCTGCCACGGCTTATCAGATTTGGATGTCGAGAAATCAGCTCATCTTCTTGAATGACAGGATCCATTATCACATGATTGTGAGGCAGATTTGGTCATTGACGGCGGACTGTGCCCGTGTTAGTAGTGCTGTTGGTTCTGATGGCTCTGGCCTCTGGGGTTCCCCTGCTGCTTCGGTAGCGAGCCGGTATACAGTTTTCATTTCTTGGGAGTCCCCCCTCCAGGGTTTGTCAAAATCAACTTCAACGGGAGTGTCCGAGGTAGAGCTGCGGGTTTGGCATTCATCATTCGAGGGCCGCTAGGTGATTTGGTGGTGGCGGGAGGTTTTGGTTCTCTGGACTTCTCTGTTCCGATGACAGAGCTCTTAGCTGCTTGGGCAGGTATTTCTTATGCCGCTAGGACTCTCCATGCTCATAGGATCATGATTGAGGGTGATTCCATGACGGTCATATCTTGGTTACATAAGGAGAATGGTGATGATGGACCCTCAAATCCAATCCTGAGAGATATTTGAGCTATTTTGCGGAAGGTCGGTACTATCCAAATCCATCATATTTATCGCGAAGCCAATTCGGTGGCGGACTGGGCGGCGGCTTCGGTTGCTCAGCATGCTGGATACTGGATCTGGAGGCCGGATGACCCCTGTCCTCTTCTTTTGTAGCAAATTTTGGATTCTGATGTATCTGGGCTGACTCACACTAGATTTGTGTGATTGGCCGCATGTTCAAAAAAAAAAAAAATTTGAAACCAGTCTTTCTACTCCATACCATAAAACCAAATGCTATGTTTTTATTTTTTATTTTAACTACTTGGATTGAATAAAATTGTTTCACATACTTTCCTTTACCTCGTATTAAAAAAATATTTGGTTGTAGAAAAGTGAAAGTATCATCTGCAATTTTTTTCATGAAGAACAAATAATAGATTTTTATATTTTAATTTATATTTTTAAATTAAACATTATATTTTTAATATGTACTACATTTAAAAAATATTTTTAAATTATTTTTTAAATAAAATAATATTTTTATCATCATATATTAACCATTTATCATGAACCATTTTTTGCCACTTATTATCATCACCGCTACGACTACTATTGTCATTATACTATTACTTGATAACCTTTTATCATCACCCATTATTAACATCACTATATCTCCATCACACCCATTATAACTTTATCACTTATCTTTACTATCATCATTATCATTACTATCACATTTCTATTGCTCGCTGTTTGTACATTCACCATCTACCGTCTGCTATTAACCACCACTACCACTTTACCACCCTAACTCATAATCATCACCATAATTTTTAGTCCTCCAACGCTCTCTCACCACTACGACCATATCTTCACCACATTGATGCTCTATCTTCTTCACAATCAATCAAGGTATCAATTACTCCTAACAGGTTAGTGTTTCATTTTTAAATTTTAAATTATTGGGTGTAGTTATGGAAGGATATAATTCTACAATTAATCATGTTTCATAATTTTTAAATTTTGAATTATAGATATAACTATGAAAGGATAGAATTCTGAATCAAAGGATGAGTTGTAATTTTAAATTTTAATTTATAGCCTTATATTATAAAAATTTATATAGAGAATGAAATGAAATTGAACAAAATGATCTTTTTATGACAAAAATTACTCACTTACCTCTTTGATTTTATATTTCTTATACACCACACCTACTACTTTATCACCACTATCATCATTACAAATCTCTATTACTCATCACAATCATCACTACTATATCTCTACTACCAACTATCACTATCGATTTAACTATATCATCCACCACCAATGTTTTCTACCATCATCTCTCTATGGCTAACATCACCACATCACTAATCACTTTTCTCCCTGTCACGTTCCAGACCCAAATTTTGAGATAGGGTGACAACCCGCCACATGCTAAGCATGCAAGGCGTTTCGAAACATGACACTCAAATAAATAAAGGAAATAACTATATATTATTCAAAATCCATAATTTTAATACAATCCATAACTATCGTGTTTGGGCTACAAGCCCTACAAACAAACACCACTAGAGTTACATCAACATAATGGATCTAATTTATTTTAATATAAGCTCCATCCACCCCATAATTCCTTTCTTCAATCCTCTGGCTCTAAAAAAAATATTGTGAGATTTACATGAGCTCACACTCAATAAGTAAGCCTATTATAATGTAATATAATCATATATCATTTCAAGGTATTATCATATCATTTCAAGATATTATAAAATTGCATTTACATGTAAAAAGCTTCATCACTTCAAGATATTTTCAAATCATATTTTCATGAAAAGCTTCCAATTTCAAATATATTTATCATGCTATCAGAACAAGCATATCAACTCAAATAATTTGAAAGATTTATACAATAAATACCAGAATATGCATTGCAAATAAACCCACTGTTTATATAATCATTGTTATATTATATCTTATGTGTCATATAGCCCTGCAACACCTTAATCAGAGCACATCCTCATAGTTGTTAAACCAGCTCAGTAACCAAAATTTTCTCTCTCTCATTTCATTTCAATATAAAGGGAATCTACACCTTATATCATAGACAATTGAAATGAATCCATTTGAATATTGGCTTGGTAACCATTAAAATAAGCAATTTCACTAAGGATAAGAAGTACACCAAGTACCTCCTAAATTCATTACACATGCTCGTAGTATATCATCTAAAATCTTATTGGTTCATGCAGATTGTCCATCTATTTGAGGGTGGAAAGCTGGACAGAAATTCAACTTAATCCATAAAGCTTTATGAAGACATCATCGAATTAGGACAGTGAGACAAATGGGTTCAGATTCAATTTACGTAGTTTACCATTAAACCAAAAATAAATATTAACATTTTATCCTGCTAAAATTTCATCCTCGAAATTAAATGTCCACAAATTTTGTACCATTAAAGATACTCACTAGCAAACTTTTATTTCATTCCCAAGTACCCAATTGACATATCCAACTTTCAAAATTAATTTAATCTTTCTACCAAATAAAATTAATTTCCTTAAGAAGTATTTCTTTCCTGTCATCCTTTTTTATATATATACCTTAACTTCTCGCAACACAATCATTATAAATATCATAGAATCCATCATATGTATTATGTCATCCATTCTTAAGGTTAGTAACACATCAGGTACTCTTAATTCCTCGATAAGACAGTTCTAAATTTTTGTGACTTAGATATAAGATAGTTTTCTTCCAATGCTCTCTCAACTCTTGAATAGTTAAATGTGCCATTAAGCATTACGACACTTATTTCAATCATCATAACATACTAGGTTTCACTCTTGAATACTTCAAGCTAACATTAATGAACATTATGCCAATCATTTAGGATATCTTTCATAATTATCATAATCAACTAATTTAATTTCTTTGAATAATATTGCCATCATTAATCACCGGTATAATTAATTTATCAATAATACCACTACAACCAATCAATTTCTCTTGAATATGTCAGTATATTCTTAATAAATATTGTAATTTAAATGATTCAAATCCTTGAATCAATTATTTTGTTACCAATGACTATCAAAATCACCTAAAAATTATGTTGATTTTTATAGATTATGCAATGTCTCATGCCATATCATGGCCAACTAAATTTAACCCTTTGAATATCTCAAAGTGACCTCACTGATCTAGCTCAGATGGATACATGACTTATAAGGTCAATAAAGATTGAAAATGCACTTACCATCCAAAAGACACAATTAAAAATTATAGTAATCTCTTTATGAATGAAAGTGATATTAGATGTATCCTTAACCATAATCCATAATTGATAATAATAAAAAAAAATCATCTCCCTCCTATTTTCTTAACAATAATTATGCTACTTATGGCTGATTGATAATTTATCCATCTGGAAGAAAGATATCTACTTAGGAACTATATTAAAAAAAGTACAAATAGTATGCACGATAAATTAATGAATTGATATCATGATTTAAAAATTTATTAACAGATGAAAATCCTCATGAAATTCTTTATCAGTGGAGTTTATCTTATTCTTATTACTGCTAAAATCTTTCACTTTTTATCATCAAAATATTTGCTCATTTATAACCAAAATCAGTTCTAAAGATTAATAGAGTCTACTACTCTCAAAATTTAAATAGTAATTGTCTCAGAATTTAAAATTTTAAATTCTTCCTAAATAGTCCATCATGATATAATACACAGTCAACCATATTATTAACATTAGTATCAATCATCTCCATATCTAGCAAAATAACAATCAGTTTTGAACATGTACTTTCTATAATAAAAGTTTTCTTAGAAAAATTCACTATATACACTTATCCATCTAGATTCAAATTGTAATTGATCAAAAATATGTAATTAACTATCTCATTACCAAAATATCATCAATATTCATCATCTTTATAACCAGCAGATTAGCTCATAATCTTACAATATCAACAATGTAAGTTCTACAAATAAAAATTCATTGTATACATCCACGTTCAAATTCAGATTAATAACTCAAAATCCAAATATCTAACTCAATTGCAATATAGATATAATGATGTTATCTTAGTCATATTAGTCATCAATTGTAATTTTTAACTACTATATTATATTCCATATATTCATTTATCTTTTATTGCATATCCAATTAAAGTTTCATCTACCCACATTATTTAAAGGTCTGAAACTGCTACGAGTCATTTCCAACAAGTTTGATGGAGCTAAAACTTCTAGAAGCCCCTTGACCTCCCCACTGATCAAGGTCACCAGCCTGGGAGTCCCATTATATTATTGGCTTCTGATGTGATGGTTCATTCTTAATTCCTATCAAATTTATATTTCAATTAATATCTTGATAAACTTTAAATTTCAGGCTTTCGCAACATAATTCCTGAAATTTCTTTAAAGTTATAACTGTCTCAATGTTATCCTAGTATTTTGCATAGAGTGTCATCATGTATATATTCCAAAGGTCAAAACCTAGGCTCTCATACCACTAAAAGCTGTCACGCCCCAGACCCAAATTTTGAGCTAGGGTGACAATCCACTGCATGCCAAGCATGCAAGGCGTTCCGAAACATGACATTCAAATTGTTGGGAATTGTATCCTAAAGCCAATCATTTGATGATTGTGCTAATGTAAATTGTATATAAATTGATATATTAATAAAAGTTATTTGGCAGTTTATTCATTACAAGAACATCTTCTTAATACTCCTGATTGTAATGAAGCCCTTAGGATCTTCCTTCACGATAAAGAGGATTTATCTTTGAAGGTCCTTAAAAGAGTTTGCGACCATATGATATACTATGACAGGGCCATAGTACTATCAATTATAGGACGTTGTATATCATATTTGTTGATTGTCCTCTTAACCAAGGAGTGTAGAGACACTAGTATGACATATAGGTGGAAGTGTAGGAGTACATTTCACCGAACGTAACTTATTTTCGGATACTCTACTGTCAAGAGTTAATCCGAGAATATATAGGTATAAGTATCCTTCAGACCTGAAGATCACAACAAGTGGCTTACAAGCAACTCATTGTACTTAGGTGCCGGACCACCTGGATTTCTAATCTAGCTACGAAAGGTTACTGGGTGCAGTCAAGTACTTGTGGTAGTCAGTTGTGGATCAAGATGGAATTTGACCTATCCTATTAAAAGGAGAAATGCTTGTGTTTCAATTTAGCAAGACCTTGGCCAATGCACTTCATGTGAAAGTCACATGATCACTAAATTTGAAATCACTTTATGGATTTGCTATTTAGAGTTGACAGGCTCTTAAGCCATCCTTAGCATTTATGGTCAAGAGGATGAATTATACGGTAACTATTTCTTAGGGTTCTTGGAGTTTGCTCGGCAACTCTTCGACCTATCCGGACGTCGGGTTCCATTGCTAGATGGGCATATCGATTAGTATAGAAAGTTGTTTCTATGCTACTGGCTTAGGTTAGAACCTAGAGAGTCACGCGCATAGAAGTTTCCTAGGATGATCTGTTTACTGATCAACGATTGAGAATCTATATGATTTAGTTAATCAATTTGATTGATTGAATTATCTCAATTGGGTTAAGTACAAGTGAATAAGATTCAATTTGGTTTAAGTCCATTAGAAGGACTAGTCAATTTCAAATATTGATTTGAAATTAGACTTGATTTGGATTTAAATAGATTCAGGACTAGCCAAATTTGATTTGGCCTTGGACCATGATCTATGTGGGTTCATTCAAATAAATTCAGATCAGATTAAACCATCACCTGAACCCAAACCTCTCGTATAAGGATCTCAGATGATGAGATGGCTAAAATCTCATCTCATGAGAGATTAAATTCTCATGTAGAATTTAATGCCTAACATTAATTTTCACCGAAGGATTTAGCCACGTCTCTTTGGTTTTCGCCGAGCGTCAGAATTAAACCAAGCGCTGCGCCTTCGGCGTCTCTTCGCTTTTACCAAACGACGGAATTCTTAATGTCAGAATTCAATATTAAGGCTAAATTGAGACTATAAATAGAGGGCATTCCTTCACCAGAATACACATAACAATAATACACGATATGTCATGGATTGTAATTCTAAAAAGGTTAGAATAAAAAATCCTGGTGATTCTTGTGTTAGCGGAAGCGTGGTGGATCTTAGAGGAAGATTCAAGTGGGAGGATTCAAGATCAGCAAAGCTATTTTTCTGCGAGCTAGCACTCCCGGAAATCCGATCATTCGGGGCTTCACATGGACGATACTAGAGGCCGGACAATTGAACGGCTGCAGAGCAATAAGGATTTACCTACTGTTCTTAAGGTAAGCGATTTGATCCCTAGATCTTAAGGCAGGCTTCAAGATAAGTAGTATGACTAGTCATCTTGAAGATCAAGATATGATCTTGATATTTTTATTAATATGCATATTTTGGATCAATCGATCCTATATACAAGGCAAAGATATGATCTTGATGCATGTTAGATAGATTAGTATGTAATCTTTAAAATTCCGCAATGATAATTGTTATCAAATTTTTAAAATATGCATGCCTCGGGGATTGTTTCTCCCTACAAATAGTATCAGAGCAATGGTTTCATATTGATCTAATTTATTGTATGTAAATTAATGCTCCTATTAATTGTGTAATTAAGGCTAAAACAAATCTCAGGTCTATTTGGTCACAGCTGGATTGAAAATCCAAATTACCCATAGGTATTCTGTGACATATTGCCGTGATAATTTAAATTGATCTTTGGCTTGAAAACACTGATTACACACACTCTCAAAATATTTTATATTTGATACATATTGATGTTGTATAAAAACATGATATTTGCATGTTTAGTATAAAACATAGATATGATATATGATGGCATGATGTCTATGTTATGAAACATACAAAATTTATGAGAGTCTAATTTGAATGTCAAATGTTAATTCATAATCTCTTTAGATATGATCTAAATAAAGGAATTATGAGTAGTAACATAATACATATGATGCTTGATTGAAATATATGACATGTAAACATGAAATATATTTAATTATTTGGGTTAGCTAAATCGGGTCCATAAAGGGTTAGACCCTAAGGTTTAAATCAACTGGACTGTAAGAGTATTTGATCAAATCTAATTAGATTAAGGTTAAAAATGCTCTAAATCAAACAATAGTTGTAGTTGATCATGTCCTTCTCTTTGATTAAACCAAATGGAAGTAGGTTAGGCCCCGTGGTTGAGCATGAATCTCTTAGATAGTCAAATCAGAATTGGTTAACCATATGATGTCTAGATGGGTTGGCAAGTTGCTCTAGGATCAACGATCGAATGGTTTTAAATTGGGAGCTACTCGTATTGATGCGTCTTTAACGAGTTAATGGCATATCCCTCCCATCGATCTCACTCACCTGGTCAATGTGGTGAACCATTTATGATTCATATCATTTACTTGATTCGGGTTGACCCATGCCTGTAAGGAAATCGGTCTGACTAATTTAGGTGCCACTTAACCTGACTTAATCTTGTTTCATTCTACCGATTTCATAGATTCAGTGGGAGAACTTGATTAGTCAATTTATCTTCATATTATTAAAATCCTCTAAAATTATTAGGTCCTTAAAATGAAATAGTTATATGATAATTAGATCATAGCCTCCCATTAAGGTGGGTGATAATGAGTCCGATGTCTTGATAATCATTAGAGGCACTCCATGCCTGGTGCTTGTCAACCATCGGAATTATCATTCATTATATGATAAGTCAGCGTAACTATTAAATAAACAGTCAAGTGAGCCGAGCTTCACTCGGGCTTGGTTGTCTATTGATAGGTTACACTGATTATATCATTTAATGGTTGGACCTAACCAAAACTTTCAGTGGAGGCACTTCATGCCTGCTGAAGAGGTATATGGGGCAAAACTGAACACTAAGAATTATTTGGGAAAATAATTGGTTTTAAACCTACTCTTAGATGCATATGGGTTAGCCAAGCTTCACTTGGGCCTGTATAGTTTATGTAGATCTTAGTGCCCGCTAAAGAATTAAGAATAATTCTTCGAATTGGGGTGTAGAGGCTGCCAATTTGAATAAATAGTGAGAGAATCTTTAGACTAAAGTCCAAGTCTTTAGACTGAATCAATTTATATACTAATAAACTTTAGTTTTTTCTTATGCAGAAAATGGCCACTAATTTATCATTAAGGTCCCTATTGATAGTGACAAGTTGAATGGTTCCAATTTCAATAGCTGGTTCAGAAAACTTAAGATCATCCTTGAGCATGAGAGGATTCTATATATTCTGAATAATCCTGCACCAAAGATACCTGATGCAAACACCCAAAGTTCTGAGAGAGACACTTATCAGAAGTGGCTCAATGATAGAACTAGCATGCGTTGTATCATGCTAGCAGCAATGAACGATGAATTCGATCACCGGTTCGAGAATGCTCAGCCAGAAGAAATCATTCAAGCGTTGAATGAATCTTTCGGCACACCGATGATGTTGAAAGGCACAAGACTAGTTGTGCAATTTTCAATGCTCGAATGAGGGATGGATCTCCTGTCACTGATCATGTATTGTATATGATCGAGAAGATAGAACTCCTAAGCAAGCTCGGCTTTCCCTTACATGAGCAGTTGGGAAAAGATGTGATCCTGAATTCCTTGCCTCCATCCTTCCGACCTTTCCTTACTCATTTTCGAATGACAAAGCTTGCAGTCAACTACCACGGTTTGTTGGGGTTGTTACAGAACTTTGAGAAGGATAACCAGCTCTCTAAGGGTTTGGTTAATGTGGTTGAAGGATCTAAGGTAGGGCGTAAACCCTTTGGGAAAGGGAAGAAGAAAAAGAATAATAAAAAGGTGCAACATGCTAGGACATCTATAAGGGGTCAGATGCAGAAGAAGAAAGTTGATAAAAGTCAAGCTGAATGCTTTCACTGCAAGATGCAAGGGCACTGGAAGAGGAACTGTCCTCTTTACATTGCCACACTTGATCAAAATAGGCCAAAGAAGAAAAAGGAGCAAGATGTTGCTCAACAAGGTATTTATATGATAACACCTTGTAATTTTTCTGTATATGATAATCAGACCTGGGTATTGGATACCGGGAGTCCTTTTAACATTTGCAATTCATTGCAGGGACTACAGGTCACCAGAAGATTTGAGGACAATGAAAGATTCCTTAATGTCGGCGATGGAAGATTAGTTCCAGTTCTGGCATTAGGAGTTCTTGAAATAGTTTTCAATAGAAATGTCATTATACTAAATGATTGTCATTTTTGCCCAATGTTCTTGTTGAACGTAATTTCTGTAGGCCTTCTGGCCAAAAGTCATTATGAAATTTCAATAAAGGATGTTACTTTGAATATCATTATGAATGGAGTCACTGTAATGACTGGGCATTTATCTAATGCATTTATATATTATCACAGCCTGTGAATGTAGTGTACAATTCAAGTAAGTGCCCTAGAACAACTGATGTCACAGACATTTATCTTTGGCACCATCGGCTGGGTCATATCAATAAGAACAGATTAAACAGGTTAACTCAGGAGGGCATCCTTCGAGTTGATGATTGTGAATCATTAACTACCTGTGAATCCTGTCTTCTTGGTAAAATGACCAAGTCATCTTTTACTAGAAAAGGTGAAAGAGCCAAAGAGCTATTGGGTCTAGTACATACTGATGTATGTGGACCAATGAGCACTTGTGCCAAAGGTGGATACTACTACTTCATTACTTTTACAGACGACCTTTCTAGGTTTGGTTATGTCTATCTTATGAGACATAAATCTGAGTCATTTGAAATGTTCAAACTATATCATAAAGAAGTAGAAAAACAAACAAGAAAATGTATTAAGACCCTTCGATCAGATCGAGGAGGCGAATACCTTTCCAATGAATTTGTGACATATTTAAGAGAGAATGAGATTCTCTCCCAATGGACTCCTCCTGGAACACCGCAGCATAACGGTGTGTCGGAAAGAAGAATCGAACTCTGTTAGACATGGTTCGGTCCATGATGGGTTTTGCAAGCTTGCCAATATCATTTTGGGGATACGCATTAGAATCAGCTTGTCATATTCTTAATAAGGTTCCAAGTAAGTCTGTTTCTAAAACTCCACATGAGATGTGGTATGGACATAAACCGGTATTACCTATCTGAGAGTCTGGGGGTGTCCGGCTTATGTGAAACGTGCAAAATCAGACAAACTTGAACCCAAATCTGACAAATATTTTTTTATCGGCTATCCGAAAGAAACCAAAGGATATTACTTCTACAATACTGAAGAACAAAAGTTGTTCATTAGTAATAGAGCAGTTTTTCTTGAAAAGGAGTTCCTTAGTGAAGGAACAAATAGCTCTAATGTTGAACTTGAGGAAGTTCATCAAGTAGAAGGAACAACACAAACCAGTGAACCCTTAGAATCTGAGTTGATTAGATCAAACTCAAAACCCATTTTAGATGCACCATTAAGGCGATCTGGTAGAGTACCACATCAACCGGACAGATACTTAGGTTTCTTGGTCCAGAACGATGATCCTGTTGAACTCGATGAGAACAACGAGGATCCGATCACCTATATGGATGCTATGCAAAGGACTGACTCTAATAAATGGCTTGATGCCATGAAATCCGAACTTGATTCCATGAAGGACAATAATGTATGGACATTAGTTGACCCACCCGAAGGGATAAAACCCATAGGGTGTAAGTGGGTTTTCAAGAGGAAAAGAGGCGCAGACGGAAAGGTTGAGACCTATAAAGCACGTCTGGTTGCTAAGGGGTATCGTCAACGTTATGGTATTGACTATGACGAAACGTTTTCTCCTGTGGCAATGCTGAAATCCATTCGGATTATGCTAGCTATAGCAGCACACTTCGATTATGAGATTTGGCAGATGGATGTTAAAACCGCTTTTCTAAATGGTGATTTAGAAGAACAGGTGTATATGATACAGCCTGAAGGTTTTATATCTGAAGACGAGTCTAAAGTGTGCAGGCTACAGAAGTCTATTTATGGACTTAAGCAAGCATCTAGGAGTTGGAACATACGATTTGATAAAGTGATCAAATCTTATGGCTTTATTAAAATAAAGAAGAACCTTGCATTTATAAATGGGCTAACGATTCCGTTATTGTATTTCTTGTATTATATGTGGATGATATTCTCTTAATCGGGAATGATATCCCTGCATTACAAGGAATAAAGACATGGTTATCATCACAATTCTCCATGAAAGATCTGGGAGAAGCATCATACATCCTAGGGATGAAGATCTATAGAGATAGATCTAAGAGGATGCTTGGTTTATCCCAATCTACGTACATTGACACAGTGCTAAAAAGGTTTAGCATGGAGAATTCCAAGAAAGGCTATCTTCCGATAGGCCATGGAATTCATCTTTCTAAGAAGGATTGTCCGACAACTCCTAATGAAAGAGAACGTATGAGTCGAATTCCATATGCTTCGGCAGTGGGATCGATTATGTACACCATGACATGTACAAGACCAGATGTGGCATACTCACTAGGAGTAGTGAGTAGATACCAATCTGATCCAGGAGAAAAATACTGGCAAGTTGTTAAGACAATCCTTAAGTATTTGAGAAATACTAAGGACCAGTGGTTAGTCTATGGAGAGTCTGATTTGAAACTTGTTGGATATACTGATTCCAGTTTCCAATCAGATCATGATGATAGCAAAAGTGTATCGGGTTTCGTGTTTATCCTAAATGGTGGAGCTGTTTGCTGGAAAAGTTCCAAGCAACATACAGTGGCAGATTCGGTGTGCGAGGCAGAGTACATCGCTGCATCAGATGCTGCGAAAGAAGCTGTGTGGCTGCGAAAGTTCATCTCCGAGCTTGGAGTGACACCTTCCATAGATGGACCAGTCCTGTTGTACAGTGACAGCACTGGTGCCATAGCTCAAGCAAAGGAACCACGAGCACATCAGCGCACCAAGCACATACTGCGCCGGTTTCATCTTATTCGAGAGATTGTAGACGAGGTGACATAAATCTTCAGAAGATTGATGGAAAGGAAAACCTAGGTGACCCATTTACTAAAGCACTCAGCATCAAGGAGTTTGACAACTATAAGTTGAAGATGGGTATTAGATACTGTAATGAGTGGCTTTAGGCTAAGTGGGAGTTTGTTGGGAATTGTATCCTAAAGCCAATCATTTGATGATTGTGCTAATGTAAATTGTATATAAATTGATATATTAATAAAAGTTATTTGGCAGTTTATTCATTACAAGAACATCTTCTTAATACTCCTAATAGTAATGAAGCCCTCAGGATCTTCCTTCACGATAAAGGAGGATTTATCTTTGAAGGTCCTTAAAAGAGTTCGCGACCAAATGATATACTATGACAGGGCCATAGTACTATCAATTATAGGACGTTGTATATCATATTTGTTGGTTGTCCTCTTAACCAAGGAGTGTAGAGACACTGGTATGACATACAGGTGAAAGTGTAGGAGTACATTTCACCGAACGTGACTCATTTCGGATACTCTACTGTCAAGAGTTAATCCGAGAAGATATAGGTATAAGTATCCTTCAGACCTGAAGATCACAACCAGTGGCTTACAAGCAACTCATTGTACTTAGGTGCCGGACCACCTGGATTTCTAATCCAGCTACGAAAGGTTACTGGGTGCAGTCAAGTACTTGTGGTAGTCAGTTGTGGATCAAGATGGAATTTGACCTATCCCGTTAAAAGGAGAAATGCTTGTGTTTCAATTTAGCAAGACCTTGGCCAAGGCACTTCATGTGAAAGTCACATGATCACTAAAGTTGAAATCACTTTATGGATTTGCTATTTAGAGTTGACAGGCTCTTAAGCCATCCTTAGCATTTGTGGTCAAGAGGATAAATTATACGGTAACTGTTTCTTAGGGTTCTTGGAGTTTGCTCGGCAACTCTTCGACCTATCCGGACGTCGGGTTCCATTGCTAGATGGGCACATCGATTAGTATAGAAAGTTGTTTCTATGCTACCGGCTTAGGTTCGAACCTAGAGAGTCACACGCATAGAAGTTTCCTAGGATGATCTATTTGCTGATCAACGATTGAGAATCGTATATGATTTAATTAATCAATTTGATTGATTGAATTATCTCAATTGGGTTAAGTACAAGTGAATAAGATTCAATTTGGTTTAAGTCTATTAGAAGGACTAGTCAATTTCAAATATTGATTTGAAATTAGACTTGATTTGGATTTAAATAGATTCAGGACTAGCCAAATTTGATTTGGGCTAGGACCATGATCTATGTGGGTTCAGTCAATAAATTCAGATCAGATTAAACCATCACTGAACCCAAACCTCTCGCATAAGGATCTCATATGAGAGATTAAATTCTCATGTAGAATTTAATGTATAACATTAATTTTCACCGAACGTCGGATTTAGCCACGACTCTTTGGTTTTCACCGTCGGATTTAGCCACGTCTCTTTGGTTTTCACCGAACGTCGAATTAAACCAAGCATCTTCGCTTTTACCAAACGATGAATTCTTAATGTCAGAATTCAATGTTAAGGCTAAATTGAGACTATAAATAGAGGGCATTCCCTCACCAGAATACACAGAACAACAATACACGATATGTCGTGGATTGTAATTCTAAAAGGTTAGAATAAAAAATCCTGGTGATTCTGGTGTTAGCAAAAGCGTGGTGGATCTTGGAGGAAGATTCAAGTGGGAGGATTCAAGATCAGCAAAGCTTTTTCCGCGAGCTAGCACTCCGGAAATCCGATCATTCGGGGCTTCGCGTGGACGATACTAGAGGCCGGACGATTGAACGGCTGCAGAGCAATAAGGATTTACCTACTGTTCTTAAGGTAAGTGATTTGATCCCTAGATCTTAAGGCAGGCTTCAAGATAAGTAGTATGACTTCATCTTGAAGATCAAGATATGATCTTGATATTTTTATTTATATGCATATTTAGATCAACGATCCTATATACAAGGCAAAGATATGATCTTGATGCATGTTAGATAGATTAATATGTAATCTTTAAAATTCCGCATTGATAATTGTTATCAAAATTTTAAAATATGCATGCCTCAGGGATTGTTTCTCCCTACACAAATAAATAAAGGCAATAACCATATATTATTCAAAATCCATAATTTTAATACAATCCATAACTATCAGTTGGTCTACAAGCCCTATAAACAAACACCACTGGAGTTACATCAACATAATGGATCTAATTTATTTTAATAAAAGCTCCATCCACCCCATAATTCCTTTCTTCAATCCCGTGGCTCTGAAAAAAACATTGTGAGATTTACATGAGCTCACACTCAATAAGTAAGCCTATTATAATGTACTATAATCATATA
This sequence comes from Calamus simplicifolius, assembly GCA_900491605.1. Lineage (NCBI taxonomy): Eukaryota > Viridiplantae > Streptophyta > Magnoliopsida > Arecales > Arecaceae > Calamus > Calamus simplicifolius. The sequence goes on along the minus strand of UESW01002136.1, from coordinate 9,763 downwards.
TCATTTCAAGGTATTATCATATCATTTCAAGATATTATCAAATCACATTTACATGTAAAAAGCTTCATCACTTCAAAATATTTTCAAATCATATTTTCATGAAATGCTTCCAATTTCAAATACATTTACCATGCTATCAGAACAAGCATATCAACTCAAAATAATTTGGAAGCTTTATACAATAAATACCAGAACATGCATTGCAAATAAACCCACTATTTATATATTATTGTTATATTATATCTTATGTGTCCACAGCCCTGCAACACCTCAATCAGAGCACATCCTCTAGATGTGTGTGGTCTCTACATGCCACATCATAATCAATCAGAGCACATCCTCTAGATGTGTGTGGCCTCCACATGCCACATCATAATCAATCAGAGCACATCCTCTAGATGTGTGGCCTTCACATGCCATATCAAAATCAATCAATACACATCCTCTAGATGTGTGTGGCCTCCACATGCCATATCATTGAAGAACCACGGTGACACATATAAATATAATTCAGGGTCATCATTATATATGCATATCACACATCATGCATCATCATAAGCATAATCTTTTCATATCACATAAACAGTGGTTTGTACATTCTTAGCCATTGCATATAATATATCAATAGTACCAATTCACTTTGCAAAGTTAAAATAATTATAATCATCATATTTGGCATAAACATAATAAGCCATTACTTTGCAAATATTACCAGCTATTATAGCAAATATTCAATTATAGAATCATGGTACAATTTTTTCTAATTTTCAAAATAATCAATAAAACTTCATTTCATAAGTATGCATAAAACTATAAATACAACAATTTATCAATTACATAATTTATGAAATTATTATATTTGGCTTACTTACTTCCGTGCGCTAATCCCAAACTGTAAACTAGCTATTTGGATATCTGGGTACCAGAGCAACTCCGCAAGCTCTTTCGGAACATCACAATGGTTTAGAAGATGAATAGGGCGTGAAGGTCTTGTAATCAGGATATTCTCTATTTTAGAATGCGAGAAAACATGTCTCAAGGGATGATAAGGTGGTTGTTTCTCATAACCATTATCATGCACAATAGGGCGCAATGGGTCAATTTTCCAAACACCATCAACAATGAACTTGATCTCGTATATGCCAGGATACAATTCGAGGTGCAAAGAAAAGAAGCCTGAACTTGATTGTTCCATCCTTCTCTGATTTGTCCATCCATATGTGCATCTATCAACTCAAGTGCCATCATTCCTTCCAGTACTGCCAGTTTGGCACGAATTGACCGTAGTTTATCTCGAGCTTTCAATACCCCAGTCTCATGAACTTCCTAAGCATAGAAGGCTGATGCAACTCTTCCATGCATCAGGCTTTGAACTTCTTATGCCATTAACATCGGAGGACTTCCCATTTCGTGAATGAACACCACAAGACCTGGTGGCCATCTCATTCCCACCAACAGTCCTTCCATGACCAAGCAATATCGTATCTCCGGGATCAAACGAGCCTCGACCATTCACTTCTTTCTTTTTGGAGCCCATACCAAAAGTCAACCTCCTCTATTTTCAACCTGCTCAATATTCCCTCAATCCTTCCATCCTCCCCAACCTCCGTCTCCATCGATCTCCCAGACGAAGAAGCCATGGAAAACTCCTCCGAACACGGAAGCCCACCACCACTCGCCTTGGAAGAAAACTGCTGTTGGCACAACCTTTCATCTTCTTGGAGGGATTCCTTCATGGAAGAATCAAGATATCCTCCGTCACCGCCCTCCTCCTTCATATTCCACCCTAGGCGAGCCATCTACCCTCGACAGCGATGGCATCTGGTAGATCCTTCCTCCCAATGGCGACCAACTCCTCCCTGGTCAGAAAGAAACTCGGAGTCTCGGACATCTCCATGAACTCGTACACCTCTTCCTCACTCGTACACCTCTTCCTCCAAGTCCCGCTTTACCTCCTCTTCCTCAAAGTCCCGCTTTACCTCCTACCCGGACGTGTCCTCCAACATCGCCTCCCTCTTTCTCGCCCCCCCCCCCTAACTCTCTCTCCCTCTTCTCGCCCCCCCCCCTAACTCTCTCTCTCTCTCTGGCATTAGGAGGATGGGGCTGGGCATGGGATTATCTGGAGGGAAAACGGGCTTCAACTCCTTTTATTCTCCCACGCGATGTCTTGGATCAAGGAAAACGGGAAACCCATCCGACACGTGAAGACCCGAGAAACCAGACGTCCCATCGCGATCTAAATATCAGAAGGAAGTCAAGATGCCAAGTATCCCCAAAATAAATACCGAGAGTTACCTTCCCCATAATTAATTTACCGGGGTTACACTCCCTCACCATCCACATCAACCATTCTCTATCATCTGTTTTTTTATTTATAAATTAAAAATATTTTTTTATTTTAATAATAAACAGGTCTTGTAATTTTTTTATATGAAAAAAAGTTATAAATAAAGAAAAAACTGGATACCAAATATAAAAGATATTTTCCAAAGCAGAAGAAAGCCCACTAAATCCTACCTCCCTATAAGCAAAATTTCAGGTGCAACGGATAATCTCTTCCATTTTGTTTGCCATGCATACTTCTTTGTTCTCATTTTTTTAAAAAAACTTTTTTATAGATATGGCAGGAGAGAAAAAGATGAACCACCTTTTTGTTTCATGTGCCTCTAGCTATCTAAAGCAATTCCTTCACTTCTTTCCACTCTGCAATTTACGTTGGTTGCATGTGAGCAAGCTGGGGGTCACCGGCTAACATGGAAAGATTGGACAACTACTTTTGCAATATCCAATTGAACTTTCTTTATAACTGGATAATTTTTACTAAAGTATCAGAAAGAATGCAAGGAAAAAATGCTTAAAGAACCTTCATTGGCGAAGAACTTTTTTGTGGGCATGGTAGAGAGCTTTAGCCAAGAATCTCATAGATGTTGAAGATAGGGAAAAGTGACCATGGAGGTAGCCATATGCCATGGTGATATGCGCAAGATGATTTCTTATACCAAGCAATTTCTATTCATGTCACGATTTCAATTCTTGGAAATGACTTAGCTTCTAGAGATGATTTCGAGCTGAAGGGATTATAGACTGTTCATATATATCACATCCAACTAACATGGATGTCAGATGCCCTCACCATTGGAAGTACTAGCTAGCATGGCTAAGGGAAAGTGTGATAATGACCAAATCAAGTTTGATGCATCATTATCAGTACCTTGGATCACTATTTGGTTGTGACCACACATGATTGTTTGTTTGCTTTAATATAATGATGGATTGTGATTTGCAAATCACATATCTCTAGTGGTTTAATTATTGGATTGCCTTTCATTCCCTCAAACAATTGGACATGATATTTATAACCAATGAACATTTCATAGTGCTTTTATGTGGTGGAGTCATCACGTTAAAGTTATCATTTACTCTAGTATTTAAAACTAAACTATTAATTAGGGATGATTGAGAATTGTTTTGTAAAATATAAATGATTGAGTTGAAGTAGCATAATATTAGAAAAAATAAGTTGCACTCTTGTGTTCGAAAATATGGGATGTAAATATTTTTTAATTCAAAATAAGATATAATAATATGAGGAGCTCAATGCATCCAACAACTCCATCACCCAACATTATTCTTGAGAAATGCCCAAAGTATGTAAAACTCCAAAATAGGCTCATCTCAGGCAGAAAAGAAAATTTTGAAAAACTTGTTATTCAAGTTAAACCTCAAGTTTTTAAGATCATATGAATTAGCTTGCCATTAAGTTAATTGGGCCAATAAATGAGCTTGAAAGATTATAATATCCTAAAATAGCTTTAAATAAATGAGAAAACAAAATTACCTTTTTAAGGCACATGGATTTGGCCCATTGATATGTTAATGTTATTAAAACATTTAGAACTAATAGGTGTGCTTGGAGTGTTGTAGCATTTATCATAGTTTCTAATAAAAAGAGGGCAAACTATTCCTCTAGTATTTAAAACTAAACTATTAATTAGGGATGACTGAGAATTGTTTTGTAAAATATAAATGATTGAGTTGAAGTAGCAAAATATTATAAAAAATAAGTTGCACTTGCTTGTGTTTGAAAATATGGGATGTAAATATTTTTTAATTCAAAATAAGATATTAATAATATGAGGAGCTCAATGCATCCAAACAACTCCCATCACCCAACATTATTCTTGAGAAATGCCCAAAGTATGTAATACTCCAAAATAGGCTCATCTCAGGCAGAAAAGAAAATTTTGAAAAACTTGTTATTCAAGTTAACCCTCAAGTTTTTAAGATCATATGAATTGATTAAGTTAATTGGGCCAATAAATGAGCTTGAAAGATTATAATATCCTGAAATAGCTTTAAATACAATGAGAAAACAAAATTACCTTTTTAAGGCTACATGGATTTGACCCATTGATATGTTAATTGATACAGCTTCAAAAATTAAAACATTTATAACTAATAAGTGTGCTTGGAGTGTTGCAGCATTTATCATAGTTTCTAATAAAAAGAGGGCAAACTATTCCTCTAGTATTTAAAACTAAACAATTAATTAGGAATGATTGAGAATTATTTTGTAAAATATAAAAGATTGAGTTGAAGTAGCATAATATTAGAAAAAATAAGTTGCACTGGCTTGTGTTCGGAAATATGGGATGTAAATATTTTTTAATTGAAAATAAGATTATAATAATATAAGAACCTCAATGCATTCAAACAACTCCCATCACTCAACATTATTCTTGAGAAATGCCCAAAGCATGTAATACTCCAAAATAGGCTAGAAAAGAAAATTTTGAAAAACTTGTTATTCAAGTTAACCCTCAAGTTTTTAAGATCATATGAATTCAACTTGCCATTAATTGGGCCAATAAATGAGCTTGAAAGATTATACTATCCTAAAATAGCTTTAAATAGAATGAGAAAACAAAATTACCTTTTTAAGGCTATATGGAATTGGCCCATTGATATGTTAATTGATGCGGGCTTCAAAACTTAAAACATTTAGAACTAATAGGTGTGCTTGGAGTGTTGCAGCATTATCATAGTTTCTAATAAAAAGAGGGCAAACTATTCCTCTAGTATTTAAAACTAAACTATTAATTAGGGATGATTGAGAATTGTTTCGTAAAATATAAATGATTGAGTTGAAGTAACATAATGTTAGAAAAAATAAGTTGCACTCGCTTGTGTTCGGAAATATGGGATGTAAATATTTTTTAATTTAAAATAAGATATTAATAATATGAGGAGCTCAATGCATCCAAACAACTCCCATCACCCAACATTATTCTTGAGAAATGCCCAAAGTATGTAATACTCCAAAATAGGCTCATCTCAAGCAGAAAAGCAAATTTTGAGAAACTTGTTATTCAAGTTAACCCTCAAGTTTTTAAGATCATATGAATTCAGCATGCCATTAAGTTAATTGGGCCAATAAATGAGCTTGAAAGATTATAATATCATAAAATAGCTTTAAATAGAATGAGAAAACAAAATTACCTTTTTAAGGCTACATGGATTTGGCCCATTGATATGTTAATTGATGCGGGCTTCAAACATTAAAACATTTAGAACTAATAGGTGTGCTTGGAGTGTTGTAGCATTTATCATAGTTTCTAATAAAAAGAGGGCAAACTATTCCTCTAGTATTTAAAACTAAACTACTAATTAGGGATGATTGAGAATTGTTTTGTAAAATATAAATGATTGAGTTGAAGTAGCATCATATTAGAAAAAATAAGTTGCACTCGCTTGTTTTCGAAAATATGGGATGTAAATATTTTTTAATTCAAAATAAAATATTGATAATATGAGGAGCTCAATGCATCCAATCAACTCCCATCACCCAACATTATTCTTGAGAAATGCTCAAAGTATGTAATACTCCAAAATATGCTCATCTCAGGTAGAAAAGAAAATTTTGAAAAACTTGTTATTCAAGTTAACCCTCAAGTTTTTAAGATCATATGAATTCAGCTTGCCATTAAGTTAATTGGGCTAATAAATGAGCTTGAAAGATTATATTATCTTAAAATAGCTTTAAATAGAATGAGAAAACAAAATTACCTTTTGAAGGCTACATGGATTTGGCCCATTGATATATTAATTGATGCGGGCTTCAAAAATTAAAACATTTAGAACTAATAGGTGTGCTTGGAGTGTTGCAGAATTTATCACAATTTCTAATAAAAAGAGTGCAAACTATTCCTCTAGCATTTAAAACTAAACTATTAATTAGGGATGATTGAGAATTGTTTTGTAAAATATAAATGATTGAGTTGAAGTAGTAAAATATTAGAAAAAATAAGTTGCACTCGCTTGTGTTCAAAAATATGGAATGTAAATATTTTTTAATTCAAAATAAGATATTAATAATATGAGGAGCTCAATGCATCCCAACAACTCCCATCATCCAACATTATTCTAGAGAAATGCCAAAAGTATGTAATACTCCAAAATAGGCCCATCTCTAGAAGAAAAGAAAATTTTGAAAAACTTGTTATTCAAATTAAACCTCAAGTTTTTAAGATCATATGAATTTAGCTTGCCATTAAGTTAATTGGGCCAATAAATGAACTCGAAAGATTATAATATCCTAAAATATCTTTAAATAGAATGAGAAAACAAAATTACCTTTTTAAGGCTACATGAATTTGGCCCATTGATATGTTAATTGATGCGGGCCTAAAAAATTAAAACATTTAGAACTAATAGGTGTGCTTGGAGTGTTGGAGCATTTATCATAGTTTCTAATAAAAAGAGGGCAAACTATTCCTCTAGTGTTTAAAACTAAACTATTAATTAGGGATGATTGAGAATTGTTTTGTAAAATATAAATGATTGAGTTGAAGTAGCATAATGTTAGAAAAAATAAGTTGCACTCGCTTGTGTTCGAAAATATGGGATGCGATGGGACTAGTTGTGACCCCATGGGGGCATCCTCCCAAGATAGCAATTTTCAGACGATTTTTCTAAGTGGCCATCTTCGGCCGCCTTACTGAACAGCTTAATTCCTATGCGGCCTGATTGGTCTACTGAACAGTTTAATTCCTATGCGGCCTGATTGGTCTATTCGGCACGGCATTGCTTCCGCAACAAGTGTTTCGTCATAATAAAGAAAGAGAAAAAAAAAAAAAAAAGGGCGTTACGTGCGTGGTTCTTTCAACGGCCACCTTCCGTCATTAATATCCGGTAGTTGGTTGGAGCAATTAATGGGTCATAATGTCTTGGAGAGCATTTAATGGAATGGAGCATCACGGACGTCCGAGTCGTCCCTCCCGGCCTCATCCAAGTCGGCCTCTTCAAGTCGGCCTCAAATTTTTAAGGGGGTTGTGATCCTTTTTTTACTCGGCCTCGTCTTGTCTCAGCACTCCATACGTCCGTCCTGCTTAGCCTTGGCATTTCAAATCGGTCACGGATGTCCCATCCCGCCTCTGTAACCACGCTGTCTTTCGTGCATTTATGGCCTCATAAAGGCCACGAGTTTTAAGGCATTTAATGCCTTATTTCATTCACATTAAGTCATTTATGGCTGCTATGTTGGCCCTTTTGGCACCCTTGCATGAGTAAGGATGACGTAATGAAGGGAGTTCTTGACTCTACATTTCAAAGAAGTCCTCGACAGCCTCCAACTGCCTCGGATGACCGTCCCAGCCACCCGCTTCTTCTCGGCCTCCCAGCACCATGCCGGACAGCCTCTTTAACTCCGCTCTCGGCCATGAACGGCTTCATCCATGGCTCTACTCCAAGCTCTCTATCATAGCTCCGACTCGACGATGGGTAGCATCATGGTGGGGCAACACATCATGGTGGGGTAACAAAGGACATGCACGTAGCCATAAAAGGAGCTTGGCAAGGTCATCAGCTCAAGGCCAAGCATCTCCAGGTGGGCCCAGACTAGCACGGAGGCTAGATGCCATCGCTTGGACCACCCTGCTTCCTACGTCTCCTCACCAAGGCGTGACGGCTTTGTCCCGGCTCGGCCCCAAGCTCCCTCGGCGGCCTCCAGCTTTGTCCCGGCTTCTAGTTCCTTCTCGGCCATAGACATCTCGCCCCGGCCTCCGACTTCGTCTCGGCTTCTAGCTCCTTCCCAGCCACGGACGTCTCGCCTCGGCACTCCAGCTCGGCTCATCCCGGCCTTTTCCAGCTTCCATCCTCGATGGCTCCTAACGGTTCCATTCTAGACCACGACGATCCGATTCCAGACAAGAAGGAGGCTCACAAGCATAATAATCTACATACGTGGGCCTACATGCCTGGCTCCACCACTATCCGTATACGCATAGGAAAGCATACAGATAATCAAAAGGCCATCCACTCTGACGGAACTTGACCCACCAACCAGCTGTAGCCATCCACTCTGACGGGACTTGGCCTCCAGCCCTGACATATCAAAAAAGAAAGCAAGCTCTACCATTGCTGCCATCACCTTAAAGGCTCTGACAAATGGCAGCACCCCAAGCCTCTAACACTTCACCCACCAAAGTCATCATTATGAGGCCTCAACCACTCAAACCAGATAAACTCTAAGCATCTATAAAATGGGTAAGAGGGACCCCCGACCAGGTAACGAACTCATTACACTCCTAAACGCTTATTCTCGCTTTCAGAGAGCTCTTCTCTAAGCTCTCTCTCTCTTTCTCTTTCGAGCTTTCTCAAGCTCACGGCTGTTGCCCAGAGCACTGACTTGAGCGTCGGAGGGTCCCCGTCGGAATCTCTAGCCCTCAGAACTTTTTGTAGGCTCCGACCGCGAAAAGCTCGCCGAAAGATCCCGGGCTCACTGGAGAAGGCGATCGGACGCTTACGGACGTTCGAGGGGAGTGATCTGGCAACAACCAGATGTAAATATTTTTTAATTCAAAATAAGATATTAATAATATGAGGAGCTCAATGCATCCAAACAACTCCCATCACCCAACATTATTCTTGAGAAATGCCCAAAGTATGTAAAGTATGTAATACTCCAAAATAGGCTCATCTCAGGCAGAAAAGCAAATTTTGAAAAACTTTTGTTATTCAAGTTGACCCTCAAGTTTTTAAGATCATATAAATTCAGCTTACCATTAAGTTAATTGGGCCAATAAATGAGCTTGAAAGATTATAATATCCTAAAATAGCTTTAAATAGAATGAGAAAACAAAATTACCTTTTTAAGGCTATATGGATTTGGCCCATTGATATGTTAATTGATGGGGGCTTCAAACATTAAAACATTTAGAACTAATAGGTGTGCTTGGAGTGTTGCAACATTTATCGTAGTTTCTAATAAAAAGAGGAAAACTATTCCTCTAGTATTTAAAACTAAACTATTAATTAGGGATGATTGAGAATTGATTTGTAAATATAAATGATTGAGTTGAAGTAGCATAATATTAGAAAAAATAAGTTGCACTCGCTTGTGTTCGGAAATATGGGATGTAAATATTTTTTAATTCAAAATAAAATATTAATAATATGAGGAGCTCAATGCATCCAAACAACTCCCATCACCCAACATTATTCTTGAGAAATGCCCAAAGTATGTAATACTCCAAAATAGGCTCATCTCAGACAGAAAAGAAAATTTTGAAAAACTTGTTATTCAAGTTAACCCTCAAGTTTTTAAGATCATAAGAATTTAGCTTGCCATTAATTGGGCCAATAAATGAGCTTGAAAGGTTATAATATCCTAAAATATCTTTAAATAGAATGAGAAAACAAAATTACCTTTTAAGGCTACATGAATTTGGCCCATTGATATGTTAATTGATGAGGGCCTCAAAAA